>JAWDGP010002824.1:65000-175000 GCA_033675545.1 Elysia crispata | reverse complement strand
AGCGGCATACCGACGGAAGACCGACGGGGTACCGGCACACTGTCACACGGGCGGCTCAGTGCGCTCTCACGGACTACGCCAAGTGACGTGAAGCCCAAGTCGTCCAGGAAGCTTCACTAGATCTGGTGTCACCTCACTCGGAGTTTGAGAAATTCAAGTTCTACCACCTTGCATCAGGTAGGTTGGCCCTCTTCTTTTGTATTGGTTCGGATTACAATAATGTCCATGACAACAGACTACTGTACTGGGTGAAGTAAGACCCACTGATCTAGTCAGGTCGTGAATCTCTCACTACGAACGATGACTGTTGCGAAATGAGTCAAAGAGCGGTAAGTCGCTCAAGTCCGCAGAAACATCTTATTTATCAGTTCCGGCTTCAATAGTATTAAAAGATACACACGCGAGTACCAAAATCCTTCAACTATAGACTGGAGATGTTCAAACTAGAGTAAACACTAAGCTCAGGTAACAGGTCACCCTCTGTCTCTGTCTGTCTGTCTGTCTCTACCACCCTACTCCGAGAGTTGTCAGCTAGTTGGAAACCTGAGCGATGGTGCCTCAGGCTGGTTTACTCTACAGGTTCGATCTGACTTGACCACCGTCGGGCTAGAGCTTATTCTAGACTAAGCAAGGCTCTTGGTTTTGAAAAGTTTTAAACTAGAACTATAGATCTAAGAATAAGCACAGAGATGAACTCAAACTAAAACTATAGATCTAAGAATAAGCACAGAAATAACTCAAGCATATTTCCCAAATAAATTCACAGTTTTGATTTTAAAAAAGTTACTGAAGCAATCCTTAAGAATGTAACATCCTCTAAGTTTTTCCTCAAAGCCTTAGCCTATGGGATTAACTTCTGAAAATATTCAGGTTATGTATTTTAGACGTATGACAAAATAGCAGTCTTAAAAAAATACTGTCTACTAGTTCTTTTGTAAAGAAAAGATCACATGTAGAGCAAAACTTAAAGTGTCATCTAAATCTATGAACTCTACGATTTGGTTTCCAAAGCCTCTTCAAGTGCCATATATAAAATAATTATGTCAGACCAGTAATCTTACTGTAACACGACTCTGTCTATGGAACACCAGCAGTGTGTTTGTCTATCTGCGATCTTGAAGCAAAGAACAGAAAAACTAGACTCAAGAAAACATACATTTACTGTAGAGTGTTGATATAGATAGAATACTCGTTAAAGTTATGCCAGTTTTACATTAGAAATACATTCTCTGTATACTTTCGCGAATTTGAATCTTTAGTTCTTACTAAACCATCCAAATTATTCCACTATAATATCATACTCGAAGATAGTGAACCAATGTCCCTGGCATATATAACATAGTGTCTACCTTGCTGTAAAGTTCATGGCTTTTGTGGCTTCTGCCATCTCCTCTGACATTACAAGGTAGTTATACTAGTGACCTACCTCTGACATTACAAGGTAGTGATACTGGGGACCTACCTCTGACATTACAAGGTAGTTATACTTGTGACCTATCTCTGACATTACAAGGTAGTTATACTGGGGACCTACCTCTGACATTACAAGGTAGTGATACTGGTGGCCTACTTCTGACATTACAAGGTAGTTATACTAGTGACCTACCTCTGACATTACAAGGTAGTGATACTGGTGGCCTACTTCTGACATTACAAGGTAGTTATACTAGGGACCTACCTCTGACATTACAAGGTAGTGATAACTAGTGGCCTAACTCTGACACTACAAGGTAGTGATAACTAGTGGCCTACCTCTGACATTACAAGGTAGTGATACTGGTGGCCTACTTCTGACATTACAAGGTAGTTATACTAGGGACCTACCTCTGACATTACAAGGTAGTGATAACTAGTGGCCTAACTCTGACACTACAAGGTAGTGATAACTAGTGGCCTACCTCTGACATTACAAGGTAGTGATACTGGTGGCCTACCTCTGACAGTACAAGGTAGTGATAACTGGTGGCCTACCTCTGACATTACAAGGTAGTTATACTAGTGACCTACCTCTGACATTACAAGGTAGTGATACTGGTGGCCTACTTCTGACATCACAAGGTAGTAATACTGGTGGCCTACCTCTGACATTACAAGGTAGTGATAACTAGTGGCCTACCTCTGACATCACAAGGTAGTGATAACTAGTGGCCTACCTCTGACATCACAAGGTAGTGATAACTAGTGGCCTACTTCTGACATCACAAGGTAGTGATTCTAGTGGCCTACTCTGAATCTTACACCACAGCTTGTGAAATATTCATTAGTTTCATGGTTTTGTTCGCAGGGATTTCTGAACACCTTCTTAGTAAAGTTATGCCCTAAAAGTACAACGATTTTAATGTAAATGGACAGAGCGAAAGGTTCCTCATAACGTTTCTTGTATACTAACCTAGTAGATGTAATACTTGGGTAGCCTACTTTATTTTTTTATAATTTTTAGTATCTGTTTCCTGAGACTGCATATTACATTTTGTTCAAATCAGATTGTGTCAATGCCCATAAATTATTATTTCACGATTATTGTTGAAAATAGATTTACAAGACAGGGCTTCATCAAGTTTCACTTTGGTGTTTTTTTTAAATGTTGTCTTTCTTCGTCGAGGAACACTGGACAGTTATTTCTCTCTTCAAATACTATTTAATTTTTGGCCAAAGTGTATGGATGTAACATTTCCTGTTATTTGTCTGTTGTCTAGTCTCTGCTGAAGCTAATTGAGGGTCTTGTCAACCGGGACTTAGAGATGGAATTTTTTTCAAGTGTTTTCTGAACTGCTACAGCATCTTTGTAATGTAATTCATTAAAATCTATTATTACATGACGATCTACACTCTAAATTTCTAGTGATCCATAAATATTACACGCCAATACCATCTAGGTATGAGAAGGACAAAAAATTAGCCACCACCGATAACTACTGCCTTAATCCTACAATGATCTCTCTTCCTCCCTCCCTCCCTCTCTCTCTCTCTCTCTCTCTCTCTCTCTCTCTCTCTCTCTCTCTCTCCCCCAACTTATTTCATCAACTTTCTATCTCATTTATCACACTACGTCAGATCGCCATATAAACAACATACAGCTCCTTCATAATGCTCAATATGCCATCTTTGTATTTTTTAAAACCCAGTACATTATTCTTATGTGTTGGATCATAATTGCACAAATGGAGTGCAACAAGTCTTTACTCACAATGAAAGTCACCATAAACTATACATGCTATTCCTCCACCTGATCACCTAGCAAGGCACGGCACTTTGTCCTGTCACTCTGGATGGAACTCTTGGTCCATCTTTTATCGCCCTAACAATGCTATCGTTAATATAAAACCGTTATTCTTTCCTCGAATATTAAGTTTTGGAAAAAGGAAAAAGTCTGAGGGTGCCTGAAGAGGCGGTGATGAGTATTGTGGAAGTATTTCAAAGCCACTTTCTCTGCCTTGTATATACTGGGATGTCGTCATGAAATAGGCGCATCCCTCTCCCCAAACTCCATATCCTTTTCTTACACTAAAGCTGAATTTGGCCAGCAGAGTTTAGTACTTGGTCCCCTGTGAGTAGTTAACCACGGTTTAGATAGCCAATCATGGCAACGCAATGAGAGGTTTGCCCACGGGACAACACTTTCATTCTCAAGAGTTGCGCTTAGACTTCTATTGGAAAGCAAATCCAGGGGTCTCTCACTGCATGGATGCTGACCCTGCATCCCGGGCCAAGTTGGACACCAGTATTTGATCGATTCCTGCATCTTTAAAAAACAGCCCATGGATTATGTTGCCTCCATTTGAAGAAGTTCTTTGCTCCACTGCAGTTTTTGCTGTCTTCACCATTCGGCGTCAACCGGGTACAGGCTTCGCCCAAAGGTCTTCCTAATGGGGAGATGGTCGTGCGGAAATCCTGTCCATTGACTCAAGGAAACCGGAAGTGAGAGAATCGAGCAGAAACTTTACCATTGACCCAACCGAACCGGAAGTGAGAGAATCGAGCAGAAACTTTACCATTGACCCAACCGAACCGGAAGTGAGAGAATCGAGCAGAAACTTTACCATTGACCCAACCGAACCGGAAGTGAGATGATAATTCAGAATTTTTTCTATTGAACCAAAGGATCCGGAGAGGATAATCGCGCAGAATCTTTTCCATTGACACGACGCTCTCATGAATGGCCTCTAGAACTCTTACCACAGTACCATGACAATCACACATCACACGCCATTACTTAGACAAGAAATATTGTCAATGAAAGCGTAGAACCACCCGAGTTCAGCTTGGGCTTCAAGCCAGATAACATTTGTTGACTTGTAAAAACATCCTTATTCTCTTTACCAATTGTGGAAATAAGTATACACTGAAATCAAAGAAAAAAGGTAATACAAGAACAACCAACAATATACCATCCTTTTTGTGTAGGATGAAACTTACTCATTTAGTTCTTTCCTTTGGATTAAGCTTTTCTTGGAATTGGTTTACAAGATAACAGTAATAAAATCGATGAAGATTAATACTTGATTCATCATGTACTTATGTCCCTTAGATTCCATGTTGTCCAGTATTTCAACTTCCTGCTTTTTTCAGACCTCATAGTTCTGTCTTCAATGTTCGTATCGAAAAATAGCAAAAACGAGAACGATAAAAACAATAATAATGATGATGATGATCTTCTACTACTACTACTACTACTACTACTACTACTACTACTACTACTACTACTACTACTACTACTACTACTACTACTACTACTACTACTACTACTACTACTACTACTACTACTACTACTACTACTACCTTTATTACCACTGCTACAACTACTATTGTAATGAAGCTAAGTGAAAAATGAGAACCATCTAACCGAGCATTTCTAGACAATCTAGGCACATCAAATTTGACATAAAGTTGTAAATTGCATGCCCTAAAATTTGGAGTGGTACTTTTGTTTTTCCACCAATATGTATGTATATATATATATATATATATATATATATATATATATATTTTTTTTTTTTTTTTGGGGGGGGGGAAGGGGGGGGAGGAATTAAAAGCAAAAATATGACTATATTGTTTTGTTAGAAGAAAAAGGTGAATGTGCGAGCTACTTTCTGTACGCACAGCTGATGTGAGATGGCAGGAAGGAAAGTAAGCAATCAGGAAGTGGCAGATAAAAATATCGTCTGAAATAGATCTACATGTATGTTATAGTGTAAGATTTAAGGAAAGGATTGCTTGGAAATAGATTTTAGATATCAGGTCTAGATATTTACAGCAGCTAGACTCAAATCGAAAGTTTAAGATATAAAACTAGATAGATCTAGATTTTATTTCAAGTCTTAGAATTTGATAAGGATTTAAGTTCTAATTTATTCATCAAAGTATTTTGCCAAGGTTGTTATGATCAACCAAACAACATTTTAAAGACTGTTCTGAGTGGTTTACAATTTTCGAAGCGGGTAGCGTTGTATAAACAAGTCATTGTTATTTTATCTATACAAAACATATTATTTCATTTTAATGGAGCGAAAAATTAATGAAAGAAATAAAATGAAATTTGATCTACTACAACGGAAAGAAAAAAGTGTCATGGAAATTTCGTCGCCTTTTTTTTTTTGTTCATGAACGGCGATTATTGTGAACACCTCTTGTGCTTCTTATGCGAGCTTTCCGTACTTCTTTAGTCTCTAAAATATCGACCAGATCCATTAATTGTCAGCAAGGAACAATAGAAACATTCATGGTTAACCATTTTATTTACTTGCCACTCCTTGTTTGTCTTTCATGAGTTATACAGATTGTGACTAGATCTAGATCTAGAATAATTATAAGCTTTAGCAATCCAGGGTAACCCAATTGATTAAAAAAAAATCAGGACCTTGAATTTTTTTTCTCCCTGTAGTATTGTCTGAGCAGTCGCACGTTTTTACTTTTGTTTTGGAGGACACTCTCTCACCACATCAGGCAGTGCACTGCATTTCTCTGTAACGGGCCACCAGCACCACCTTGTGGTCTCGTGGAGAGAGAAACTGAAAAGAGAGCTGCTTCAAAAACTGAACCCAAACTTACTTCACGTTTTCGCCGGAGATCTCTCGTTCATTTCAATTATGTCTACACGATAGTGTGCTAAATATTCCAATGTATATACTTTAAAACTGTACTAGTAGGGACTCTGGAGGAGACATATCTATTTTTGTTGTAAAGTTTGCTTTTCTTTAATTTAGTTCTATGGCTCTGGAGAAGATGTATCTGATATTTTTATAAAATTTGCTTTCTATATTTATGTTCATTGTTGTAAAGTTTGTTTTTCTTTAATGTATTTTTATGGCTCCGGAGGAGATGTATCTGATATAGTTATAAAATTTGCTTTCTATATTTATGTTTATTGTTGTAAAGTTTGCTTTTCTTCGATGCAGTTGTATTGCTGTGTAGGATAAAGTCTGTTATTTTTGTGAAGTTTGCATTTCTTTCATGTGCTAGTTTCCATGACTGAAAATAATAATGTTCTGTGGTTTTATGAAACACGCCGCTAGTGCAGAACGAAGCCTTCCTTACCATTATTATGTTTGTATGGAACACATCTTTTAATCTGTGACTTTGCAGTATAACAGTGTAACCGCAAGGACATGCCTCTGTGACTCTGCAGTATAACAGTGTAACCGCAAGGACATGCCTCTGTGACTCTGCAGTATAACAGTGTAACCGAAAGGACATGACTCTGTGACTCTGCAGTATAACAGTGTAACCGCAAGGACATGCCTCTGTGACTCTGCAGTATAACAGTGTAACTGCAAGGACATGCCTCTGTGACTCTGCAGTATAACAGTGTAACCGCAAGGACATGCCTCTGTGACTCTGCAGTATAACAGTGTAACCGCAAGGACATGCCTCTGTGACTCTGCAGTATAACAGTGTAACCGCAAGGACATGCCTCTGTGACTCTGCAGTATAACAGTGTAACCGCAAGGACATGCCTCTGTGACTCTGCAGTATAACAGTGTAACCGCAAGGACATGACTCTGTGACTCTGCAATATAACAGTGTAACTGCAAGGACATGCCTCTGATTGTACCATGACTTTATGACTTAAGTCACTTTATTGAAAGAATCTCAAAGGCTCTGAAAATCTCTGTTTCTATAGGCTGCCTTCTTGCTCTCTACGTGTGGCCATCATGACTGCTTTTATCCTCAAGAAAAAATAACACCAAAACAAAACTTCATGAGCCGAGCAAACCATTACACCACCTGTGAGAATCAAAACCGTTATAATTTATTACGACTATTTTGTTCGTGATCAATGGGTTAATCTGTCAACTGATTCTTTGGTTGATGTACTGCTATATCAGATATTACGAGGACTTGAGGCGAATCTTAGCTTATAATCTCAACCATACTCCACTGAATAAAAACACAAACCATCAAAAAGGTAAAGAAACAATGTTGAAAATCAAGATTATTTTTTTAATCGACGAGAAGGAAGCCAAGAGGTTCACAAAGACTGGTCTGGAAAGATCATGAATTTTGTTTCTGATCCAAAACTCTTGACAATCGAAACTTGCCTCGCTCACGAGAAACTTGTGAAGTAGAAACAAAGAGCCATTTATTGTGGGTTGGTCAACGCTGAAGGTGGATGAATTGAGAGACTCTTGGTTTTAGATCTAGTGTACTCGACGGGGGCTAGTTTCGTGTAAAAAAAAGATTACTGAAAATAGGATGAATTTAACCCGCAACCAATGCGACTTGGCATTATTCCATAGCAAGCTGTATGTTTTGTGTCGATCAAATATTAGTCTCCATTCTGTTAGACAGCGGCGTGGACAGCTATTTTCTGTATAATATAATTATTGGCCGCTTGGTTGTAGAAGGTACACCACCATGAATATTAAAACCATTGCATAGCCTCTGTCCACGCCACCATTGTTGATTTTGTTTCCACGTTGCTTAATCCACCATATACAGTGCTGGGAAAGAATAGAATAACCTGATCCACTCTATACAGTGGTGTGAAAGCATATAATCGGCCTAATCCACTCTAGACAGTGGTGTGAAAGCATATAATCGGCCTAAACCACCCTAGACAGTCGTGTGAAAGCATATAATCGGCCTAAACCACCCTAGACAATGGTGTGAAAGCATATAATCGGCCTTAAACACCCTAGACAGTGGTGTGAAAGCATATAATTGGCCTAAACCACCCTAGACAGTGGTGTGAAAGCATATAATCGGCCTAAACCACCCTAGACAGTCGTGTGAAAGCATATAATCGGCCTAATCCACTCTAGACAATGGTGTGAAAGCATATAATCGGCCTAAACCACCCTAGACAGTCGTGTGAAAGCATATAATCGGCCTAATCCACTATAAACACTTGTGTGAAAGCATATAATCGGCCTAAACCACCCTAGACAGTCGTGTGAAAGCATATAATCGGACTAATCCACTCTAGACAGTGGTGTGAAAGCATATAATCGGCCTAAAACACCCTAGACAGTGGTGTGACAGCATATAATTGGCCTAAACCACCCTAGACAGTGGTGTGAAAGTATATAATCGGCCTAATCCACTCTACACAGTGGTGTGAAAGTATATAATCGGCCTAACCCACTTTAGACACTCGTGTGAAAGCATATAATCGGCCTAATCCACTCTACACAGTGGTGTGAAAGCATATAATCGGCCTGATCCACTATAGATAGTGGTGTGAAAGCATATAATCGGCCTAATCCACTACAGACACTCGTGTGAAAGCATATAACCGGCCTAATCCACTACAGACACTCGTGTGAAAGCATATAATCGGCCTAATCCACTACAGACACTCGTGTGAAAGCATATAATCGGCCTAATCCACTTTAGACACTCGTGTGAAAGCATATAATCGGCCTAATCCACTATAGACAGTGGTGTGAAAGCATATAATCGGCCTAATCCACTCTAGACAGTGGTGTGAAAGCATATAATCGGCCTAATCCACTCTAGACAGTGGTGTGAAAGTATATAATCGGCCTAATCCACTCTAGACAGTGGTGTGAAAGCATATAATCGGCCTAATCCACTTTAGACACTCGTGTGAAAGCATATAATCGGCCTAATCCACTCTACACAGTGGTGTGAAAGCATATAATCGGCCTGATCCACTATAGATAGTGGTGTGAAAGCATATAATCGGCCTAATCCACTCTAGACAGTGGTGTGAAAGCATATAATCGGCCTAATCCACTCTAGACAGTGGTGTGAAAGCATATAATCGGCCTAATCCACTCTAGACAGTGGTGTGAAAGCATATAATCGGCCTAATCTACTCTAGACAGTCGTGTGAAAGCATATAATCGGCCTAATCCACTCTAGACAGTCTTGTGAAAGCATATAATCGGCCTAATCCACTCTAGACAGTGGTGTGAAAGCATATAATCGGCCTAATCCACTCTAGACAGTGGTGTGAAAGCATATAATCGGCCTAATCCACTCTAGACAGTGGTGTGAAAGCATATAATCGGCCTAATCCACTCTAGACAGTGGTGTGAAAGTATATAATCGGCCTAATCCACTCTAGACAGTGGTGTGAAAGCATATAATCGGCCTAATCCACTCTAGACAGTCGTGTGAAAGCATATAATCGGCCTAATCCACTCTAGACAGTCGTGTGAAAGCATATAATCGGGCTAATCCACTCTAGACAGTGGTGTGAAAGCATATAATCGGCCTAATCCACTCTAGACAGTGGTGTGAAAGTGAAGACTGGGCCTTATCCACTATAAACAGCGATGTCCAAATTAGTTTTCGCATCCTAATATCGGAGGAGAAGATTCACCACACCATTCCCTTGTCAAGGCCCTCCACAGTGTAGACTCTGTATCCTCAAGATTGTTCAGGACTCGGCCAGTGTGAACGCGCGTGCAGTGTCGTCCTGTCTCTCGACCACCAGCCAGAATCTGAACAGATCCTAACAACTCGCCTACCGGACAAGGCTGGTCAGAGAAGCCGAGAACGAAGCAAAGAGGACCACAGTATCCTATTTACCATGATCGCACTGTTTGGAACTTATTGTCAGATGTGCTATTTCAAAGCCAGTGATATAAAATTGACATGCCCTAGAAATCGAGCGGTTCCCGGGAAAACTCCAGGAATATACAGGTATTAGTTAAGATCGAGTTTCAAGTTTCGATTGCGTTGCTTGATTGTGAGCAATGAGCATCTTACACAACAAAAACTTGTACACGCTAAAGTCAGTTCATATTATAGTCAGATTGCTACCCGATAGGCGCTGACAGGCGTTGAGTACTGTAAAAAGCTGGATTTTCTATGACGGATTGAAAACCTAATAATTTCCAAGAACGTGAACAGTGACTGAAATCGACCCTGCAACAAACGGAGAAAGTTCCAAGACGCTAACCACTGTGCCAAGTGGCCTCATCTTATGCCTGCGACATACCACAAAAAGTTTTTTAACTTGAAACACTGTCGCCACAGTTTTGGGCGGAATAATATACAGCTAAAGCTTTCGTGTTGTGGGTAGGTCAGATCAACAATCACTGTATCATAATAAATTTCTGCTTAAAAATCTATCACTCTAATCAAACAAATTAATGAAAAAATTATTATACTATGTTTGACTTAAATGTCAATTCACTATAGAGGTATTTGCAACATTGAATAGTTCTGCTTGTTTTTCTGTGCTTGCAGTCTCTCATACATATGAGGAGGCTTACGTCAACCACAGGACAGGGTTGGTAAGGTAAGAACCAACCACACGAACAAAGAGCATGAAACAGATTTCGATCGTGCAGCCCTCCTGTTGTAAATCTAACGTCCACCGAATGAGATATCTATGGTTATATTATTTAGGGGATATCATAAAAAAAACTCATCTCCATCCAGCATGTCAGCATTAGGCTGCGCTTCCGTCGTACTGCAAAGAGTAACATTTACTGAGATACCCGTATCTTGTGGAAGGATTTAGGAAAAATTGTAAAATAATTAACTTGATATTGACGAAAATACTCTCGGGACATGCATGATGCACATAAAGAAGGACACATGTGCAGGGGCAATGAAAAATGGAAGGGAGAGAGAGAGAGAGAGAGAGAGAGAGAGAGAGAGAGAGAGAGAGAGAGAGAGAGAGAGAGAGAGAGAGAGAGAGAGAGAGAGAGAGAGAGAGAGAGTGGATAAGCTGAAGAATTGAAACAGTACTATTATCATTATCTAAAGCTCTCTGCGACCGGGAATCTGATCTGAAGTAGTGTTTATGGTGAGACCATGCTAAGCCATGACAGCAGACAGCGCATAATCTTCCAGGCTGATAGTCTCAGTAGATTCTAATATCAGCAGACACGTGAAGGCTTCAGCCAGCTGACATGCTGCGGGCCGCTGCGATTGTCTTGTTTATGAGGAGGATGATTTACTCCCGCTACTTACCACTCTTAGACAGTGATTTGACAGACGTCAACAATGAAGCAGCAGCGACGTCAATGATACAAAAATAACACTATCACTTTTGCTACAACAACAACAACAACTACTATTTCTACTACTACTACTACTACTACTACTACTACTACTACTACTACTACTACTACTACTACTACTACTACTACTACTACTACTACTACTACTACTTTTGCTGCTGCTGCTACTACTACTACTACTACTACTACTACTACTACTACTACTACTACTACTACTACTACTACTACTACTACTACTACTACTACTAATGTTACTACTACCACTACTACTACCGCTAATACTGCTACTACTACTACTACTAATGCTTCTATTACTACTGCTACTACTACTGCTACTACTACTACTACTACTACTACTACTACTACTACTACTACTACTACTACTACTACTACTACTACTACTACTACTACTACTGCTACTCCGACCACTACTACTACTACTACTACTACTACTACTACTACTACTACTACTACTACTACTACTACTACTACTACTACTACCACTACTACTACTACTACTACTACTACTACTACTACTACTACTACTACTACTACTACTACTACTACTACTACTACTACTACTACTACTACTACTACTACTACTACTACTACTACTACTACTACTACTACTACTACTACTACTACTACTACTACTTCTGCTGCTGCTGCTGATGATGATGATTCAACAGCTTATAAACTGCTGCTGCTTAGTCTAATTATATGCAGTCGATGCTTTTATTGAAAAACATCTTTGAAAATTTCACCAAGTGAAATGAAGTTGAAGAATAGAAATATGTTAAGATATTCTACAATCTTAAGTTGATAATTTTGCCGGAAGCAACGGTTGATGTCGCTGTTGTTGTTAATCCAGTGTTGAGATGGCGCTTAACTTCTGAACAGCGACCAGTAGTTTATTAATCAAGGTATCTACTTTCCTTCTTCCTTCTTCTTTTTTTAAATTGAGAGACTGGATATTGATATCCAGCATAAGCTGGTGATGGTCGTATGGCAGAACTAGTGACGTCCGCATAGATGAGCGCAGGGAGATGCGACCAAGTCCCTATCATTGGTTGTGGCCTCGGGTGAAAGTTCTTGTGTTGTGACCACCGTCTACCTGCTGTATTATGTCACAGCCTCTAGTTCCACGTTGATCGCCATTATGCCTCTGTGTCGCCTCCCCATTTCCCACAGTGTCCTCTTTCTTGTCCCAATCGCCCGCGAAATCTTTCCCTTTTCTCTCCTCCCATATTCTTCTCTACTGCGTTATAGTTTTTGACTCTCCATTCGTACATCAAGGATTATTGACGTCAGATGCTAAGCATATAGTGAGGTTGTGACAGACATAAACAAACTCGCTAAACTGATGGCCATGGAATAGGACACTGTCTGATAGTCTGCCTGTCCTCCTTAACTAGCTTCATGTCCTCTTATGTTGTCTATCTGATATACCGTCTAACCTCAACAACTTCCTTCTAAAATGAAGATGTGTATAAAAAAATGATACCATAGCCGCAAATATTCCAGCTAATAAAAATAGAGTAAAGCATATAAGGTATCTGATGAGTATAGACAAATAAAAAAAAAAGATTATGGTGTAAAATTTCCCTGAACTGTTCAAGTGGTTCAGTACCGGTTTTATAAAGTGATAAAACTTTTCTTTTTACCATCTGTGCCAGGCGCACGGGTATGCACTTTATCTGAAAAGGACAATAAAATAGTATTGGACACTCACGCTGTTGAAATATAGAATAGAAAAACTTGAAAAGAAAATCCACAACCAAATGAACCAAAAAAAAAAAACAACAAAAAAACAACAACAATAAACCCAAAAAACAAAAAAAAAACAAACCCCCCCCCAAAAAAAAAAAAAATCAACAATCAGGTTTCTGCCTGCTAAAGCCAGCAAACACGACCTGAAAGTGAGCCCTAAAGTTTCTTATTTGACAAAAACAAAAAATCTTGAGTCTCAAATGCACTGTAAAAACCTTTCACTGATTATGAAAAGTTTATGATTTTTTCTTTCATTAGAAACAACAGAGAATTAACTAAATTTATCACAAGTTCATGTTTATACATTTTCTGTTTTTTTTTTTAATATTGCATAGCTCATGGAACAAAGTGGTCAAAATGTTTTATAAATAAATATTGTCCTTCATACGTATCATATCGACAACTTGCTGAAGAAAATTCTTCGGAAACTGCATTAATTTCGATAACCACGAGTCGTCAATTGATGAAAATTACAAGTTATCGAGTAAAGTGAAAACTAAATGGTACCTGATATTTGTTAATCAAATTGAAGATTTCACACTTTGAAAATATTAAAGAACATGGCGGCCAAGAAAAATATCGTTCTAAAGCTATTCAGCTAATTGTGTTCAACTGCCATCACTGGAGCGATAAAAAGAATAACCGCTTGTATTCCTCCCCCATCTGCTGCATTTAATATTTTTCTACGATCAAACATAAGTTAGGGACCAATCACACCGAATCAAACGACACAAACAAACTTGTTACACTCTGTAAACGTGGTCAGAGAGGATACCTGCAGTTAATCGTTATCCTCTAATCTCTTTATTTCAGCCCTGCAATGACAAGTCTAGATCTGCGACTAGAAATTGATTTAAATTCCAATTATTAATGCGATTTATCAGTCAATCCAAGCTAAGTTTACATGTTGAATCTACCCTAAACACAATAAATCTAGATTTAAACATTGTTATTTTCGCATAAAATATAAATGTATATGCTACATCTACATAGTACAAAATAATTTAAATCTACATAATATACCCAAGACAAAAAAATATAGATCTACACGGTACATCTTCACAAGACATAATTAAAGCAGGTCGACATGCTACATCTACACATATTGTGATGAATGTAGAAATATCGACACGCTAAATCTTCACAGGACATATTAAAAATGGATCTACATACTACATGTTCACATGAATCAATTGCTATAGATCAACATGCTAAAACTTTATAGGGCATAGTAAATATACGTCGATATACTACATCTTCACAGGACACAAGTACAGATCGACATGCTACATCTTCACATGACATAACGCAAATAGATAAACTTATTAAAGTTTTAGGGGACATAAAAAAAAAACACGCTACAACTTCACTGGATATAATAAATATAGATCTACATGCTACATCTTTACAGGACATTACAAATTTATATCGACGTGCTACATCTATTTAGGGCTTAGTAGATAACAGATCGACATGCTACATCTTCCAATGACATATTACTTATGCTATATCTGTGTAGAAAATAATAAATATCAATCGCCATACTACTCTCGCCATACTACATTTTCTCAGTAGCCTACATAATAGAGATCGACATGCCACATCTTCGCATGACATAACAGATACAGATTGACATGCTATGTCTATAAAGGACATGGTAAATTCAGATTGGCATGCTACATCTTCACAGGACATGATAAATATAGATCTACGCGCTACATCTTCACATGACGTAATAAATAGCGATACATGTGACCAACAGAGAACATAATAAACATGGATCTACCTGTTATCTATCTGCTTGCTACACCTTCATAGGACATCGTAATAAATGTAATAGATCTGTTTTCAACACCTACGTAGGACATAGTAATAATAGATCTGCGTGCTACACCTTCATAGGACATAGTTATAGTATATCTGATTGCTACACCTACAAAGGACATAGTAATAGAAGATTTGCTTTCTACGCCTACATATGACACACTTAATATACATCTGCTTGCTACACCTACATATGAAACAGAAATACAAGATCTGCTCGCTACATCTATATAGGACATTATTTTGATATATCTGCATGGTACATCTACAAAGAACAAGTAATAGTAGATCATACATAGGACATAATTTATATAGATCTGCTTGTTATACCTACATAGGACATAGTGATACAAGATCTGCTTGCTACACCTACATAGGACATAATTAATATAGATCTGCTTGCTACACTTCCACAGGACATAGTAATACTAGATATGCTTGCTACACCTACATAGAACATTATTAATAAAGATCTGCTTGCTATACCTACATAGAACATAATAATACAAAATCTGCTTGCTACACCTACATAGGCCATTATTAATATAGATCTGCTTGCTACACCAACAAAGAACATAGTTATAGTAGATCTGCTTGCTATACCTACATAGGACATAGTAATACAAAATCTGCTTGCTACACCTACATAGGCCATTATTAATATAGATCTGCTTGCTACACCAACAAAGAACATAGTTATAGTAGATCTGCTTGCTATACCTACATAGGGCATAGTAATAATAAATCTGCTTCCTACACCTACATTGGACATAATGAATATAGATCTGCTTCGTACAACTACCGCCTACATAGGTGAACTTACTAATTCAACATAGTATACAATAAACATAAATCTATATGCTAAATTGAACCAAAACATTACAACTTATCAAAACATCATGATATATAAAATATATTCTACAGCAATGCTACATCTTTAACGGCACTATGTAGATCAAATCGCTTGATGTAATCACAACATTAAAACCTTAGATGACGATGTTATATCTACCCAGTATAAAACAGAATAATCCATTTGCTTCATATATTCTTTATCCTTATCTGCAAACTGAATCACCTACGATACTAAGTTATATATTCTAGTCTAGACTGAATTACCCACGGTAACTAATGCTATATCCTAATCTACGTACTGACTCACCCACCGTACCTAGTTCTATATACTTATCTACGGACTGAATCACAATACTTAGTTCTATATTCTTGTGAAGACTGAATCACCCACAATACTCAGTTCTATATCCTAGACTAGAATGAATCACCCACAATACTTAGTTCTATATTCTTGTGAAGACTGAATCACCCACAATACTTAATTCTATATTCTAGTCAAGACTGAATCACCCACAATACTTAGTTCTATATTCTAGTCAAGACTGAATCACCCAGGATACTTAGTTCTATATTCTAGTCCAGATTGAATCACCCACAATACTTAGTTCTATATTCTAGTCAAGACTAAATCACCCAGGATACTTAGTTCTATATTCTAGTCTAGATTGAATCACCCACGGTACTTTTTTCTATATCCTTTTCGAAACTCTAGATTCCATTAAAATTAAATTTTGTTATCCTGATCAAGCATTGAGCTCGGATATTATGGAAAGCTTTTTTTTTCTAACAATCCCGATGATTGACCTAGTTCTGTTGAAAGCCTACTTTAAATTTTGATCTTTGTTGTAGGTTCTGTAATTATGTTGAAGTGTGTAAGATAAGCAAAGTGCATGGCCATACTGATGTGGTTTTTATTTTCATTGCAAAACTTTTTTTTTTGTTCCAAGTAGCGAGGACGTGATAATTTTCAGGCTAGTCTTTCTGAAAAGATTTCACCAGATCACTGCATGGATAATAACAGCATCTGCCGAATATGATAGCTCTATAAAAATATCCTCAAAAAGACATTTCATTGATTGATAGATCTTATGACGATTGATTATCTTTGGAAGGATACCCGTGAAATTATGTTTGAATCAACAACCATCCACAAATTTTAACAGAAACCAACCAATAAATGACAATTTGATATGATCTATTAAAATCTGTTCAGATGCTGATCTGCCATGATTCAGCACAAGAGGGTTTTACTTAGATGAACATGATACCTTTTTCTGTGCCCATATTCTGCGAAATAAGGCTTAGAACCACATCTTCGCCTATCAAAATCTGGATTGTTTCAGAAAGGAAAGCTTTACCTAAATATTGTTTTTATCAATACCACATACATGTCCAGGGTTCACACTCACTGTTGAAGGACAGATTCCTTTGTTGAAATGGCATTCATGCATCAAAAGTATTGTGTACTGAGGTCCTTGGACCATGGACCAACAAATCACGATATGCGTGCATTTGACAACATTCTTGCTTAAGTTCACAGTTTGCAAATTGCGATGGAGGCAGTAAACAAAAATCTGGGGATTCTACACCCGTCAGTTTTATTTATCATCAACTGAATAACTTGAAGAAAAAAAATAATGATCAATTAATCTTTCTCGGGACAATTTAAATTTAAAACCTTTCGTACAGCACACACCATCAACTTCAACTCATATTTCGCATTATTCAAGTGTCCCTGCCTGTCAGATGCTAACAGAGTATGATTGTGTAGGTTAGATCCGAGAGCAGCAGTTCGTCATCAGTAACTGAAACGGGTAGGAAAGAAAGAAACCAATATGAATTTATTGAAAAAAAAAACAACAAATTGAGCCTAAAAATTGCATTGCCTGACCTCGTTGTGTAAAAAAGACTTGTTTCATGTTCAGATACGGGGATTTTTACTTCATTGAAACGTCAGTTGGCAGGACTGAATGATACGGAGTTTATTATTGGAGAGTAAGACCATCTCCAACAAGATTGTCAGCCTGAAAAGTGCAGCTTAGGTTTGTGATAAATTTTGAGTTTTTTTGAGGCGATTTCCTATGTCTAGATTTCAAGTTAATCAAAGGCTATTAAAGATTTGAAAGTTTTGAAACTAATTTTTGTCATTATAATCGTCAAAATCACCATCACCATCATCATCTCCCTCCACCCCTTCTCTCTCTCTGTCTCCGTCTCTGTCTCTTGTGTCTGACTCTGCCTCTGTCTCTGTCTGTCTGTCTCTGTCTCTGTCTCTGTCTCTCTGTCTCTGTCTCTCTGTCTCTCTGTCTCTCTCTCTCTCTCTCTCTCTCTCTCTCTCTCTGTCACTCTGTCTCTCTCTCTCCCTCTCACTCCGCCTTATTCCTAAGAGCCTATGACTATGTGTCGAGTTCAACGCCCAAAGTTGAGAGTCCTAGAATCTGGCCGCGTCATATTACTTGGAACTAAATTTAGACAGCCGTTGTCTTTGTGTTCAGAGCTTGAAGCGGCGTTTAAGACCGATCAGAATAGACTTGTATCCGAAAGAGCCAGTTTAAAAAAGTCGCGTGGATCATCTGCGAGCCTGCTCGATTTTCCTTCATGCACGTTCTTTTGTAAGGCACTCAGGTGGCTCTCTCGGCAAGACAACGACTAAGTACATACATGTATGTAGGTCAGTGGCCTGGCGCAGTGAAATCGGGTACTTTTGGATAGTCCCAAAAAAGCGCATTCACTTGTTAGCCACTCCTGTATACACGTGGCAATTGATGCCAAGGCTAGGGCCACCATCCAAGACCGGTCATTAGGTGGACTGTATCAATCAGTGAAGCAATCAAGGAATTTCTGTTTCCCTTTAACCACCACAGCTTCTACTGCTTTGTGAACGCATACTCCATGATATCTAAGGATCTATTTGAGGTGTAGAGAGTAGCCGTGCCGTGGAGGTAGACGACTGGTGTAGAGAGTGGCCGTGCTGTGGAGGTAGGCGACTGTTGTAGAGAGTGGCCGTGCTGTGGAGGTAGGCGACTGTTGTAGAGAGTGGCCGTGCTGTGGAGGTGGGCGACTGGTGTAGAGAGTGGCCGTGCTGTGGAGGTGGGCGACTGGTGTAGAGAGTGGCCGTGCTGTGGAGGTAGGCGACTGGTTTAGAGAGTGGCCGTGCTGTGGAGGTGGGCGACTGGTGTAGAGAGTGGCCGTGCTGTGGAGGTAGGCGACTGTTGTAGAGAGTGGCCGTGCTGTGGAGGTGGGCGACTGGTGTAGAGAGTGGCCGTGCTGTGGAGGTAGGCGACTGGTTTAGAGAGTGGCCGTGCTGTGGAGGTGGGCGACTGGTGTAGAGAGTGGCCGTGCTGTGGAGGTAGGCGACTGGTTTAGAGAGTGGCCGTGCTGTGGAGGTAGGCGACTGTTGTAGAGAGTGGCCGTGCTGTGGAGGTAGGCGACTGGTGTAGAGAGTGGCCGTGCTGTGGAGGTAGGCGACTGTTGTAGAGAGTGGCCGTGCTGTGGAGGTAGGCGACTGGTGTAGAGAGTAGCCATTCTGTGGAGGTAGGTGACTGTTGTAGAGAGTGGCCGTGCTGTGGAGGTAGGCGACTGCTGTAGAGAGTGGCCGCGCTGTGGAGGTAGGGGACTGGTGTAGAGAATGGCCGTGCTGTGGAGGTAGGCGACTGTTGTAGAGAGTAGCCGTGCTGTGGAGGTAGGCGACTGGTTTAGAGAGTGGCCGTGCTGTGGAGGTAAGCGACTGGTGTAGAGAGTGGCCGTGCTGTGGAGGTAAGCGACTGCTGTAGAGAGTGGCCGTGCTGTGGAGGTAGGCGGCTGTTGTAGAGAGTGGCCGTGCTGTGGAGGTAGGCGACTGTTGTACAGAGTAGCCGTGCTGTGGAGGTAAGCGACTGGTTTAGAGAGTGGCCGTGCTGTGGAGGTAGGCGACTGGTGTAGAGAGTGGCCGTGCTGTGGAGGTAGGCGACTGGTGTAGAGAGTGGCCGTGCTGTGGAGGTAGGCGACTGGTGTAGAGAGTGGCCGTGCTGTGGAGGTAGGCGACTGTTGTACAGAGTAGCCGTGCTGTGGAGGTAGGCGACTGGTGTAGAGAGTGGCCGTGCTGTGGAGGTAGGCGACTGGTGTAGAGAGTGGCCGTGCTGTGGAGGTAGGCGACTGGTGTAGAGAGTAGCCGTGCTGTGGAGGTAGGCGACTGGTGTAGAGAGTGGCCGTGCTGTGGAGGTAGGCGACTGGTGTACAGAGTAGCCGTGCTGTGGAGGTAGGCGACTGGTGTACAGAGTAGCCGTGCTGTGGAGGTAGGCGACTGTTGTACAGAGTAGCCGTGCTGTGGAGGTAAGCGACTGGTTTAGAGAGTGGCCGTGCTGTGGAGGCAGGCGACTGGTGTAGAGAGTGGCCGTGCTGTGGAGGTAGGCGACTGGTGTAGAGAGTGGCCGTGCTGTGGAGGTAGGCGACTGGTTTAGAGAGTGGCCGTGCTGTGGAGGCAGGCGACTGGTGTAGAGAGTGGCCGTGCTGTGGAGGTAGGCGACTGGTGTAGAGAGTGGCCGTGCTGTGGAGGTAAGCGACTGGTTTAGAGAGTGGCCGTGCTGTGGAGGCAGGCGACTGGTGTAGAGAGTGGCCGTGCTGTGGAGGTAGGCGACTGGTGTAGAGAGTGGCCGTGCTGTGGAGGTAGGCGACTGGTGTAGAGAGTGGCCGTGCTGTGGAGGCAGGCGACTGGTTTAGAGAGTAGCCATTCTGTGGAGGTAGGCGACTGGTGTAGAGAGTAGCCGTGCTGTGGAGGTAGGCGACTGTTGTAGAGAGTAGCCATTCTGTGGAGGTAGGCGACTGTTGTAGAGAGTGGCCGTGCTGTGGAGGTAGGCGACTGGTGTAGAGAGTAGCCGTGCTGTGGAGGTAGGCGACTGGTGTAGAGAGTAGCCATTCTGTGGAGGTAGGCGACTGGTTTAGAGAGTGGCCGTGCTGTGGAGGTAGGCGACTGTTGTGGAGAGTGGCCGTGCTGTGGAGGCAGGCGACTGGTGTACAGAGTAGCCGTGCGGTGGAGGCAGGCAACTGTTGTAGAGAGTGGCCGTGGTGTGGAGGTAGGCGACTGGTGTACAGAGTAGCCGTGCTGTTGAGGTAAGCGACTGTTGTAGAGAGTGGCCGTGCTGTAGAGGTAGGCGACTGTTGTAGAGAGTGGCCGTGGTGTGGAGGCAGGCAACTGTTGTAGAGAGTGGCCGTGCTGTGGAGGCAAGCAACTGGTGTAGAGAGTAGCCGTGCTGTGGAGGTAGGCGACTGGTTTAGAGAGTGGCCGTGGTGTGGAGGTAGGCAACTGTTGTAGAGAGTGGCCGTGCTGTGGAGGCAAGCAACTGGTGTAGAGAGTAGCCGTGCTGTGGAGGCAGGCGACTGGTGTACAGAGTAGCCGTGCTATGGAGGGAGACGACTGGTGTAGAGAGTAGCCGTGCTGTGGAGGCAGGCGACTGGTGTAGAGAGTGGCTGTGCTGTGGAGGTAGGCGACTGGTTTAGAGAGTGGCCGTGCTGTGGAGGTAGGCGACTGCTGTAGAGAGTGGCCGTGTTGTGGAGGTAGGCGACTGTTGTAGAGAGTGGCCGTGCTGTGGAGGTAGGCGACGTGTAGAGAGTGTATTGTGTCTGCCTCTTCACACTGGTCACTGGGAACTTGTGGCCAGATGACCCTGACCTGTTGTTGTGTATTGTGTCTGCCTCCTCACACTGGTCACTGGGAACTCGTGGCCAGATGACCCTGACCTGTTGTCGTGCATCAATTCTCCCTGCTCACACTGGTTACTAGAAAACCTGTTGTCGTGTATTATTTCCCCGTGCTCACTTGGTCACTGGGGAACTTATAGCCATATGCCCTTGACCTGTTATCAAGTGTCATGAATCCTTCTCACACTGGTATCTGGGTAATCTGTGGTCAGATGTTCTTGACCTGTTTCATGTATCATGTCTCCCTGCTTACATTGCCAATAGAGAATCGAAGTCCATTTGTTAACGGCTCCATCTTATTCAAGATCATTCTCAAGCCAGATCGGACGAGGGAAGTCCAGAAATTTTGTGTGCATTGAAGACTGGCCGATCATCGTTCTCAGTGCGGGTAAGTGAAAGATGGCGGGCTTGGTATCGGCCTCGGAGCTCCACTGTAAAGTGCATGAGATTATTAAGACAGAACAATTCTCGAGACGTAATGCCCAGACCCAAACTGAAGATTTGGTCTACATTATTTTTCTCTTTTGATGCCGGAATGTAAAAATAAACTTGTATATTCACAAGTGAGCTTTGCTTAAGATTTGTCCGTTGTAACAGAGTCGATCTTTATAAGACAAGTATTAGACATTGTAACAGAGTTGATCTTCATAAGACAAGTATTAGAAGTTGTAACAGAGTTGATCTTTATAAGACAAGTATTAGACGTTGTAACAGAGTTGATCTTTATAAGACAAGTATTAGACATTGTAACAGAGTTGATCTTCATAAGACAAGTATTAGAAGTTGTAACAGAGTTGATCTTTATAAGACAAGTATTAGAAGTTGTAACAGAATTGATCTTGATAAGACAAGTATTAGACGTTGTAACAGAGTTGATCTTTGTCTTAGTATTAGACGTTGTAACAGAGTCGATCTTCATAAGACAAGTATTAGAAGTTGTAACAGAGTTGATCTTCATAAGACAAGTATTAGAAGTTGTAACAGAGTTGATCTTCATAAGACAAGTATTAGACGTTGTAACAGAGTTGATCTTCATAAGACAAGTATTAGAAGTTGTAACAGAGTTGATCTTGATAAGACAAGTATTAGACGTTGTAACAGAGTTGATCTTTGTCTTAGTATTAGACGTTGTAACAGAGTTGATCTTTATAAGACAAGTATTAGACGTTGTAACAGAGTTGATCTTTATAAGACAAGTTTTAAACGTTGTAAGAGAGTTGATCTTTATAAGACAAGTATTAGACGTTGTAACAGAGTTGATCTTTATAAGACAAGTTTTAAACGTTGTAAGAGAGTTGATCTTTATAAGACAAATATTAAACGTTGTAAGAGAGTTGATCTTTATAAGACAAATATTAGACGTTGTAACAGAGTTGATCTTTATAAGACAAGTATTAGACGTTGTAACAGAGTTGATCTTTATAAGACAAGTATTAGACGTTGTAACAGAGTCGATTATAAATCCTGGATCACGCTGTTCTGAAGTGCAAAAATGTATATTAAGCCTTCTATACGAGATCTCGTGAGGTTTCTTGAATGTTGCTATAGATCTCTTCACGATGGAGCCTAGACAACATTTCCTTCGCAAATCATGCAAGGCGCCTTAAAGAAACAAGAAGATTATCAAACTTCGAGACCAATAATAGTTGGTGATATTGGTCCAAGATAGGATCTGTGGCATCATTCCTTCAGGAAGGGGTGAGGGGTAGGCCGGGGGTGGGGGGTGGGTGGGGAGAACAGCCTTATATAATTGGGAACCTTATCATTCAGGACAAGGGGAGGGAGGAGGTCAAGGAAAGTTGACTCTGAAATTTTAGTGCCTGCTGCGTTATTATTGGATACAGCCCATTTGAGAAAATGATGGGGCATTCATTTTTAAATTGCTGAATACGTATATATGATTCCTTTTTCACAATCTTCACTTGTTTATGACGCGCTAATTAAAACACCGATTAAAACAAGGAAAACAACAACAACAACAAAAAACTAAAAAAAAAAGAAAAAAAAAAAAACGAAAGTAAATAAGCATTTCTATTATATATATTATTTATTGGCGAAAAATATAGAGCACTCAAGTTACTAGGTTATCTGCGCACACCTGGTAAAAATCCAAAATTGATTTAAAAAAGCGAGAAAGACCGTGCTTGAGTATTTACAAGTTGGAAGGTCCAGATCTCAAGGGGAAAAAAAGCAAAAACCTCCCTTACCTCCGCTATTTAAGGAGAGTAAGGCAGAGCAGTGTCAAATGATTTGGTAGTTTCATTTTTCCGAGATCATTTCACTTTCAGGTTCTGATTGCGTGAACACACTGAATCCATTGAAAAAAAGTACAATGTTTATAATTGGATGCATAAATTGAGAGAGAGAGAGAGAGAGAGAGAGAGAGAGAGAGAGAGAGAGAGAGAGAGAGAGAGAGAGAGAGAGAGAGAGAGAGAGAGAGAGAGAGAGAGAGAGAGAGAGAGAGAGAGAGAGAGAGAGAGAGAGAGAGAGAGAGAGAGAGTTTGTAAGAAATCTTTAGAAAGTAAGTCGTAAAATCAAAGGTCATAATATGTGTACAAAACTGTAAGCTTTCTAACCTGCATCGTTCTAAAGTAATAATTTCATGATTTTTTTTGTAGCAAACAGCATTGCCAAAGGCTGAAGACACAAGTATAGAAATGTGTTCCACCTCCATCTGGCTCGGCTGACGGTTCTTTCATGTTCAAGATGATGGTGCTCAGTTAATTAAAAAAACAAAAACTACCATGGTATAGAGATAAAAAAAAAATGTAAGGATGGGGGAGGGGATAGGAGGAGGAGAGCCATTGGTGGAGTCCTTGAGGCTATTAACTGACTTTAAAGCCCCAGGTAGGAAAGATCGAAGGGAGACAGTATTTCAGAATTAGCAGATCCGCTTTTTCAAAACAACAAAACAAAGCAATGGATTCTATCAGTGATACTTCATGTTCGGTGCAGCTTATTTCAACACAAATTCACCACTGACATCCTTTGGTCCGACTGGTAAAAAAAATAACTAAGCTTAGTGCACAAACCGTATAAAACAGAATTTTAGTAAAACTGATCTAAAGAATTATGAAACTGAGCAGGCTTGCAAACTTGCTTTGGTTTGTGTTAGGCCGGTATCTCTGTAAGGTCAAAGGCTACCGATGGTGTTTAGAAAATTTGCAGTTTCAATCTTCTAATACCTGTACCTCACAGTTGTCGCCTCTCTGAAGTGCCCTTAGATTTTCTCGGCTTTGCTCTGTGTCACAAAATAACTTTTTTTTTGTTTTTTACACCAAAGAAACTGTTTTTTCTGTAAGGAACAGATCTTCTAAAGGTTGACATTAGTTTTGTTTTTCATGATCGTATCAGGATGAGGTATTTATAGTTATAGTTTATATTCCTCTAATTTTTTTACGTACATAATATTGAAACCGAAAAGTCTTTTTATCTCCTGCTTGTGTGTCACAACAAATAAAATTTGGTTTTCTCACCCTTCCGATCTGATTTGAAAGGTATTAAAACTGATAATGTAGGAGAAACATCTCCAATTTAAGTGGTATTTCACAATCAGCGGCAAAAGACCTTGAAACCTGAATCCTTAACAAAGATGATTGTCACGCCCACACCCTGTATATTTTTTGTATGGAACATCATGGATTATATCAGTTTTGAGACAAGCTTCATTCAAAACCTAGGTCTAGATACAGCTCGGAGGTTTCACATATGTTTGGCTGAATTCACTACATTTTTTATGCTGTTTCCTTTAAAAAAAAACGTGCTCATCACTTTTTTCTTTGACCTCATTTTCATCGTCCAGTATAGAATTGTATCATATCGGTTACTCTGATTTATCTCTCTCTATCTTTCTGATCTCTCTCTTTCTTTATCTATCTCTCTGATCTATCTCTCTCTCTCTGATCTCTCTGATCTCCCTCTCTCTCTGAGCTCTCTCTGATCTCTCTGATCTCCCTCTCTCTCTGAGCTCTCTCTGATCTCTCTGATCTCCCTCTCTCTCTGATCTCTCTCTGATCTCTCTCTCTCTCTGATCTCCCTCTCTCTCTGAGCTCTCTCTGATCTCTCTCTCTCTCTGATCTCCCTCTCTCTCTGAGCTCTCTCTGATCTCCCTCTCTCTCCGAGCTCTCTCTGAGCTCTCTCTGATCTCTCTGATCTCCCTCTCTCTCTGAGCTCTCTCTGATCTCTCTGATCTCCCTCTGTCTCTGATCTCTCTCTCTCTCTGATCTCTCTCTGATCTCTCTCTCTCTCTGATCTCCCTCTCTCTCTGAGCTCTCTCTGATCTCCCTCTCTCTCCGAGCTCTCTCTGAGCTCTCTCTGATCTCTCTCTCTCTCTAAGCTCTCTCTCTCTCTCTGAGCTCTCACTCTCTCTGAGCTCTCTCTCTTATCTCTCTCTCTCTGAGCTCTCTCTCTGATCTCTCTCTCTCTCTGATCTCTCTCTCTCTCTCTGAGCTCTCTCTGATCTCTCTGAGCTCTCTCTGATCTCTCTCTCTCTCTAAGCTCTCTCTCTCTCTCTGAGCTCTCACTCTCTCTGAGCTCTCTCTCTTATCTCTCTCTCTCTCTGAGCTCTCTCTGATCTCTCTCTCTCTGATCTCTCTCTCTCTCTGATCTCCCTCTCTCTCTGAGCTCTCTCTGATCTCTCTCTCTGAGCTCTCTGATCTCCCTCTCTCTTTGAGCTCTCTCTGATCTCTCTCTCTTTCTGATCTCTCTCTCTGTCTGATCTCCCTCTCTCTCTGATCTCTCTCTCTGTTCTCTCTCACTCTCTGTCTCTCTTTCTCTCTCTCTCTCTGTTTTCTTATCGTTGTATCTAATTCGAGGCAGATGGTACTGATCTAAACCGTATAAGATTCGGTTTGCCTCGCCTTTGACTTGATGCTGGTCAAGACCACGGATATGGCCTGTTACTAAACAGGACTCGACAGAGAGCAGAATGGGCGTTAACCGCTGGACGACTTGAAGCTCCAACACTTTCCTTTAGGGTCAGTGTGAGCACACCGTCCTATGTGATGATACTAAAACCAGAAACCGCACACACTCTAATCACACATCATTTGGGCCTGGGTCAAATACTCTCATGTATTCAGAATAACAGTGATTAATCTATACGTCCCTCATGTCTTACTAGAAATCTATTAGAAAGCGAGTTGACACATGTACCGTCTGATACCTCAAACCCCCAATATCAGTGGAGGACAAACATCCCTCACCATGATAGTGTGCTAAATATCCTCCGGCCTCTATTCTAACGGCTTCACACAACACCAAGCTACTTTCCTTCTTGCTCCAGAGTCTCCAAAGATCCTAGATGAGCCTAGAGTATGTTCTTGATGCTTTGCGCCCACCATCTCTGCTCGCTGTGATTAAGATCCTAGATGAGCCTAGAGTATGTTCTTGATGCTTTGCGCCCACCATCTCTGCTCGCTGTGATTAAGATCCTAGATGAGCCTAGAGTATGTTCTTGATGCTTTGCGCCCACCATCTCTGCTCGCTGTGATTAAGATCCTAGATGAGCCTAGAGTATGTTCTTGATGCTTTGCGCCCACCATCTCTGCTCGCTGTGATTAAGATCCTAGATGAGCCTAGAGTATGTTCTTGATGCTTTGCGCCCACCATCTCTGCTCGCTGTGATTCGACCTGTTGATCAGAAGACTGACAGCTTCAGTCCTGTCAATCAACTCATTTCATGACCTCTGTGTCGACTCCCCCCCCCCCCCCCCTCACCCCCACCCTCCCAACCAACACCCGTCCCCGCATACCCCGGCAGCTCCTACTTTCACCAGAACTTTACCTAAACTCTACTTGATATCTCTACTTTTCTGTTTGTCTGTCCTCTCCCTCTCACCCTCTCTCTCTCCCATAGCCGACCACCTCTATTTTTTGTCTGTCCTTTCCCTCCCACCGTTTCTCTCCTCCCACAACTGACGGTTCTTGTGATGGTGAGACAGTCGGAAAGAATTGAATCGAATGTGAACTTTCCCGTGCGCCTCAGCTCTCTCCACTCACCGGTTCCTCACGGAACTCACGTCTGCTGCATCTTGCCATCGATTTGCTGTCTCGCGTGCAGTGATTACCTCACCTGGTTATTAGGATGGCAGACGACAGTGGCTGACCCCAGGGGCGGACCACTCGCCTTGGTTACGACACGGTTAGACCAGGCCAGAGTTATGTCACATATTCCACTCCACAGATTGTCACCTTAGTGACTCTTACTATTGAAGATCGTGGCTATCACAGGTCATTATTACAGCTATCGTTCAAGTCAGGAGAGGCTGATTTTCTCATTGTCGTCTTCGGTAAACCGCGCCCAGCCTACCGTGTACATGAGAAGATCAATTATGTTAAATTGTTTTGAGATTATCTGGGGAAGAAAAACCGCGTCAAGGGTTTCATCAACCGAGTCAAGGGTTTCTCCAACTGGGACTTCAACAAAGTCGGAACAAAGCTTCCATTCAGTCTACACACTCTTTAACTTCCATTCAGTTTACACACTCTTTAACTTCCATTCAGTTTACACACTCTTTAACTTCCATTCAGTTTACACACTCTTTAAATTCCATTCAGTTTACACACTCTTTAACTTCCATTCAGTTTACACAATCTTTAACTTCCATTCAGTTTACACACTCTTTAACTTCCATTCAGTTTACACAATCTTTAACTTCCATTCAGTTTACACACTCTTTAACTTCCGTTCAGTTTACACACTCTTTAACTTCCATTCAGTTTACACAATCTTTAACTTCCATTCAGTTTACACACTCTTTAACTTCCATTCAGTTTACACACTCTTTAACTTCCATTCAGTTGACACACTCTTTAACTTCCATTCAGTTTACACAATCTTTAACTTCCATTCAGTTTACACAATCTTTAACTGCCATTCAGTTTACACAATCTTTAACTTCCATTCAGTATACACACTCTTTAACTTCCATTCAGTGTACACACTTTTTAAAAAGTTAATTTCTGCATACGAGACATTTCTTTCCTAACTGAATATTTCTACCGTTCTAATGAGGGTACAAGTAGTCACATGGTAAAACCATAATGATAGAAATTCACATCTCTTCCAGCATCTCTAAATTATTTCTCGCTGGGTACCAGGTCACAGTGGAGTAAGGTGATCTCCGAGAGTTCTCTCTATCCGTTCATTGAATGACGAGTGGGTAAGGTGGGCCACCAACCTAGTGCTCACTTTCCTCTCCAGCTCCTACTCTCCCTGTATATGAATGTTTTAACTGCCACAGCTCAACTGCTCTACCGTGCGAACCACAAGCATCCGAGTTAGCCAATCTTCGCGACTGACTTATCCCGCATGTATTCATGTCAAAAATCAACACAATATGGGAAAGGTTGGCCTCCATGGGAAGCTTCTCAGTATAAAACGAATGTTCACACCATATACGTTAACCTTTACCATAATATCATAGACGTTAACCTTTACCATAACATCATAGACGTTAACCTTTACCATAATATCATAGACGTTAACCTTTACCATAATATCATAGACGCAGAAAAAACCATGCACTTTGTTCGATTCTCTGCACTCTTCGATCTTTGAAGTAATGTTGATGTTGACCACAGGTCTGGAAACTTTTGTGGTTCCTTATCTTTCGGCGAATCTCTTCATCTCATAACATTGTTAGCTCTGTTGTCCTATCTGTACATGTGTTGATTATTCTTGGATCACTCTTAAAAAACTGCATGGAAATAAAGTAAATTTCGAACGTTCGGTTTTTGAAATTAGTCAGCTTCGTGATAATATTCTCATTTCATATTGAAATTGATAGCAACCTACGAAATATGCCAATCATTTGACTGAAGAATAGTCACATCGATAAACTTTGTGCAAACAGTATGATGCAATGTGCCTGTAAACTGTTGAAAAACTTTGATGCTCATACAAATACATTTGCAGCTTCCAGAAAGAAAAGGAAGGAAAAGAGAAATAATGATAATAATAATAATAATAATAATAATAATAATAATAATAATAATAATAATAATAATAATAATAATAATAATAATAATAATAATAATAATAATGATAATTATAATAATAATAATAATAATAATAATAATAATAATAATAATAATAATAATAATAATAATAATAATAATAATAATAATAATAATAATAATAATTATAATAATAATAATAATAATAATAATAATAATAATAATAATAATAATAATAATAATAATAATAATAATAATAATAATAATAATAATAATAATAATAAAGAAATTTCAAATTGTCCTTGTTGCAACCATAAGTTTTAATTCATCCGATTTGAACAAATCTTAACCAAGTTAAAAATGTAGAAACCAGTCCTTCTATATTAATATACGTAGTTATCTGCTCAATTATTTCCTCGCTTTTTTATTCTAGTTTTAATCCTTATTTTTAATTCAAATATTTAATCGGCTCACACCCAGATTTAAATCTAATTTAATACTTTCCTTCATTTAGCTATTTTAGAATCGACCAATTTATATTTTAAAAAATCCAATATGAAGAAAGAGTGTGCACATGATTGATTACATTTTATAAAGTTTTTTTTTTGATCATTCGATAAAACTAGCTAGGTAATGATCAGGCAGGCAATAAAGAATAAAGAAAGGCAAAGATCACAACAATACCAGATCTATCTCCTCCAGAGACACCCATGGTACAGTTTTAAGACATGATATAGAATCTTGAGACGTTGTGATTCTTCTCACGTTGTCATGGACATATTCTTTAGATGAAGGAGAAATCTCAAGCAAAAAGTAAGTTAAAATGGGTGCCATCTTCTAAGCAGCTCTCTTTTCTCTTTATCTCTCCACCAAGACCACAATGTGGTGCGGATGACCCTTTACAGATACAATCTAGTGCTCGACATGAGGTAAAAATGTTCTCTACACAGTCAAAATGTGCAACTGATTAGGCATAATACAAAAAGGAAATTTTAAGCCCGGGATAGAAACAAAATTATTGGTTTACCCTGAATTGCTAAAGCTTTTAATTATTCTAAATCTAGTCAATCTGTACATCTCATGCAAGACAAATTAAGAGAAGCAAAATAATGAAATAGCTCAACCTGAATGTCTCTACGGTTCCTTGTTGATCTGGTGGATATCTTAGATATAATCACAGCATAGAAGTTGAAAGCGTGGGCGAAACAAGCAAAGAGAGAAGGAAAGACACCGTTCACAGCTGTTCTTAAAAATACTGATCAATCAAATCAGCACCACTTTTCTGTGCAGAACGGTATGTTTTCCCATAACGCTTTTAAATTTCAGTTGGAGGAGATGAAATTTCATTTATTTTTTTTAGTTTTTTTTTCTTCACTTTTTCACTCCATTAAAGTGCAATAAGATGGTTTTTTTTCCCATATTTTATAATTATCTATAGAATAACAGGTATGTGTGTAAAAGAGGCATCCACTTTAAAAAAGTAGTGAATCTTTGGGTCAAGTCTTTTAAATACTATTTGGTTTATCATAACAAATTGGGCAACAATTGATTACAATAAAAATATCATGAATTTTCACGATCATTCATTAGCCTAAATCCACAACTTCCACAACTTTTCTTTAAGTTTGTTTGTAGCGCGTGGGCCACTGATCCTGGCAGACCAAAGTTCAGTAAACTTCATCTCTGCGAGTAGACTGAATGGTTCTGGACAAGATAGCGAAGAAACAATCTTATATAGTGTAGAGGAAAGAAAAACAAATTAAATCTACGCCTCTATAATGTATTAATTTCCATGTTGCACCCGCTCCAGTGTTCAGGGGAGCTGATGTTAATAGCTGTAGAGTCGTGGACCTCCTAGCCTGTGCTGAACACACTGTCTTGGTTGTCCGAGATCTGGACGATATATAATAGCTGTAGAGCCGTGGACCTCCTAGCCTGTGCTGAACACACTGTCTTGGTTGTCCGAGATCTGGACGATATATAATAGCTGTAGAGCCGTGGACCTCCTAGCCTGTGCTGAACACACTGTCTTGGTTGTCCGAGATCTGGAGGACATATCGGGAATTCTACGTCAGTTGACAGAAAACGTTCTTCAACATTCAATGACCTCCCCCCACGCCCCCTGCTCCCTGCTCGAATCTTTATTATTATATTGGTCAGTGGTGGTCAACTAAAGCGACTGCTGGTCACCGAGAGGTCCAGTTTATTTCCAGTTATTTATTTTTTAGTGTCATAGAATGACCCCCCCCCCACACACCTTTTTTTTATAATTCCTGTCATACCACTGTAAAGAAACAACAACTTCGCTTGTAAGAAACACGCTTGTTTTGTATGGGTTAGGTTTATGCAACATGTCACTCCTTGTCTCATTTAGATGGAATCATCAATCAAGATTTCAACAGTGACCAACTAGGCTATTCAACCGGCAAGCTATTTCTGAATATTATCGAATTTTGCAGCTTTTCGAAAGACTTTAGTCCGTTGTGAATTTAGATCAAAGTCCGACCTGTCCAGAAACATCAGCGCCTGCCGATCGATTTAAATCAACAGCAACCGGTTTTATCTGTGTTAACAGCAATAATTCCATGTGGGATCAAATCAGTCTATGTCAAAGGAGTCAAACTTCTAATACGTGTCTTGTAGAAACTGACAAGGCTCGCTCTGTGGAAGCCGCTGCCATCGTTCCTAGTTCTAGCATCGCATCAACTTCAACGTCACTAGGTTTCTCAAACAAAGACGCAGGAACGGTGTTCGGCATTATCTCAATGAGGACAAGATATCCATTGATCTTTTATTAATTCCCGATCACCACCGAGACCTAAAAGTTCAAAAGTTTGATCTGATGAATCGAATGTTGTGGGATTCATATTTAAAAAGGTTGCAAGCAAAATTTTATAGACCGTTCAGGTTTGATGAACAGCCTCTTGATTGCACTGGTGGCGTTTAATTCAAATCTGTTTAGCTGGTTGTGCTTCAGTGCTTGGTAGGCCTTAGAACTTACATCTCGTAAAGAGATAAACAGTTTTCGGAAAAGAATAACATGCCTACAACACAACACTTTAACTCGTAACGAGATAAACAATTCTCGGAACAGAAAAACATGCCTACAACACAACATTTTAACTCGTAACGAGATAAACAGATTTCGGAACAGAATAGCATGCTTACAACACATTTTAACTCGTAACGAGATAAACAGGTTTTGGAACAGAATGACATCCTTACAACACAACATTTAACTCGTGACGAGATAAACAGGTTATGGAACAGAATGACATCCTTACAACACAACATTTAACTCGTAACGAGATAAACAGGTTTTGAAACAGAATGACATCCTTACAACACAACAGTTTAACTCATAACGAGATAAATAGGTCTTTGAACAGAGTAACATCCTTTTAACACAACATTTTAACTCATAACGAGATAAATAGGTTTCGGAACAGAATAACATCCTTTTAACGCAACATTTTAACTCGTAACGAGATAAACAGGTTTTGGAACAGAATAACATCTTTACAACACAACATTTAGAAAGAAAAAATATTTTAGAGATTAGAGTTTGGTATTTTTAAAATTACAATCCTTTGTATTAATATACAATATTTTTATAAGTTCTTGCCAAATGATTGAGCTGAATGTTTCCCGCTGAATGTCGAGATCAGAAGGCAAGAGTCATGCATGCTAGTCATGTGACCATCGTGTGGTCAACACTTTCGGCAGCTTGACTCTGGTTTCTGTATCAAATCTTTTATTTAACGGCAGAGACAAGGAAAAAAAAACAGATTAAGCCCAACACCACTAGAAAATGGCACTTTGCATTAAAAAAACATTTAAGACGCTAAACATTACGATTTGCAGAATGCAGTGGTTGTATTATAGATTCCATGACCTTTTTAAAGTCTAGCGTGGGGCTGGGGCGATATGAATCTGTAACATGACCCAGATAGAAGGTCCAACCTCCTCCACAGTGGGAGGGCGCCGGTTCCAGTCCGCAGATCATGGCCTGCAAACTTATCTTGTAACCTGCTGGAGCTGTTTTCCTGTAACCAGTGTTGGTCTTTAAACAAAAAAATCTGGTCCAAACGTTTTTCTCCTAGGTCACCACTTGGCTATCCTGGCCACATGTCCCGCTCTCTTCTGTCCATCCCGTGAAGCCTGGTTCACACCTCCGCTGCCCGGGCAGGAGTTGCAGTGGTTCACACCTCCGCTGCCCGGGCAGGAGTTGCAGTGGTTCACACCTCCGCTGCCCGGGCAGGAGTTGCAGTGGTTCACACCTCCGCTGCCCGGGCAGGAGTTGCAGTGGTTCACACCTCCGCTGCCCGGGCAGGAGTTGCAGTGGTTCACACCTCCGCTGCCCGGGCAGGAGTTGCAGTGGTTCACACCTCCGCTGCCCGGGCAGGAGTTGCAGTGGTTCACACCTCCGCTGCCCGGGCAGGAGTTGCAGTGGTTCACACCTCCGCTGCCCGGGCAGGAGTTGCAGTGGTTCACACCTCCGCTGCCCGGGCTGGAGTTGCAGTGGTTCACACACACGTCCGAGTTTTTCACGTTCAAAAAAAAAAAATGAAAAGAATATTTTCTAAGATAAGAGTCATTCCATGCTGTCAATTTTTTTTTTATCCTCTATTTTTTTTTTGCTCATTCTCGTTTGTTCTCTGACATCTTCTTCCCACTCCTTTCCAACTCCGTAACGACTGTCTGAACAAGGCATGGTCCTTCCCTAGCACAACAACTCGTCTTGGACAGCAGAAAGGGACGAGGAAATGGTATCTTATCTTGCTCCGATTTATTTTTGGAAGATCAAACAGTGATTAGCAATACAGGTTTGAAAACTGAACCTTGTTGGAAAAACAAAACAAAAACAAAAATAAAAACTATCCAACTTGTGGAATGTCTGAGTCAGAAAATATTTGACAAAGGTGACAGTCAAATTTTGTGGGAAGACAAACATCTGTTTTCATCATTCGGAAATGATCAAACTCTTAATGACAACTCGACAGTTTTACGTTAAGTTCTTCTTATCTCTGAGGTCACCTTAACAGTCAATAGAAACATGGATGATTAAATAAGTAAAAAAAACCCACCAATGCACGCTCTATAAACTAAGTAGGAGGTTTATCAAAGTTCAGAAAATTTTAACATTTGATACCACATTTTCCTAAAACATTAATTGACTGAAGCAGCGAGTATTATCGACTATAAATTTTTGTCAGCATATTTGAGACACAGATTTTTCGCACTGCGAGATTTTTGGTTGTACCAGTAAGTATAATTCTCGATGACTTTCACAAGAATGAAGACTAATTTGTTTCGTTTGACTCTGCTCTCTACTCGTCCAGGCCAGTCAGCTCCAGTCGAAGATGTCTGCCTGAACCTGAACAGCTCGTCTATCAATCACATGTGCACGGTTCAACAAACATAGAAAGATCGAAATGGATGTTAATTTTGATTTTACGATTTATGCACGCTGAAGTAAAACAATCACCCTAATGGACTCGCTAGCTTTCGGTGCTCAGAATGTCAATATATTACTGCTTTTATTTATCTCTGGAATGAAGAAAGTTGTGCTAATTTTTATCATAAATATAACCAGATGCAAAGAAAGATTCTTAGTTCCCATTAGTCCTGACATGTGACCGCTGTGAATGTGAACTTGAACTGGACATGAACCCAGAGATGTTCAGGAGTTTGTTACGTCAGTCATAAACACAGCCTAACTTCTACCCAGTCCTCGCAATCTGATAGAAACAAAATGCTTGCAAGCTTCGCTTCTGAAAATTGCTTGACAAAATTTTTTTTTCTTAACTTTTTAGTCTTTCAGCTCGTGATATGTTGACAAAAAAGAGCTGAGTTGATTTTCCAAATACATAAGTAATTTCTATCATCTAAATCCTAAAGTTCTAAAATTTTATTTGACAATCGAAAAGATTGGGATAAAAACTTAAGCTATATATGAATTAGAGGAAGGGTAGATCTTGGAATATTAAGTGATCACACCCTTCCTTACCAAGTAGTGATTGTAACCTGAGTATGACCCGTCTTTTCAAAAGCTACCAATATTTCATTTGGGATAAATTGCTAAAATAATAAAAGTGATAACTATATATTAGAAGAAGAAGAAGAAGAAGAAGAAGAAGAAGAAGAAGAAGAAGAAGAAGAAGAAGAAGAAGAAGAAGAAGAAGAAGAAGAAGAAGAAGAAGAAGAAGAAGAAGAAGAAGAAGAAGAAGAAGAAGAAGAAGAAGAAGAAGAAGAAGAAGAAGAAGAAGAAGAAGAATAAGAAAAAGAAGAAGAAGAAGAAGAAGAAGAAGAAGAAGAAGAAGAAGAAGAAGAAGAAGAAGAAGAAGAAGAAGAGGAACGTTTTCAAAGAGCTAAATTTTTCTCATGAAGCAATACTGGCCCTTTATTATTATTATTATTATTATTATTCTTATTCTTCTTCTTCTTCTTCTTCTTCTTCTTCTTCTTCTTCTTCTTCTTCTTCTTCTTCTTCTTCTTCTTCTTCTTCTTCTTCTTCTTCTTCTTCTTCTTCTTCTTCTTACTATTATTATTATTATTATTACTGTGAACAATAGTTCCAGCTCTCAGTCTACTAAGAAATGAAGTCGCAAGAATCAGGCAAAGTAGGTTGAGTTCTAAACTGTAAGAGATAATTATAGTACCGCTTAGAATAGGTGAGTGATTGAGTTCTAAACTGTAAGAGATAATTATAGATACCGCTTAGAATAGGTGAGTGATTGAGTTCTAAACTGTAAGAGATAATTATAGATACCGCTTAGACTAGGTGAGTGATTGAGTTCTAAACTGTAAGAGATAATTATAGATACCGCTTAGACTAGGTGAGTGATTGAGTTCTAAACTGTAAGAGATAATTATAGTAACCGCTTAGAATAGGTGAGTGATTGAGTTCTAAACTGTAAGAGATAATGATAGTACCGCTTAGAATAGATGAGTGATTGAGTTCTAAACTGTAAGAGATAATTATAGTACCGCTTAGAATAGATGAGTGATTGAGTTCTAAACTGTAAGAGATAATGATAGATACCGCTTAGAATAGGTGAGTGATTGAGTTCTAAACTGTAAGAGATAATTATAGATACCGCTTAGAATAGGTGAGTGATTGAGTTCTAAACTGTAAGAGATAATTATAGTACCGCTTAGAATAGGTGAGTGATTGAGAAAGACAGAGGAATGCAGACAGACAGACTGGCAGACACGCTGAGACAAAGGCTGAGTTTGATAGGTAGACACGACAAACCCAGAGAGAGAGAGAGAGAGAGAGAGAGAGAGAGAGAGAGAGAGAGAGAGAGAGAGAGAGAGAGAGAGAGAGAGAGAGAGAGAGAGAGTGGGGGGGGGTACGTAATACACTCTTGGACTCCACAATTTCTCTCTTGTTCTTCTCCTTTTGTTCCAGCTGTTTCCCGTCTTTATTTCTCTCAGACTTTCTCTTTTTCTGGTTTTCTGAACTCTGGTGTCCCCTGAAGCGTCTCTCCACTGTTGTCAGTCTGCTTGAGTTGATCTCGTGTTTCCACTAGTTTCAGGGACTGCTGTGTCATCTCGGAATACCTTCAAGACCAGGTGGTTTTAACATCTTGACCCGTCCACACGACTTGTGACGCCAGTGTCCCATACACTGACAGAGACCACTAGCCCCAGAGCTGAGAGATCACGCAAACCAGTACCACACCAGGCATGATCAGGAAGACCCAATAGCTGTTCCTCTGTTCTGCCAGTTGTCAGACCTACCAGCCAGAACTAGCCGTGTCAGGTCTCACCATATCTTTGACCCATCCCGTCAGAGAGCACTGCTTGGCGACGTGAGCTCGCGACGGTAGAGCCACGGCTCCGCCGGCCGCTGGTTTGCATGACGCGGCCACCCTGACGTCCCGGTCGCCCTTCTTTGCGCTGGACTATCCGGCTGCAACGTCCAGCAGTCCAAACAACGTGAGCAGCGGCGATGTGTCCTCCCTGTCTTCCCACCCTCCTCTCTCCGCTGCTGTTGCCGGCGCAAGGCCGCTACCCCTCCCCTTCCCTCTCCTCTTTCCCTCGCAGATGGTGTCAGTTGCAATGCCGGCGCCGTCGGCCTCCAGCTCTCTCTCCATGGCGTCGTGCGAGACGTCTACAACTCCCAGCGCTGCCTCCACTACCATCGTTGCCTCCACGACAGCTCCGACCACACTGCGCTCGCCAGGATCTTCCACCACTTGCCTTCCACTGGCTCCCGCCCGGTACCGCCGACCTTACCACCGCCTACATCAGCACCACCACCACCACCACCACCACCACCGCCAGCAGCATCACCAACATTACCAGCAGCAGCATCAATCACTCTCCAGGCGGAACAGCACGCAATCTGCAGCAAGGGCATTGGCTCAACATTCTTATCATTCCATACAGCAGCAGCAGCAGCCACAGCACCATCAAGATGTGTACCGCCAACAGCTACAGGTCCCCCAGCAAGAGATGGTGCTACAGTTACCTCAGTGCTACCCCAGCCAGTTTGGTGATTGGCCGCAAACTTTCTCTCACTGCCGCTTTGCTCAAGGTGAGTACATCTGGTAGATGTGTCACTGACTGCAGTAATCTCCCCTTCCCTCCCCGCGCCTAGCCTCTCTGCCCACCTCTATCTCTTGCTCTGATGATCTCCTCTCTGCCCACCTCTATCTCTTGCTCTGATGATATCCTCTCTGCCCACCTCTATCTCTTGCTCTGATGATCTCCTCTCTGCCCACCTCTATCTCTTGCTCTGATGATCTCCTCTCTGCCCACCTCTATCTCTTGCTCTGATGATCTCCTCTCTGCCCACCTCTATCTCTTGCTCTGATGATATCCTCTCTGCCCACCTCTATCTCTTGCTCTGATGATATCCTCTCTGCCCACCTCTATCTCTTGCTCTGATGATCTCCTCTCTGCCCACCTCTATCTCTTGCTCTGATGATATCCTCTCTGCCCACCTCTATCTCTTGCTCTGATGATCTCCTCTCTCTGCCCACCTCTATCTCTTGCTCTGATGATCTCCTCTCTGCCCACCTCTATCTCTTGCTCTGATGATCTCCTCTCTGCCCACCTCTATCTCTTGCTCTGATGATCTCCTCTCTGCCCACCTCTATCTCTTGCTCTGATGATATCCTCTCTGCCCACCTCTATCTCTTGCTCTGATGATATCCTCTCTGCCCACCTCTATCTCTTGCTCTGATGATCTCCTCTCTGCCCACCTCTATCTCTTGCTCTGATGATATCCTCTCTGCCCACCTCTATCTCTTGCTCTGATGATATCCTCTCTGCCCACCTCTATCTCTTGCTCTGATGATATCCTCTCTGCCCACCTCTATCTCTTGCTCTGATGATATCCTCTCTGCCCACCTCTATCTCTTGCTCTGATGATCTCCTCTCTGCCCACCTCTATCTCTTGCTCTGATGATCTCCTCTCTGCCCACCTCTATCTCTTGCTCTGATGATCTCCTCTCTGCCCACCTCTATCTCTTGCTCTGATGATCTCCTCTCTGCCCACCTCTATCTCTTGCTCTGATGATCTCCTCTCTGCCCACCTCTATCTCTTGCTCTGATGATCTCCTCTCTGCCCACCTCTATCTCTTGCTCTGATGATCTCCTCTCTGCCCACCTCTATCTCTTGCTCTGATGATATCCTCTCTGCCCACCTCTATCTCTTGCTCTGATGATCTCCTCTCTGCCCACCTCTATCTCTTGCTCTGATGATCTCCTCTCTGCCCACCTCTATCTCTTGCTCTGATGATATCCTCTCTGCCCACCTCTATCTCTTGCTCTGATGATATCCTCTCTGCCCACCTCTATCTCTTGCTCTGATGATATCCTCTCTGCCCACCTCTATCTCTTGCTCTGATGATATCCTCTCTGCCCACCTCTATCTCTTGCTCTGATGATCTCCTCTCTGCCCACCTCTATCTCTTGCTCTGATGATCTCCTCTCTGCCCACCTCTATCTCTTGCTCTGATGATCTCCTCTCTGCCCACCTCTATCTCTTGCTCTGATGATATCCTCTCTGCCCACCTCTATCTCTTGCTCTGATGATATCCTCTCTGCCCACCTCTATCTCTTGCTCTGATGATATCCTCTCTGCCCACCTCTATCTCTTGCTCTGATGATCTCCTCTCTGCCCACCTCTATCTCTTGCTCTGATGATATCCTCTCTGCCCACCTCTATCTCTTGCTCTGATGATATCCTCTCTGCCCACCTCTATCTCTTGCTCTGATGATATCCTCTCTGCCCACCTCTATCTCTTGCTCTGATGATATCCTCTCTGCCCACTTCTATCTCTTGCTCTGATGATCTCCTCTCTGCCCACCTCTATCTCTTGCTCTGATGATCTCCTCTCTGCCCACCTCTATCTCTTGCTCTGATGATATCCTCTCTGCCCACCTCTATCTCTTGCTCTGATGATCTCCTCTCTGCCCACCTCTATCTCTTGCTCTGATGATATCCTCTCTGCCCACCTCTATCTCTTGCTCTGATGATATCCTCTCTGCCCACCTCTATCTCTTGCTCTGATGATATCCTCTCTGCCCACCTCTATCTCTTGCTCTGATGATATCCTCTCTGCCCACCTCTATCTCTTGCTCTGATGATATCCTCTCTGCCCACCTCTATCTCTTGCTCTGATGATCTCCCTCTCTGCCCACCTCTATCTCTTGCTCTGATGATCTCCTCTCTGCCCACCTCTATCTCTTGCTCTGATGATATCCTCTCTGCCCACCTCTATCTCTTGCTCTGATGATATCCTCTCTGCCCACCTCTATCTCTTGCTCTGATGATATCCTCTCTGCCCACCTCTATCTCTTGCTCTGATGATCTCCTCTCTGCCCACCTCTATCTCTTGCTCTGATGATCTCCTCTCTGCCCACCTCTATCTCTTGCTCTGATGATATCCTCTCTGCCCACCTCTATCTCTTGCTCTGATGATCTCCTCTCTGCCCACCTCTATCTCTTGCTCTGATGATCTCCTCTCTGCCCACCTCTATCTCTTGCTCTGATGATCTCCTCTCTGCCCACCTCTATCTCTTGCTCTGATGATATCCTCTCTGCCCACCTCTATCTCTTGCTCTGATGATATCCTCTCTGCCCACCTCTATCTCTTGCTCTGATGATATCCTCTTTGCCCACCTCTATCTCTTGCTCTGATGATATCCTCTTTGCCCACCTCTATCTCTTGCTCTGATGATATCCTCTCTGCCTGTCCAAAACAAACTGCTCGGATCAGCAGAGGATTTCCGCAAATCATAAATTTATCATCCGCATTCTGGGACAATTTCCAGTTGGTAGTCATCCTTAGACTAGTTTCTGGCGTAAAGCAACTTTATGAGGAAGCATAATCTTCAGGAAACTTTCAGTACACTATAGAAAATAATAATTTATACTTTTATGGAGCAAAGAGCGAATATTGTAAACACGTTTAACCGTTTGTAAGTGTATTTCTTTGGGTGGCACACATTGAAAAATGCTTTGGGTTCTTGTGTTATAAACAGTCTAGATCCTTCCGACAAATTTTTTTGGAAGTCTACATTGTTATCTCGAGGTTAAGTTAGTAAGAATCTACAATCTGCATGAGTTGAAGTAAGAGTTGATGATAGCAGACTTTTATAAGACAATCGTCCCGACATTAGAGGGCTAGGCTTATGTCTTATGCGCGCGGGAATAAAAGATAATAAGTAGTCATCTGCGGATATTGACATGGAAATGGAGACTCGCAATAACAGAGCCTCTCATCTGGTTTATAGGTGAGTGTTGGACCAAAATGGCCACCAGAGTTTAAATCCCCTGATAACTTCTGCTAACAAAGCAACCAATAACCATCAGCGGTTGTTCTTTGATATCCCTTAAAACAGCCCCCCCCCCCTTTTTGAGTCGTACGACAATAAAATCCGAGTCTCATAGCCTCCTAGTGCGTGGAGGCATTCAAAGGTCATTGAAAGGTCATTAAAAGGTCACTTGTGTCCTCTATTAACTGAGCTCTATCATGTTGTAAAACTGAAAAGAACCAAACTTTGGCCTTCAACCATGTCACCTGAATATTGGAGCGGCTGAGCTGCACAGCATTTGTGACAAACCTCAGGTCTTCAACTTCTAACTGAAGGGCTCTACAGACTGAGTCATAGCGAAGTTTGGCGCTCGATCTGAGATGACGAAAAGCGTCTGTCGCTGAAGATGTTGAGCTTTGCTGTACAGCATGGTTGACTTATCTTCTGCTGAAATCTGCACCGCTGGTCGGAAGTCTCCTTGGCTAAAGCTCAGCTATTGTCTTCTGTTTTTCTTACGACACAGAACCTACCAGATTCTGTCATGTGACCATGGCTGCTTCTAGTTCTTGCATGTATCGTATAGTTTCCAATCAAGAGCATCCGAGTAGGCCTCGTCTTGTTCTTAGCTTCAGATACTCAAATCGCTACTAGAACCAACTATGCCGACCCGCCAACCTGTGGGGTTCGGCCTGTCTGCCTACAGCACGCCATTCAAGAAGTCCTGTGAGGGAAGGTGACGGGTATCACTTATACCTGTGGGGTTCGGCCTGTCTGCCTACAGCACGCCATCCAAGAAGTCCTGTGAGGGAAGGTGACGAGTATCACTTATACCTGTGGGGTTCGGCCTGTCTGCCTACAGCACGCCATCCAAGAAGTCCTGTGAGGGAAGGTGACGAGTATCACTTATACCTGTGGGGCTCGGCCTGTCTGCCTGCAGCACGCCATCCAAGAAGTCCTGTGAGGGAAGGTGACGAGTATCACTTATACCTGTGGGGTTCGGCCTGTCTGCCTACAGCACGCCATTCAGGAAGTGCTATGGGGGAAGATGACGAGTATCAATTATACCTGTGGGGTTCGGCCTGTCTGCCTACAGCACGCCATTCAAGAAGTCCTATGAGGGAAGGTGACGAGTATCACTTATACCTGTGATAGCGTTCAGACCGAGGCAATTCACTTACTCTGACAATGCGAACCATTTAGGTCCAGATTATAGAGATTCAATATTGATGAAGTTGAAAGTACAGCAAGAAAATGTTCAACTCAAAGTCAGAATTGCTAAATCAGATTTCAGTAACGTAAGTAACAACGAAACAAAAATAACTTAAGAAACAATTGAAAAACATGAATTTGTGAGCCTCAGAGGAGACCACGACTCTCCAGCACCGTGAGTAACAAGACAAGTTACAGCGCTCTATGGGATGAAAAAAAAATATTCTGTGGGCCACTTTTGTCCCTATTTGGAAGGAACCACAGACTCACTTACAACTATTGCACAAGGCCATTGGCACAATCTGAAGTAAAGAACTCAAGATTATGAAATCCACCGGCAAAAAGCTGAAAAAAAACATACTGTAGGAGCCTACACAGCTATTGAGCAAACAGAAACCCCTACAAGGTCGTTGGCGCTTTTTTTTTAAAACACGCCTAGAGAAACAAAACCTCCATAACCTATAAAGATGAAAAGCTAAAGGTACATGTCATAATTCTGTCATAAATTCCGATGTTTGAGAACCGTCTGACCGTTTCCTTTTATTATGAAGTATTTCTGTTTCTGGATCAGCAAACTCCACAAGGTGTGTTCACTGTGGCGCTGTGTAGCGCGTCTGGTCTCTGCGTCACTCCAGGTCATGATAGTTGTGCAGGTATGGGAGGTCGGACACGGCAAAATCTACAGTCTTTTAAATTCTCAACATTCCAGGGATCAAAGCGGCAGTACTGATGCCACAATCTTTATTGCCGCCATTCAAAGAATATAATGGACGGAACCAATCCAAAAATCTTCATTGTCAATAGTACAGAGATCAAATCAGTAATATTGGTCCCACAATCTTCATTGTCAATAGTATAGAGATCAAATCAGTAATATTGATCCCACAATCTCTATTGCCACCATTCAAAGAATCTAATGGACAGAACCAATCCAACAATCTTCATTGTCAATAGTACAGAGATCAAATCAGTAATATTGATCCCACAATCTCTATTGCCAACATTCAAAGAATCTAATGGACAGAACCAATCCAACAATCTTCATTGTCAATAGTACAGAGATCAAATCACTAATATTGATCCCACAATCTCTATTGCCACCATTCAAAGAATCTAATGGACAGAACCAATCCAACAATCTTCATTGTCAATAGTATAGAGATCAAATCAGTAATATTGATCCCACAATCTCTATTGCCAACATTCAAAGAATCTAATGGACAGAACCAATCCAAAAATCTTCATTGTCAATAGTACAGAGATCAAATCAGTAATATTGATCCCACAATCTCTATTGCCACCATTCAAAGAATCTAATAGACAGAACCAATCCAAAAACCTTCATTGTCAATAGTACAGAGATCAAATCAGTAATATTGATCCCACAATATTTATTGCCACCATTAAAAAAATCTAATGGACAGAACCAATCCAAAAATCTTCATTGTCAATAGTACAGAGATCAAATCAGTAATATTGACCCCACAATCTTCATTGCCATTATTCAAAGAATCTAATGGACAGAACCAATCCAAAAATCTTCATTGTCAATAGTACAGAGATCAAATCAGTAATATTGACCCCACAATCTTTATTGCCACCATTCAAAGAATCTAATGGACAGAACCAATCCAAAAATCTTCATTGTCAATAGTACAGAGATCAAATCAGTAATATTGACCCCACAATCTCTATTGCCACCATTCAAAGAATCTAATGGATAGAACCAATCCAACAATCTTCATTGTCAATAGTACAGAGATCAAATAAGTAATATTGATCCCACAATCTCTATTGCCACCATTCAAAAAATCTAATGGACAGAACCAATCCAACAATCTTCATTGTCAATAGTATAGAGATCAAATCAGTAACATTGATCCCACAATCTCTATTGCCACCATTCAAAGAATCTAATGGACAGAACCAATCCAACAATCTTCATTGTCAATAGTACAGAGATCAAATCAGTAATATTGATCCCACAATCTCTATTGCCACCATTCAAAGAATCTAATGGACAGAACCAATCCAACAATCTTCATTGTCAATAGTACAGAGATCAAATCAGTAATATTGATCCCACAATCTCTATTGCCACCATTCAAAGAATCTAATGGACAGAACCAATCCAACAATCTTCATTGTCAATAGTACAGAGATCAAATCAGTAATATTGATCCCACAATCTCTATTGCCACCATTCAAAGAATCTAATGGACAGAACCAATCCAACAATCTTCATTGTCAATAGTACAGAGATCAAATCAGTAATATTGATCCCACAATCTCTATTGCCACCATTCAAAGAATCTAATGGACAGAACCAATCCAACAATCTTCATTGTCAATATTATAGAGATCAAATCAGTAATATTGATCCCACAATATTTATTGCAACCATTCAAAAAATCTAATGGACAGAACCAATTCAAAAATCTTCATTGTCAATAGTACAGAGATCAAATCAGTAATATTGATCCCACAATATTTTTTGCCACCATTCAAAAAATCTAATGGACAGAACCAATCCAAACATCTTCATTGTCAACAGTACAGAGATCAAATCAGTAATATTGATCCCACAATCTCTATTGCCACCATTCAAAGAATCTAATGGATAGAACCAATCCAAAAATCTTCATTGTCAATAGTACAGAGATCAAATAAGTAATATTGACCCCACAATCTTCATTGCCATTATTCAAAGAATCTAATGGACAGAACCAATCCAAAAATCTTCATTGTCAATAGTACAGAGATCAAATCAGTAATATTGACCCCACAATCTTTATTGCCACCATTCAAAGAATCTAATGGACAGAACCAATCCAACAATCTTCATTGTCAATAGTATAGAGATCAAATCAGTAATATTGATCCCGCAATCTCTATTGCCAACATTCAAAGAATCTAACGGATAGAACCAATCCAAAAATCTTCATTGTCAATAGTACAGAGATCAAATCAGTAATATTGATCCCACAATCTCTATTGCCACCATTCAAAGAATCTAATGGACAGAACCAATCCAAAAATCTTCATTGTCAATAGTACAGAGATCAAATCAGTAATATTGATCCCACAATCTTTATTGCCACCATTCAAAGAATCTAATGGACAGAACCAATCCAACAATCTTCATTGTCAATAGTACAGAGATCAAATCAGTAATATTGATCCCACAATCTCTATTGCCACCATTCAAAGAATCTAATGGACAGAACCAATCCAAAAATCTTCATTGTCAATAGTACAGAGATCAAATCAGTAATATTGATCCCACAATCTTTATTGCCATCATTCAAAGAATCTAATGGACAGAACCAATCCAAAAATCTTCATTGTCAATAGTACAGAGATCAAATCAGTAATATTGATCCCACAATCTATTTTGCCATCATTCAAAGAATCTAATGGACAGAACCAATCCAAAAATCTTCATTGTCAACAGTACAGAGATCAAATCAGTAATATTGATCCCACAATATTTATTGCCACCATTCAAAGAATCTAATGGATAGAACCAATCCAACAATCTTCATTGTCAATAGTACAGAGATTAAATCAGTAATATTGACCCCACAATCTTCATTGTCATTATTCAAAGAATCTAATGGACAGAACCAATCCAAAAATCTTCATTGTCAATAGTACAGAGATCAAATCAGTAATATTGATCCCACAATCTCTATTGCCATCATTCAAAGAATCTAATGGATAGAACCAATCCAAAAATCTTCATTGTCAATAGTACAGAGATCAAATCAGTAATATTGACCCCACAATCTTCATTGCCATTATTCAAAGAATCTAATGGACAGAACCAATCCAAAAATCTTCATTGTCAATAGTACAGAGATCAAATCAGTAATATTGACCCCACAATCTTCATTGCCATTATTCAAAGAATCTAATGGACAGAACCAATCCAACAATTTTCATTGTCAATAGTATAGAGATCAAATCAGTAATATTGATCCCACAATCTCTATTGCCATCATTCAAAGAATCTAATGGACAGAACCAATCCAAAAATCTTCATTGTGAATAGTACAGAGATCAAATCAGTAATATTGATCCCACAATCTCTATTGCCATCATTCAAAGAATCTAATGGACAGAACCAATTCAAAAATCTTCATTGTCAATAGTACAGAGATCAAATCAGTAATATTGATCCCACAATCTCTATTGCCACCATTCAAAGAATCTAATGGACAGAACCAATCCAAAAATCTTCATTGTCAACAGTACAGAAATCAAATCAATGATATTGATCCTACAAATTTTATTCTGAACATTATAGAGATTAAATCGGTTGTATTGATGCCACAATCTATGTTTTCAACATTTCGAAGTTCATGTGTTGCTCTTTCTCCAGCCCCCCTCAAAGATACCTATTCTTTTCCTTATTCTCATCAAATCAGCTACAGAATCAATTTAAAAATTTAGAGCAACTGTTCAAGCAAGACAAATGTCGAGCACCCTGGCAGTTTGTGCTATAACTTGTATCCGACCCCGTGCGCTATTGACGTTGCATGTTGCATCTCCCCTCTGAGAACTTCTCTAGCTTCAAAGTTATTATTGCTAAAGAACCGCTTACAGTGGAATCAGAAACACTTTAAAAATGTCAAACTGTGTCGATACTGTAGATCATAGAGTTATCCACACTGTTTACATCTTAAGTGTTTCCATATTTTTTTTATCCTAATAAATTGTTCCGTTAAGAAAAATAACACTTTGTCTTAGGAAATATTTTCTTTACATTCTGCAGTAAAAATTAAAAATGGGGAAAGCCTTAGTTTGAACAAAAGTCGCAGTCAGATCAAAATGATTAATGAGAAATTATTTATTTGGAAAGACTTGGACCCCCGCTCTTTTAATTTCAATTTACCGTGTTGTATTTCAGGTAGAATTTTCGCATACGTCTTTCATACATGATCCTTGATAAAAGCAACCAATGCAGTTTGATAGATATGTAACTTTAATGATAGTGAATTGTAATGCAAGAAATTATATATTTTGACAATATTTATCTGAATGTCATTGGAAAGAGAGACGGTGCATCACAAGAGGCAGCATAGCCACAGATTTACTGGTTAAAGATATTAGATATACTACTAGCAACTGCCTCTATACAGCCTTTAAACTATTCTATTAGTTACTACCTCTATACATCCTTGGTTCTATACACTCTACTGTAGTAGCTGTTAAACTATTCTATTAGATACTACCTCTATACATCCTTGGTTCTATACACTCTACTGTAGTAGCTGTTAAACTATTCTATTAGTTACTACCTCTATACATCCTTGATTCTATACACTCTACGGTAGTAGCTGTTAAACTATTCTATTAGTTACTGCCTCTATACATCCTTGATTCTATACACTCTACGGTAGTAGCTGTTAAACTATTCTATTAGATACTGCCTCTATACATCCTTGGTTCTATACACTCTACTGTAGTAGCTGTTAAACTATTCTATTAGATACTGCCTCTATACATCCTTGGTTCTATACACTCTACTGTAGTAGCTGTTAAACTATTCTATTAGTTACTACCTCTATACATCCTTGATTCTATACACTCTACGGTAGTAGCTGTTAAACTATTCTATTAGTTACTGCCTCTATACATCCTTGATTCTATACACTCTACGGTAGTAGCTGTTAAACTATTCTATTAGTTACTGCCTCTATACATCCTTGGTTCTATACACTATACGGTAGTAACTGTTAAACTATTCTATTAGTTACTACCTCTATACATCCTTGATTCTATACACTATACGGTAGTAACTGTTAAACTATTCTATCGTCACTGCTTGGATGGAACCTCGCTCATTCAAAATTTGACCATGTTCAGTTTTTTTTGTTTTTGTTTAAACTCTCTTTAGACATACTATGCACCATGTGTGTGAACATCTAAGGTATCAAGTCACTGGAAGATACAAAAAAAATTGCGGATTAAGAATTTTATTTGAACCTGGCTAATCCGCTGAGACAAGTTGGCGCTCTCTTGAATCCCGCAAACTGTTTCGCGAGGTCATATCGAGAGGTCGTAGACCAGTTGCGCTCGGATAAACTTGTTAATTCGATTCAGTGATTTCTTATAATCTATCTGAAGAGTGTTTTGTCTTTCCTTGTGAAATTTGCATCGGAATATACATAGCTGGTAAGTAAAATGTAATTTCAATATATTTTCCTTTAAAATACTATTTCATTTCAACGAAATAAATAATATAAAATTCCAGCGCTAAAGTGCAGCTTGGTAGAATATTCTCACATTTATGACTGAGAAAACTATCATGGCAATATTGACAAGTCGCTAAATGTTGTGGATACTCCGAAATCTCTAAAAGCACATTCCACAGATGAGGAATTCCGGGGAAAAGAGTAGATAAGGGACGGCGCAAACGGTACAGAAAGACCAAAATAACGAGGAAGCTATGTCAGCTTCGGTTCCAGAAATGAAAATAGCATCAGGGAAACTTCCTTCCAACCAATCCAGTGCAGGAAGATGAAGATGAGGAAGTTCCTAAGGATGCTGATAGGGGCGCTCACAAGAACCAAAGTGTCAGTGTTCTCGATGCTAGAGAAGCCGTCAGAGAAGATAGTTACAACCACTTGGAGGCGTTCATTCTACGCAGGCGATTGAAGGTGAAGCTGAGATGAATTCAGAGACGCCTAGTTCAGAGACAAATATTGAGAACACATTTGTCACTCACTCACTGCGAAGTACAGCGTTAAAGAGAATGTGCAGAAGATAAGCTGGACAGTCCTACACAGGAAGACAAAATCTAAATGAAGGCAAAGAATTTACACTTGTAAATATTCAACCACGCCAAGTTGGAGCAAGATTCAGCTGTATAAGGCTTACAAATGCAAAAGCATCACACAGGAAGAAAGGGACGCACAGTTCAAAGAATTCTGGGCAATGTCACGGGAGCGAAGGAAGTCTTTATCAAAGCAATGGTTGAAATACAGAACCCAAACAAGACAGATAAACAAAGTCAGATAAACAAAGACAGATAAACAAAGACAACGTTTGGTGTACTTTATGAGACATGAAGACCAGAGACATCGTGTGTGCAAAGAACTGTTTCTAAACTCGTTAGATCTTAAGGAGTGGACTGTCTGGAACTGGATGCTCAGTAAGAAAGGTGACAGCCAGCTTCATCCACACACGTTCTCTCATTATGAGCGAGCTGCTCTTCAGAAGGCAAACTGCTCTAAGATTTGGGCAATGTTCCTACTCTCCCTTCTCACTACTGGAGAAAGTCCTGCTCAAAGAAGTATTTAGACAGGGGATTTAAATCAATCAACGAGGTACACAGAGCGTACGCAGATTCATGCAAGGAGAAAGGAGAAACTCCTCTTAGCCGCCAAGCATTTTCCAGACTGCTCCACGAACAAAACATGTCCATATTCGCACCACGCGCGGAACGATCAGTGCAGCAGTCCGTCCAGTTCGAGCATGGAGACTTGTCAACTGAAGACTGGGAAACCCATCGGAATAAGAGAGACCAAAGTGCAAATTCCACGGATAAGGAGCTAGCTATGCGCGAGAATGTGTTGGTGACAACAATGGACCTTCAAGCTGTGTAGCTGTCCCAAGCTCAAAGGCAGCAGCACTTATTTGTTATAAGACAAAGTTGTGCTGTCACAGTTTTACTGTTTATGACTTGGCCTCCCATAAAGTTGAAAACTACCTTTGGCATGAAGCTGATGGCAGACCTAAAGCAAATGAATTTGCCTCCTGTGTGCATCATTACTTGACAAACCAATTGAAGCACAAGTAGATTCTGTATTCTGTCGGTTGTACAGATCAAAATGGAATGCCATTCTGTTAAAGGCATAGCAAAAATTAGCCGTTGACCATCACAAGATTGTTGAACAGAAACTCCTGGAGAAGGGACACACCTAGATGGAGTGTGACTCCGTCCATTCTGCAATCTAGAGAGCAGTATCAGGCTCGGAGATTTTCGTCCCCTCAGACTATGAATTCAAAATAAAATCTGCTCGTGTGAAAGGAGAGCCCTACAACGTGAAGTACGTTAGCAACTCTCTTTTCAAAGACTTCAGCAAAGTGTCAAACCTAACAACCATTCGACCAGGACCCAAAGCTGGAGACTCACAGGTTGTGGAGATCCCATGCCTCAGATGGCTCGATCACCTACTACAAACTGGAGCATGGGGGATCACGAGTGGCAAGACCTCCCTCGTGAAAGGTGTGAAAAGAATGGACAACATATAGAGCCCCCAGGGCTGTATAACGGTAAGAGAAAAATCAGTGGAGAGAAGTTTTCACACCTCCAGCAGCTCAAAGCAAATATGCCTAAAGATTATCATTTCCTTTTATTATGAACTTCCCATTAAAATTATCCCAAAAAACAGCAATGTTTATTGTGTTACCAACATGAAACTATCGTGTCATAATTACTTTAAAGTGTAACCTGTATCCTGTATCCTGTAACATCAAAGCTAAGACATCAGTATAAGCTAACTACACCATTTTTTTTTTAAATGCAATTAATTTTTCATATATAAAATTATAGGAATTCTGAATAATTTGTGTAAAAGAAAGCTGCGTTATATGTTTAATGTGTTAAGTAATAATAGATATTGTTCTCATTTTTGAACCAGAAATTCTGCTTTAGATTTTGATTCAGTTTTTCGTAGCAAATTAGACAAATAGTTTACAAAATCAGTGTATTCTATGGTATTGATTTTTTAAAAACTGTGCAAAGTTTTAGATGTGTTATGTAAACACCTATGCCGATTGATTTCGAGATAACTTACCTCATTTTTCCTTTTTCAAATTTTAATTCATGGTCTGTTAACACACATGCATGAAATAAAAGAATAAGAAATAGACAGCTGTTTAAATGTAAGTGTAACGTATTCATGCTTTATGAAAAACAGATAATTATTTTTTATTAAGATATCAGCATAACATGACCGTAGCAAATCTTATAAAATGTGATTAATTTTTTACATGTAGGAATTTTGAATAATTTTGGTGAACCAACGCTGCAACCAATTTGATTTTAATGTAACATCTTTAATGTGTCATGTACAAGTATATGTTACTTTTTTTATTTGAACCAGAAATCCTGCTTTACATTTTGTTTTACTTTAACTTAACTTCAATTAAGATCCTAGCTGTGCAACAAAATGGACAAACAGTTAACCAAATCTGTGGGTTCTGTGTATTATTTTTTAATCTACGCAAAGTTTTAAATGTGTAGTATAAAAATCTGTGTCGGTTGATTCTCATAACCCGATAACTTGCTCCATTTTTCATTTATTACTATGGTGCAGTTTTAATGTATTGTCTCTTATTATATATGAAATCTCTTGAACAAGAGATTAATATTCAGCTGTTACATGTAAAGACGGTAATTATGTTGAAGAATAATTGACCTTCAAAATCTGCTGCATGATTTTTCGCCGCGCAAGAGGAGAGGAAAAGAAAGATTAAGTGAATAAACTCTACGTTAGTATTTGTTAAACCATTCTATTAGTTACTGCCTCTATACAGCCTTGATTCTATACACTCTACGTTAGTATTTGTCAAACCATTCTATTAGTTACTGCCTCTATACAGCCTTGGTTCTATACACTCTACGTTAGTATTTGTCAAACCATTCTATTAGTTACTGCCTCCATACAGCCTTGATTCTATACACTCTACGTTAGTATCTGTCAAACCATTCTATTAGTTACTGCCTCCATACAGCCTTGATTCTATACACTCTACGTTAGTATCTGTCAAACCATTCTATTAGTTACTGCCTCTATACAGCCTTGGTTCTATACACTCTACGTTAGTATCTGTCAAACCATTCTATTAGTTACTGCCTCCATACAGCCTTGATTCTATACACTCTACGTTAGTATCTGTCAAACCATTCTATTAGTTACTGCCTCCATACAGCCTTGGTTCTATACACTCTACGGTAGTGACTGTCAAACCATTCTATTAGTTACTGCCTCTATACAGCCTTGGTTCTATACACTCTACGTTAGTATCTGTCAAACCATTCTATTAGTTACTGCCTCTATACAGCCTTGGTTCTATACACTCTACGTTAGTATCTGTCAAACCATTCTATTAGTTACTGCCTCCATACAGCCTTGATTCTATACACTCTACGTTAGTATTTGTCAAACCATTCTATTAGTTACTGCCTCTATACAGCCTTGGTTCTATACACTCTACGTTAGTATTTGTTAAACCATTCTATTAGTTACTGCCTCTATACAGCCTTGATTCTATACACTCTACGTTAGTATTTGTCAAACCATTCTATTAGTTACTGCCTCTATACAGCCTTGGTTCTATACACTCTACGTTAGTATTTGTCAAACCATTCTATTAGTTACTGCCTCTATACAGCCTTGATTCTATACACTCTACGTTAGTATTTGTCAAACCATTCTATTAGTTACTGCCTCTATACAGCCTTGATTCTATACACTCTACGTTAGTATTTGTCAAACCATTCTATTAGTTACTGCCTCTATACAGCCTTGATTCTATACACTCTACGTTAGTATTTGTCAAACCATTCTATTAGTTACTGCCTCTATACAGCCTTGATTCTATACACTCTACGTTAGTATTTGTCAAACCATTCTATTAGTTACTGCCTCTATACAGCCTTGATTCTATACACTCTACGTTAGTATTTGTTAAACCATTCTATTAGTTACTGCCTCTATACAGCCTTGATTCTATACACTCTACGTTAGTATTTGTCAAACCATTCTATTAGTTACTGCCTCTATACAGCCTTGGTTCTATACACTCTACGTTAGTATCTGTCAAACCATTCTATTAGTTACTGCCTCCATACAGCCTTGGTTCTATACACTCTACGGTAGTGACTGTCAAACCATTCTATTAGTTACTGCCTCCATACAGCCTTGATTCTATACACTCTACGTTAGTATCTGTCAAACCATTCTATTAGTTACTGCCTCTATACAGCCTTGATTCTATACACTCTACGTTAGTATCTGTCAAACTATTCTATTAGTTACTGCCTCTATACAGCCTTGATTCTATACACTCTACGTAGTGACTGTTAAACTATTCTATTAGTTACTACCTCTACACAACTTTTATTCTATACACGATAGTCAAACCTCATGAGTAAAATTTTATTACTTCCCAGCAACAAAGATTTCTTGTCTTGACTACTACGAGGGAAGGGAAGTTATCACATACTTAGTCTTGATATCGTAGTATTATGAGTTGTCATTCCTGTCTTACAGTCAAGTTACAGTGATACCCTAGATTTCTCTCTCTCTCTCTCTCTCTCTCTCTCTCTCTCTCTCTCTCTCTCTCTCTCTCTCTCTCTGTGTCTCTTTCCTGTCCTCTCATTCCTCTTAAATAAACATCTTATATATATTTAAATACAAAGCGGAAATAATTTCTGCGGAATATTTCTTTTATTTGAACGCCACCGTTATTTCGGTGCCAGTCTGATAGGTTGATGGCTCAGTTTATGGTATGCACTACCTGGGTAATAGGAAACTTAGGTTCAAACCTTCTTCGTTAACTTTGCTGTTGATTTTTTTTCTTTTTCTTTTGTCTTTTCGAATTAGCCTATTATTTTTTTTTCAGTGTCTCACACCTGATATGACTCGACTTCGTTGTACCTCGATCTACTTCAAAGAAATATTTTGTGCCCAGCAGTATATTCATGAAGTAATTAAATCAATGACAGTTATTATTCTTCCTTTAAAAGCAAGAAAGTTGTATACGCTGAAGTGAAATAAAAACTGTAAAGAAGATCGCGGTGATAAGTTTTGAGCCTGAAGACAATGAGCCGTTCTGAAGCTCCACTGCAGGCGGCGAAAGTTTTACATTTTTATAATTAAGAATTTCTACCTAGTTTTGGCCTCAGCCCATTAGACAGAAACAGAATAGAGGATAAATCAAATTGTCATAGATAAACCTTTGAAATTTTAGGTTGGATTTGAACTTGCGCCCCCTGAAGCAGCTTGTAATGCCATGACTAAAAAAAGTTTGGCCGTCACTTATGTAAGTCCCATAAGTCGGTCGGTCGTTAAACAGAGGCCCCGCTCTCTAGCCTTGGCCTGGGACTTCTAGAGGTGAGGTCACATCTAACCAGCCCTAACTTTAACTTTATGTAAAGCCGTACTCTTTTGAGAGATTCCTATGAAAACCATAACATTAACAACAGTGAAGTTGTTTTTATATCAGTCCTTGCTGTCTGAAACCTCTAACCCTAATAAAACGAACTGTAAGCATTACATAAATGGCGAATGCAACACACTAAATCTTCTCCTAACAAAGGCTTTTTTATCCATGGCCTCATTGGATGATTCATAAATATTATGAATAATCGCCTACCCTGATTTAAATTTGAACCAAACACAGTATAAGGGAGGCAACAACTTTTTAGCGCTGACTATTTCTGCAGAGAGATCTATTCCCAGGATTACTCCCCTTGTATCAGTCTGCGTTCATTTTTCTCTTTGTGGAGAGAGAGAGAGAGAGAGAGAGAGAGAGAGAGAGAGAGAGAGAGAGAGAGAGAGAGAGAGAGAGAGAGAGAGAGAGAGAGAGAGAGAGAGAGAGAGAGAGAGAGAGAGAGAGAGAGAGAGAGAGAGAGAGAGAGAGTGAGGTGCCCTTGGGCCGCCCAGTTTGTTTTTCCATCAAGCTAATCTGATCTCATCTAGGAACACCAAGCAGCAGATTAAACTGGTTTTTCCTGTCCGTGTCATCTGGACTGCGTCATCTGTTCACCATTCCTCCTGTTTGGTTTGGTTCGGTTCAACAGACAACACCTCTATGTTGAAAAAAAAGCAAACAAACACCCCAAAAAAAAAAAAAAAATAATAATAAAAATAAAATACCCCCCCCCCCTCCCCCCTCCCCAAATAAAAAAAAAACAAAAACAAAAACAAAAAACAAAAACAAACTTAAAGTAAAAGACATTACTATCTTTGTTTCCCAGCTTGATTCTTTCTACAGCGGTGGGAAGACCATAAACAAATCCGACGACTGCCGAAACTAAAACTTTTAAGCAGTTCAGATAAACTTATTTATAAATCTTCTTTTGTCCAGTTTCGAAAAACTTAATTTAGGCATAAATAACTCGCACATAAAATTTAAAAAGAAATTGAAAAAAAAAATACACAAAAAAAAAAAAATGATACAAAATTTAAAGAAAAAAAAATCCTGAACTCGAAAGATTTCATTGTAAACCGAGTCGGAAGGAGTTCGTCTCTCGGCTGACACTGACACTGACACTGTCACTGACAGGCGCGGCGACCCTCAAACCAGATCTTCATGTCACCTGGTCACAGCTGAGTGGCGATCCAGGTCACAAGACAATATCACTCTCAGGTCAGCTCTAGATGAGGGCTGGATGCCTCAACCGTTACTGGGGCTCTGATTTATGAAGTTTGACGTTTTCCGAATCTCTCGCTGTGTTATACGGGGATCAAGTTCAGTGTGCAACATAGAAAATACTGAGGTTTTTTTTTTCTTTTTAAATTAGAGAAGTGTGCAAGTTATCCTCAAGAGATACCTGCCCAAAGAAAATAGTATGACATGAAGAACTGACTTGTCCGTTCACCAGTTTATCTCCCTACTGGTTTCTTTTTCTTTTTGAACTGCCGTATTATATCATGGCACTAAACTGCGACCACCTCGATCTTCAGCTACTGGTCCGTCAGACTTTCTAATCTCGATCTTTCAGCATCAAATAAAGCTGGGTTGTCAGAGTAGCTTCATGAGGGATTTATTTACAAAAAAACCAGCCCAGTTAATTCAAATGTGTTCGCGTAGTGTCGAGCCATCACCGACCAGTGTGTGCGTGACGGGTCAGTTTGAAACCTGCTGACAGGCGTGACACAGCCCCGCCAGCTTTTCCTGGAAATCATGAATCAAACATGTGGGAAATTAATTTGTTTCAATTGTGACAATGCTTATCATGTCGTTATTGTTGTTTCTTTTTAATAGCTCGTGTAAGCTTATTGAATTTGTTAAAGTAGTGGCTATGTCCCATGACATACAAAGTTCCGCATTATCTAGTCTTCCAAACAACAGTGAGCAATCACTCCGGAGTGATCGCGAGCTGCTAGTTAAAGTTGATACCTGCAAGACGCACAAACTACGATACAGGGGATGTTGGAGCTCACATCATCTCCAAACCAATCAGATTCTAATGTTGCCTCTTATCTTCAGCTCTCAGAAAACAGAAATAAAATATAACCAGGGTAGAGGCGGGAGGGGAACTAGAGGGAGGTACGAGGCTCGAATTACTCTATGGATAAATAAACACTCTCTTTCATCCGGGATAGCCCCCGTCAGGCAGTATAAACCCAAATGGATTCTTCTATTACAAAGCGTTTAAACCAACAGGTTTCTGGACATTTTGAGTTTTTCACACTGGTTAAATCACTTGGTTATTTAAAGCCGAGAAAATTAAAAGAGAATACAAAAAAAAAACAAAAACAAAAAAAAACAAAACAAAAAAAATCGGAATATTAAAAAACAGCAACAAACCAATGGAGAATTCTTTTTTACCCGCCAACCGCTACACTCCTCAGATAATAATTGTGACAAGTTTTCTTCTTGCGCAGAACCGTGTTTTTCCTGTAACTTGTCTCTGTACTGCAGACCTATCAAGTGCTGATCTGTTGTAACTTATAGCTTACAGCAGTTCAGCGCTGTTCCCGGAACCCCCCAGCCTCTAGGAAATGATACACATTTACTGTGCGATAAGACATCGGTCAGATAGAGGGGATGACTGTTCCCGGAACCCTCCAGCCTCTAGGAAATGATACACATTTACTGTGAGATAAGACACCGGTCAGATAGAGGGGATGACTGTTCCCGGAACCCTCCAGCCTCTAGGAAATGATACACATTTACTGTGCGATAAGACACCGGTCAGATAGAGGGGATGACTGTTCCCGGAACCCCCCAGCCTCTAGGAAATGATACACATTTACTGTGCGATAAGACACCGGTCAGATAGAGGGGATGACTGTTCCCGGAACCCTCCAGCCTCTAGGAAATGATACACATTTACTGTGCGATAAGACACCGGTCAGATAGAGGGGATGACTGTTCCCGGAACCCCCCAGCCTCTAGGAAATGATACACATTTACCGTGCGATAAGACACCGGTCAGATAGAGGGGATGACTGTGTACGAAACATCAGACAAAACTTCACAGACTCTTAACACTCTTATAATCAACGGAATTTGCTTTTGATTATTATTACAAATACAACTCTTCCCCCTTCTCCCTCTGCTTCTCCTCCTCCTCCTCCTCCTCCTCCTCCTCCTCCTCCTCCTACTACTACTACTACTACTACTACTACTACTACTACTACTACTACTACTACTACTACTACTACTACTACTACTACTACTACTACTACTACTACTACTACTACTACTACTACTACTACTACTACTACTACTACTACTACTACTACTACTACTACTACTACTACTACTACTACTACTACTACTACTACTACTACTACTACTACTACTACTACTACTACTACTACTACTACTACTACTACTACTACTACTACTACTACTACTGCTACTACTACCATTGCTACTAGTACTACTACTATTACTACTACTGCTACTACTACTACTGCTACTACTACTACTACTACTACTACTACTACTACTACTACTACTACTACTACTACTACTACTACTACTACTACTACTACTACTACTACTACTACTACTACTACTACTACTACTACTACTACTACTACTAGTACTGCTACTACCAGTACTATTTCTACTACTACAACATATTCTACTACTACTACTACTACTACTACTACTACTACTACTACTACTACTACTACTACTACTACTACTACTACTACTACTACTACTACTACTACTACTACTACTACTACTACTACTACTACTACTACTACTACTACTACTACTACTACTACTACTACTACTACTACTACTACTACTACTACTACTACTACTACTACTACTACTACTACTACTACTACTACTACTACTACTACTACTACTACTACTACTACTACTACTACTACTATCAGTACTACTACTACATGTACTACTATTACTACATGTACTACTACTACTACTACTACTACTACTACTACTACTACTACTACTACTACTACTACTACTACTACTACTACTACTACTACTACTACTACTACTACTACTACTACTACTACTACTACTACTACTACTACTACTACTACTACTGCTGCTGCTACCATTACCACTGCGTCCAGAAATATACATTTGATTTGTTCAGTAGTTTACAACGGAGCGGCATCGCCTGTTTTGTTGTTATGTTATGTAATTGTTAATCCAGTCGTGGCGTGGCTACTGAAGCATGAAGGCGGTCGGTCGCCACGTGAGACATATCGACCCTGTAACTAGAATACACTCTCTGTTACGTCATTGGTCTAGGGGTACCGTCACGCCCTGTGGTTTATGTACACTCTGGTGTCTCTCTGTGTATGTGTGTGTGTTTGTGTGTTTGGGGAGGAGAGGATGCTGCATTTTTCTTACGCCGCCCTATTACATAGCCCGGTACATGTAGTGCAGGTGTGACCACTGGTCAGACTTGTTCGGATCTGACCCCTACCGCCTTTCAGTTCACTCCTCGAAGCGAGGAATCTGTTCTGCTGCCTATGTGTCGGTATGTCTGTGTGTATGTTTGTATATTTATGTGTCGTTGCCTGGCCGAGCGAAATTTTGTAGCTCGTCATGCTAGATAAAATAGTGTTATCTTCAAGGCGCCACACTGTGGGATCTAAAAGATTCTATCGATGGTTAAGAAAGAAGGGACGTAATAAAACTTCTCTTTCAACTAAAAGGTCTGGGTAAAGTCAGCTAGTTTTTTTGAACCTTCCCTGGGACACAAGATTCAAGAAATAGCGAGAGATTGCTTCGTTGTGCAAATTCCCTCTGTGACATAAGATATCAAGGTCGAAGTGTTCATTGTGAGGAAATAAAATTCGTTCGTTCTAAATATAGAGCGCAGATGTACATTCTCTCGATCTTTCCCATCCTCGCTGGGAGTGGTGAACAGGGAGAGAGGAAGTAAGGCTGTCCTCATTGCTCAAGAAAATCAACAACAGGGAGAGAGGAAGTAAGGCTGTCCTCATTGCTCAAGATAATCCAGAGAAACTTGGTTTCACTAGCGGGGTTTTTCCTCCACTTCCCGCCCATGGTGACTCATTGAAGGAAGACCCCCCTCAATCGTTCTTTATAAAATGCTCAGTTAGAAAATACCAGAGGTATTTCTTCAAAGCCGTGCAAAGGCTTATTTTTAGAGAAAGAACAAAAAACTGAATTACACCATCTCAGAGCTTCCAAGAATCTCAGTCCGAGACAAAGAGATCTTTGAGAAGTTAATACTGGGGAGAATAGAGGCCAGCTACAGTACTGCTCATGTGCACAGAAAATATTAGTTTAGTGAAATATCGTATGAGTTTGTCTCTCTCTCTCTCTCTCTCTCTCTCTCTCTCTCTCTCTCTCTCTCTCTCTCTCTCTGTGTGTGCCAGATACCACTTCACTATGTCATAGCGCTTTGAGAGATCAGCCAGTAGATTTACAAAATCGTTAGAAAAATGAGATAACACCGAGCAGGCCTTGATCGTTTGTCGAACTTCTGAAACTTGCGGAATCTTTCAGTAGGCTCTAGGTCTCTTGAAATCTGGTATCTCCCCCCCCCCCCACACACACACCTCTTTTTTCTCTTCATTGGGCAAGCTGAGCATAATAAAAAGCGCTACTGCACTTCACAACTCCCCCCTCCACCCCGCTCCCTCATTTAGTGGCATTATAACACTGCTTATGATCTATCATCTATCTATCTATTTATTTATCTTTCTATCCATCTATCTACCTACCTACCTATCTATTCTATCTATCTATCTATCTATCTTTCTATCCATCTATCTTCCTATCACCAATCTATCTGTAACTTTTACAACCCCGAGCAGCCCAGTAAACTAAAGCAGTTCCCCCTAGATTTGCTGCTGCTGACACACTCAATATACACACCCGCCTCAAGAGCTCAGGTCTGTACACAGTGAAGGCAAAGTGCGGCCAGAGATCTCAATAAAAACAATAAGATGTCGGCTGTTATGACGTCATACCGCCAAGAGGATCATAGCCTGGGATGTCAGACAGAGTGGGGAAACCCGCTATTGTTGGCCAGGCTTGACTGAGCACACGGCTGTAGACACAGCCATGGCACAGAGAAGTGCTTTCACGGTATAATTAGTTTCATTACAAAAGAATGCTTTGTGGCAGAACGCATTCTGCAGACCATGCTAACCGCACCGTATATTTTCCACGGTTATTTTATTGATAGAGGAATTGAACCAATCACAAGTTCTCGGTCGGAAACCAACAGAAACCAAGCTCGAGACTACATGAGGCGGTGAATTTGGTTGAAATGTATCGAGTTGAGAAATAATTTTTTGTGAACATATAACTGACAATGCGGTGTTAGGTTACAAGTGGCCCTGTGTGGGAGAGAGTTTTAAGATGTTTGTTTTTATCCTGTGCCCTAGCCAGGCTAGTAGCGACTGTTTAGTTCTATCCCAGAAACAGCGACTAGGTCCAGCGTACCGCCCATATATCCTCAGAGATTGTCACTAGGTTTAAGCTGAGGCTGATTAGGTGAGACCCTGACCCCAGTAGCTCAGGTCACCACGAGTCGCCCAGCTCGGGCTACTGAGCTGTTGGGAAACCCGGAGACAAACTCTTTAGATCTAGACAAACCGGACCTATCTCTCTGTCTCACAAAGTCACATTCCACACATCTCTCTCTCCTTACCTCTCTAGTGCTCTCTTCCTCCCTCTCACACTCCTATCTGTCTTCCTCCCTCCCTGCCTATCTCTTCGACCCCCCCCTCTCTCTCTCTCTCTCTCTCTCTCTCTCTCTCTCTCTCTCTCTCTCTCTCTCCCATTACAGTGTTTACTCAGACACAGAGCAACCACGAAGGCAATCTCCCCACTCGGGAGTAAAAAATTGAAAATTGAGGTCGCCACACTCCGAGGCTGTGACGTCAATGTGCAGGAAACTCGACTCAAACCGCGTCATCAGGAAAATGTTTCAGCGAGCTGGTGTCTCTCCGTGCGCTCGAAAACCACAACCCCCCAAAAACAGACCAAAAATAAACAGGGAGCGCCCTCTACAGGCGAACGCATCTTCTAATCTATGTAACCCGGTCCTCCCCAGGAAGAGACCTACAGAATGCAGAAACATATCTTTGTAGATGTATATCCATCTTAGATGCATGCCAATTTGCTTTGCGGTACAATTAAGAATTATTTCAAACCATTTCTTCCAGCACAGTTATTGCTGTTCTATGCTCCTTTCACTTTTCACTTTTTTTTTTTTAGTTAGAGAGATCTGTGAAGAACCAAGGAGAGATAACCCCAGTGGTGAAACGGACACATTTCAAAGTTCGACCTTTCACAATCTCTGTGCCCGCATGGTGGCCCGCCAAAACATGAGTCACAAGCCCGCTATGTTGCAAAATAGAATCCAGAATGTTCTATCTTATCCAAAATTAGAATGGCAATGGGGCCGAACCCTTACTACTACTACTACTACTACTACTACTACTACTACTACTACTACTACTACTACTACTACTACTACTACTACTGCCGCTGCTGCTGCTACCACTACCCCCAGTGCTGCTACTTCTACTACTACTACTACTACTACTACTACTACTACTACTACTACTACAAGTACAACTGCTGCTGCTACTACTACTACCACTACCGCTGCTGCTGCTGCTACTACCACAAATAAAGTTGTCTCTTTAACCCCCACTCACCCCCCCCCAAAAAAAAAAAAAAAAAAACAACAAAAAAAAAACAAACCAAAAAAAAAACAACAAACAAACAAAAAAAAAACAACGTGATTTATATAATATATATAACAACTCTGTAGACAAAGGTAAAGAAACAAAAAGTATGCGGTAAAAACCTACAGAACAAAAAATATCATTCAAATATCCACACTTCATCTGTTGAAGCGTCGTTGCCCAGAGTTAGGCATGGATTCTAGTTCAAACCATCAATTTCAATCGAAGAAATATGACACTTGTACGTATTGAAACATCCATGAAAATAATTTAGATCTATACCTTTTTTAATAATGGGGAGAATTGCCCAAAAATATCGGTAAATACACGCCAGAACTTTCTAGAATCTATAAACAAGTGTAATTTAGCAGACCCAGATCTCGCTCTAGATCGATATCTAATTCTTGATTAGGCCCATGTCACAGATCAGTGACGGGGCTTCTACAGTTGGAACGAAATCTATCCTTTTTAAATTGATGTGGAGATATGATTGATGTAAATTAATTCAGGAGGAGAGGTCTTTGATAGACCAAGAATTGTTTTCCACTTATACAGTCCTCTAGTTGTCTAGACCACGCATTCATTGGTGATAAAAAAAACGAGACCCTAAAAGCCGACACTAGAGATAGGATATAGATCTAGATCTAGATCTATACAGTTTGGAATACTGCCAAACAATATAATTTGTTTCTCTGCAGAGCTAACCACTCCAGGTTCTAGCCGTATGTGTTGAATTATTCTAAGCTAGATCCATCTAGATCTAGATCTAGTAATTATTATAGTATGCACAGTCCAGGCTGCAGAGTAAGGTGGCCATGGCCTAGTTTGGGGTCACTGTCTTTTCAAACTCTGACGTCGCTGAGTCAAGCAGGGGATTCCTAGCCTCGGCTTGAAACTGCTCTGAGCCATATTGTTTGAACCAATCATCAACCAGCTTCTAGTTTTTCCGAGATCCGTGGGAACTACCGAAAGTTGTCGAGTAAAATGGACGGATGTATAAACTCCATATATGGATGAAGCACTTCCCGTTTGTATGACGTCAAGTGACGGAAATTCTCCGTACTGCTATGAGAGTTGACCTGTTCCATATATGGAAGTTTCCGGCAAACGGGTTAAAGTTCATACAACTAGTAAACGTTCAAGTTTTACTATGAACCGTTTTCCAGAAAAATTAGAGCAAATTGGGGTTTTAAATCATGTAGCAATAATCTATATAATGTTTTCAACCTAAAAGCAGATTAGTTTTCATTTAAACACTCTACTTTATAAATGATAATTTAGAAAACTTGAAATGACCTACTTTATCTCATAAGCATTCGGCCTCGTAGCGAAAAGTACGTTTTTACTGACGTCAATCGGAGAGCTCCGTTCATTGGTTGAGCATACATAATAGCCTTCCATATATGGGCATCGCGCTGCGAGCCAGTTCATTCATAACTAGGCGTATAAAAGCCAGTGGTTCATTCATAAGTTGTAGCTCGACCACATAGTACGTTGTGTTCCCATAGCATGTAAACTTACTGTGACTTGATAAGAACGTTGATTGAATGTTTAAACATTGATTACTTTATTCTTTTCTCTTGACCAACATTCGGGATGATTATGGACACATTGGATTCTTTAGCTCATGTTGCAATGAGTGCCGAGCTTGGACTTCAGAGTGTGTGTTACGATACACCTTCCTCGGGAGTAGATCTAGATCTGGGCCTCAATGTTCGCCATGCCTCAGAGGCTTTAGACGAAGGATTAAACACTCCAGTTACAAAATATTCGGATAGTACTTTCTTTGGACCCGAGGCCCTCGATCCGCCACCTATAACAGCTACTGGTATGTAATTTGCCATTTTCTATTTTAATTTTCTTCGCCGTTTCTTAGTCCATACACGTTCTAGGCCGAGCCTAGCTTAGATCTAGCTTAGTCTCTCAGCCCGACTCGCGGTTGCCGTGCCAGCTGATACATAGCTGTGACGTCAGAGCATTCAGCACACACTCGTCACTGGTATGCGAGAAGAGGTTTATTTTTAGACAGCTGCCCTTGCTTCACCCGGACCTGCTAGAAACGTTTTGACTCGAGTTTGACGTTTACACTAAACTAGTGATGACCAGCCATATCGGATAATCATATCTCTCTCTCTCTCTCTCTCTCTCTCTCTCTCTCTCTCTCTCTCTCTCTCTCTCTCTCTCTCTCTCTCTCTCTCTCTCTTCTCCCTAATTGGGTGTAAAATAACCTAACAATAACTACCCTGTCCTTGCTACTGCGATCTTAAGCGGAGCTTCTTGAGGTTGCAGCATCAAGACAAAAAGAGGTCTTGTGCCACTATACTGTTTAGTCATAATATATTTTTCCCCTCATAGTTTCTTACGCTGCGGCCTATTTTTTTTTTATTTTGAGTCCGTGATAAACCGTTAACCAGGTTCATGATAAATTCTAGATTTTTTTTTTTACCTTTACATACGGGACGTGTTATTCTTATTTTTGTTATTGTTCTTTACCAATTGTACTTTAGTCTGCTCCATCCCACTATTACGTGTTATTCTTATTTTTGTTATTGTTCTTTACCAATTGTGCTTTAGTCTGCTCCATCCCACTATTACGTGTTATTCTTATTTTTGTTATTGTTCTTTACCAATTGTGCTTTAGTCTGCTCCATCCCACTATTACAGTGGTCGTGGTGTGGACCGTGTGCTACCAGTGGGCTGCTAGCAGCTACAACAAACGGCCTCAGTCAGTCAGTCGGAAATGTTGGCCTAAAAAATAGAGTGGCCAGTCTAGTCAGGTCTAGATTATGATCTTAGTACAGCTTTTCTTTTCATTTCCTGATCTCCAGTTGTTAAGTCCATGTTAAATCTACAACACAAAGTCCTGCAGCGAGCACCCAGTAAGGCTGCCTCATTGGCCGTCCACTGTGTCCTGTTGTACACACTGTTTTTATAGTTAACCGTTGAGTAACATGGCTTCTTTCATGTTTCCTTCATTTCAGCTAACATCATCGCCTCTATCAACATCCCGGAGAAGTCTAGTCCGGCCCACGAGTGCCCCTCCCAGGGGGCACAGTCCAGCTCAGGCAGCACGACTCACACCATCACCTACAAAGGGACACTGGTCACCACCGCTGTGACCCCCAGCTCCACCCAGTGTGAGACGACTCCCCCGCCCAACTTCGCGTCCCTGTTCACCCCGCTCTCTCCGTTCTTCAACGCCATCATCTCTCAGGCAACGGCTTCACAGCAGCTCCCTTCCTCCTCCCCATCTTCATCATCCTCATCAATACCGTGCTACCATCAGCAGCAGCAACAGCAACAACAGCAGCAACAGCAGTTTATGCCATCCAGCTTTATGCCTCCCCAGTACAGCCTCAACATTGGTGTCGTGCCGGACTCTGGTCAGCCGGCTGTGGACAGTGGAAACCAGCAGTCCCAGCTGATGGCCATCCTCCCAAACATTGCTTCCCCGGCGTCCTCAAGGTTCTCTGCGGCGCAGTCTCCAATCTCCCAGACAGGTTCAGTGACACCCTCAGAGTGCCAGCACCAGCAGCAGATGGAGGCCACTCCAGAGCCGTTCTCCTCAGGTTTCGCATCGCCCGTGAGCAGCTCGGCTCATTCGACCCCAGAGCCGGGCCAGGCTGTGGGCAGCGAGCAGACCGGCAGGTTCACCAGTCCTCCCCCTTCCTACAGCCAATCGCTGGCCATGAGCAGCCTCCCCGCCGACCTGGCTGGCCTGAAGCAGACCAGCACCTACAGGGACAGCAGACAGCAGGAGCCCGACCATTTCCTCAACTATCCGACCCCTACCTCCCTGCCGGACTCTATGTTTCAGATACAGTCCTTAGCTGAGATGGCAGGCAAGAGCCAGCAGCTCCCGCTTCAGGCCGACCTCAAGTGGCCCATCATGCCGCCAAGCTCTGTAGGTGTGAGCCACCCGCAACTTCCAGACTTTAGCGCCCTGCAGACCGCAGGCAGTGGTCAAAGTCTGATGACCTCCCAGTTCCAGATACCGATCGTTAAGACAGAGCCTACGTCAGACTTGGACAGTGATAGTATGTACAGTATGGACTTTGACAGACCTGCAGCAGCCCAATCAGAGACCCCGAGTAGCTCCGGTCTGGCGCCTGTTGTGGGAACGCCGTACCAGCAGACGCCACTCAAGTTCCTGCCAGTCAAACAGAGGAAGTATCCGAACAGGCCGTCGAAGACCCCGCCCCACGAGCGGCCGTACCCGTGCCTGGTGGAAAACTGTGACCGAAGGTTCTCCAGGAGTGACGAGCTCGCACGACATATCCGCATCCACACCGGACAGAAGCCGTTCCAGTGTCCAATTTGCTGCCGCTCCTTCAGCCGCAGTGACCACCTGACCACCCACAAGCGGACGCACACGGGAGAGAAGCCTTTCTCCTGTGATGTCTGTGGGCGGAAGTTTGCCCGCAGCGACGAGAAGAAGCGGCACGCCAAGGTGCACCTCAAGCAGCGAGCGAAGAAATCTTCCACCACAGGCAGCGGGTCGAGCACATGCGCCGCGCCATGCCCCTCATCATCATCATCACTATCACCACCAGTAACAGCGTCCTGCCCCCTACAGTCAGATCTAGGCAGCTGTGCTGACTCTCTGGACAATATTGTGAGCACCATCCCTCTGGTTGTAAACACCTCCTCTTACATTGACTGCCCGGTGGTTACTTCTTCCCTCTGACTACAACAGTTTTGATTGGCTCGTTGAGCCCCAGTCAGGCCACGACATTCAAATGGTGCTATGAACTGCGTCACTATCTCCAGACTGAGTTTGCTGAGCCTTCTGCGTTCTCCCTGAAGACCAGGTGGGAATCCAACAGCGGTTTCCAGGCCAGGTTGACCCAGGCTCACCAAGTTTCCCAGACCTACGATGAACTGATTGTTATCTGTTACTTCTGATAAACAACTTATCTGTGATGGCCAAAGCCCCCTTACATTTCTCTCTCCTCCCTCCCTACCTCCCTCCCTCTCTCTCTCTCTCTCTCTCTCTCTCTCTCTCTCTCTCTCTCTCTCTCTCAGTGAGCATTGTTCAAACTTTGTTGATTCCATGTAGCCCATGATTTTACACACTCCAGCCCACTTCAATCTTTGCTATCCTCATGGTTTTTTAGTGTTGTTTATGCCTCCGTTGTGCCATTTTTTCCAATACAATCTATTTTTTCCAATAAATCCTTTGAATATTTGTTGATATAATTACTTTACTTTTGTTTGGCATTTTGACAGCTTATTTTGCTCTGCTTGTCATAATCTTGACAGTCTTACTGTCGCATTGAGTCATGAGAATAATGATCATTATACATACTGTACATAATGAGGTGCACATGTCTACACAGCTAATTTTATGTGTGTCACTGATTTGATACCGCCTGCGGGGCAGCATTATCTCTGAACTGCTTTCTAAGACTTTGGTGAAAGTCTACATTTGTTTTGATTTATACAAGAGGAAGAAAGAACTTTGTACCAACATTGTGTATTTCTAGGTAAACCATGTTATATGCACAGCCGCCTGTGTGGATGAGCTTGAATGGGAATCAGGGATGGTTGGGTGCTGAGGAAATCTTTTTGATCTGTTGCCTTTGTTGCTTGTTATCTCTGAGCTACAGCCTCTCACAATAAACCCTAAACAGTTGAATGAAAAACTTCATCTGCTTTTGTTATTACCTGAAAATTTTTTCATGTTATGAATTGATTCTCTAGTGTTTAAATCTGTAATGTTATCACTCGAGTTTAAAAAAACTCCCACAGTGTCTGATAACGCCCACACCTCAGACATCATGAGTGGCGTGTGGGAAACCTTGAAGTCAAGCTCGTTCATTGTTTGATCTAGCCTTCTACTACAGATTGTATCATCATCTGAGTGGACTGGCTTTATCCACAAGGCCTTCTGTACTTTGGCTCCAACCCTCCGCCCCTCCTCCCCTCCCCCACTCCTTGCTATGGCTTTAGGACGCATCCAATCCCTGTAAACTAAATGGTGCTAACATTAAGTTTCTGCAATGTTTTTTGTGTTTCCACAATGCAGCACCTCTAGGGCTTATTTATTTTGTTTCCATATGGTGTTGCCACTGTAGAAATATTTGCTGTCGCTGGCTCCAGGATAACTTAAGCATGCTAATATTGGCCGTAGTGTCACCTTGTCTCCACATCTTGTTAGAGCGGTAGGCCCTTAGTGAGCCCTCACCCAGTCTACCCTATAATTGTGGGTCCTGAACTGAGATCAATACCTGTGGTAGTTTGAGCTTCTGTAGATAATATAAGGAGATACTCAGAGTGGTTGCCGTGTCATGCATGGTGAATGGTGAACTTGAAGCCTCCAGGTCCCCAGCAACCATTACCGGGTATCAGTCCGGCTAGTCTGTCAGACACTGTCGGTCGCTGCTCTCTATCTAGCGGCTCAGTAGGGCCAGTCCACTCTTAGCTGGTGCAATGGCGGGGTTCTGTAGGGGTTACTACCACTACCAGCTCGTCGCTTACAAAACTTGTTGTTTTTTATTATTATTATTATTATTATTATTATTATTATTATTATTATTATTATTATTATTATTATTATTATTATTATTATTTTTATGGTACTTTAGTTCACAAGAAGAGTGTGTAGAACTATAATTAGCGTCGCTTGAACCGACCAATCAGGTTCCTTGTTACTGTTGTCTTCTTGTATTCCCAACTTCCTCATTGGTCTCGCTGGTAGAGAAGGGGCAGGAACTCTGTTGAAAAAGAAGAAATATTCATGAATGTAAAGTTTTAAATGGTTTTATTTATTTATATATGTATACAATATACAACATGTATAAAACAAACTACAATCCTAAACTCGAAACTATTGCCATTTCATGATGAACACGAAGTTGTAATAATAAAAGATGTTTTAATTGAATGGGCGCCTACGTTTTGATTGTTTTGAGAGATAGATAGAGATAGAGAGAGAGAGAGAGAGAGAGAGAGAGAGAGAGAGAGAGAGAGAGAGAGAGAGAGAGAGATCAGTCTCCCTATCTTTGAACTGATTGATACATTGATAGAGCATGTCCTGTACTAGGATATCTTGCATGATGAGGAAAACTAGGGTTTCCAGACAGAACCACCTGTCTGTCATTTGAAGCTTTTGCCATTTTTAAAAACTCAAAATTTGCCTCAAAAAAATTGTCTTTTATATCATAACATTTGCACAAATTTTTCGAAAGACAAAAAAAAAAGAAAAACGATCACTGTGAATATTAACAAAACCACACAACCCCCCCCCCCCCCCCCCCCAACAAAATACTAGAGCTAAACGTTGCCGCATCCTCGTTCAGGGTCAAACTGCCATACGACTATTGAAACACCTGAACAAGCGGGCATAAACAGCTAAGAACATGACAAAGGCCTATATAAATTGTTCAAATAGGAATCCAGATTTCGATAAAAAAAAAGTGAAGCTATCTTCATTCAAATTTAATATTTAGGTATACAGGTACGGTGATAAAATCAAACTGGCGATGAGTTATTAAGAACAAAGAAGTGTTAAAATAGAGATGATGGAATATGATAAGAGAGTAGGCTTGTCAAAATAGAGATCATGGACTTTGATAAGATAGTTTACTTATCAAGATAGAGATGGTCCACTATGACAAGATAGTATACTTGTCAAGATAGAGATGGTCTATTATGATAAGGGAGTAGACTTGTCAAGATAGAGATGGTCCACAATGACAAGATAGTACACTTGTCAAGATAGCGATGGTTCACTATGATAAAAGAGTAGAGTTGTCAAGATAGAGATGGTCCACACAGATAAGAGAGTAGACTTGTCAAGATAGAGATGGTCCACGCAGATAAGAGAGTAGACTTGTCAAGATAGAGATGGTCCACGCAGATAAGAGAGTAGACTTGTCAAGATAGAGATGGTCCACTATGGAAATAGAGTATCCTTGTTAAGATAGCGAACATAGTTTATGATAAGAGAGTAAACTTCTTGTCTAAATGAGGGAAGCAGACTATGACTATACAGAGTAGACTTGTAAAGATAAAGATGGTCTACTATGATAAGAGAGTAGACTTGTGAAGATAGAGGAGTGGACTATATATAGAAAGTATACTTGTAAAGATAGAGATGGTGCACATTAATAAGAGAGTAGAATAGTGAAGATAGACATGGTCCACTTGGATAAGAGAGTAGACTAGTGAAGATATACATGGTCCACTTGGATAAGAGAGTAGACTAGTGAAGATATACATGGTCCACTTGGATAAGAGAGTAGACTAGTGAAGATATACATGGTTCACTTGGATAAGAGAGTAGACTAGTGTAGATATACATGGTCCACTTGGATAAGAGAGTAGACTAGTGAAGATAGACATGGTCTACTCAGATAAGAGAGTAGACTAGTGAAGATAGAGATGGTCCACTCAGATAAGAGAGTAGACTAGTGAAGATAGACATGGTCCACTCAGATAAGAGAGTAGACTAGTGAAGATAGACATGGTCCACTCAGATAAGAGAGTAGACTTGTGAAGATAGAGATGGTCCACTATGTTATGAGAGTAGACTAGTGAAGATAGACATGGTCCACTCAGATAAGAGAGTAGACTTGTGAAGATAGAGATGGTCCACTTGGATAATAGAGTAGACTTGGGATAATAAAAATGGTCCACTATAATAATAGATTAGATTTTGAATATAGAGATGGTGCACTATAATATTCGAGTAGACTTGTGAAGATAGAGATGGCCCATTATGACAATAGAGTAGACTTGTGAAGATAGAGATGGTCCACTAAGATAAGAGAGTAGACTTCTGAAGATAGAGATGGTCCACTATGACAATAGAGTAGACTTGTGAAGATAGAGATGGCCCACTATGACAATAGAGTAGACTTGTGAAGATAGAGATGGCCCACTATGACAATAGAGTAGACTTGTGAAGATAGAGATGGCCCACTATGACAATAGAGTAGACTTGTGAAGATAGAGATGGTCCACTATGACAATAGAGTAGACTTGTGAAGATAGAGATGGTCCACTATGATAAGAGAGTAGACTTGTGAAGATAGAGATGGTCCACTATGATAAGAGAGTAGACTTGTGAAGATAGAGATGGTCCACTATGACAATAGAGTAGACTTGTGAAGATAGAGATGGTCCACTATGATAAGAGAGTAGACTTGTGAAGATAGAGATGGTCCACTATGATAAGAGAGTAGACTTGTGAAGATAGAGATGGTCCACTATGATATGAGAGTAGACTTGTGAAGATAGAGATGGTCAAATATGATATGAGAGTAGACTAGTGAAGATAGAGATGGTCCACTATGATATGAGAGTAGACTTGTGAAGATAGAGATGGTCCACTATGACAATAGAGTAGACTTGTGAAGATAGAGATGGTCCACTCAGATAAGAGAGTAGACTTGTGAAGATAGAGATGGTCCATTATGACAATAGAGTAGACTTGTGAAGATAGAGATGGTCCACTCAGATAAGAGAGTAGACTAGTGAAGATAGAGATGGTCCACTAAGATAAGAGAGTAGACTAGTGAAGATAGAGATGGTCCACTATGATAAGAGAGTAGACTAGTGAAGATAGAGATGGTCCACTCAGATAAGAGAGTAGACTAGTGAAGATAGAGATGGTCCACTATGATATGAGAGTAGACTTGTGAAGATAGAGATGGTCCACTATGATATGAGAGTAGACTTGTGAAGATAGAGATGGTCCACTAAGATAAGAGAGTAGACTTGTGAAGATAGAGATGGTCCACTATGATATGAGAGTAGACTTGTGAAGATAGAGATGGTCCACTATGATATGAGAGTAGACTTGTGAAGATAGAGATGGTCCACTATGATATGAGAGTAGACTTGTGAAGATAGAGATGGTCCACTATGATATGAGAGTAGACTTGTGAAGATAGAGATGGTCCACTATGATATGAGAGTAGACTTGTGAAGATAGAGATGGTCCACTATGACAATAGAGTAGACTTGTGAAGATAGAGATGGTCCACTATGACAATAGAGTAGACTTGTGAAGATAGAGATGGTCCACTATGACAATAGAGTAGACTTGTGAAGATAGAGATGGTCCACTATGATATGAGAGTAGACTTGTGAAGATAGAGATGGTCCACTATGATATGAGAGTAGACTTGTGAAGATAGAGATGGTCCACTATGACAATAGAGTAGACTTGTGAAGATAGAGATGGTCCACTATGATATGAGAGTAGACTTGTGAAGATAGAGATGGTCCACTATGATATGAGAGTAGACTAGTGAAGATAGAGATGGTCCACTATGATAAGAGAGTAGACTTGTGAAGATAGAGATGGTCCACTATGATAAGAGAGTAGACTTGTGAAGATAGAGATGGTCCACTATGATAAGAGAGTAGACTTGTGAAGATAGAGATGGTCCACTATGACAATAGAGTAGACTTGTGAAGATAGAGATGGTCCACTCAGATAAGAGAGTAGACTAGTGAAGATAGAGATGGTGCACTATGATATGAGAGTAGACTTGTGAAGATAGAGATGGCCCATTATGACAATAGAGTAGACTTGTGAAGATAGAGATGGTCCACTATGATATGAGAGTAGACTTGTGAAGATAGAGATGGTGCACTATGATATGAGAGTAGACTTGTGAAGATAGAGATGGCCCATTATGACAATAGAGTAGACTTGTGAAGATAGAGATGGTCCACTATGATATGAGAGTAGACTTGTGAAGATAGAGATGGTCCACTATGATATGAGAGTAGACTAGTGAAGATAGAGATGGTCCACTATGACAATAGAGTAGACTTGTGAAGATAGAGATGGTGCACTATGACAATAGAGTAGACTTGTGAAGATAGAGATGGTCCACTATGATATGAGAGTAGACTTGTGAAGATAGAGATGGTCCACTATGACAATAGAGTAGACTTGTGAAGATAGAGATGGTCCACTATGACAATAGAGTAGACTTGTGAAGATAGAGATGGTCCACTATGACAATAGAGTAGACTTGTGAAGATAGAGATGGTCCACTAAGATAAGAGAGTAGACTTGTGAAGATAGAGATGGTCCACTAAGATAAGAGAGTAGACTTGTGAAGATAGAGATGGTCCACTCAGATAAGAGAGTAGACTAGTGAAGATAGAGATGGTCCACTAAGATAAGAGAGTAGACTAGTGAAGATAGAGATGGTCCACTAAGATAAGAGAGTAGACTTGTGAAGATAGAGATGGTCCACTAAGATAAGAGAGTAGACTTGTGAAGATAGAGATGGTCCACTAAGATAAGAGAGTAGACTTGTGAAGATAGAGATGGTCCACTAAGATAAGAGAGTAGACTTGTGAAGATAGAGATGGTCCACTAAGATAAGAGAGTAGACTTGTGAAGATAGAGATGGTCCACTAAGATAAGAGAGTAGACTTGTGAAGATAGAGATGGTCCACTAAGATAAGAGAGTAGACTTGTGAAGATAGAGATGGTCCACTAAGATAAGAGAGTAGACTTGTGAAGATAGAGATGGTCCACTATGATAAGAGAGTAGACTTGTGAAGATAGAGATGGTCCACTATGATAATAGAGTAGACTTGTGAAGATAGAGATGGTCCACTATGATATGAGAGTAGACTTGTGAAGATAGAGATGGTCCACTATGACAAGAGAGTAGACTTGTGAAGATAGAGATGGTCCACTATGACAATAGAGTAGACTTGTGAAGATAGAGATGGTCCACTATGATAAGAGAGTAGACTTGTGAAGATAGAGATGGTCCACTATGACAATAGAGTAGACTTGTGAAGATAGAGATGGTCCACTATGACAATAGAGTAGACTTGTGAAGATAGAGATGGTCCACTATGATATGAGAGTAGACTTGTGAAGATAGAGATGGTCCACTATGACAATAGAGTAGACTTGTGAAGATAGAGATGGTCCACTATGATATGAGAGTAGACTTGTGAAGATAGAGATGGTCCACTATGATATGAGAGTAGACTTGTGAAGATAGAGATGGTCCACTATGATATGAGAGTAGACTAGTGAAGATAGAGATGGTCCACTATGATATGAGAGTAGACTAGTGAAGATAGAGATGGTCCACTATGATATGAGAGTAGACTTGTGAAGATAGAGATGGTCCACTATGATATGAGAGTAGACTAGTGAAGATAGAGATGGTCCACTATGATATGAGAGTAGACTAGTGAAGATAGAGATGGTCCACTATGATATGAGAGTAGACTAGTGAAGATAGAGATGGTCCACTATGATATGAGAGTAGACTAGTGAAGATAGAGATGGTCCACTATGACAATAGAGTAGACTTGTGAAGATAGAGATGGTCCACTATGATATGAGAGTAGACTTGTGAAGATAGAGATGGTCCACTATGATATGAGAGTAGACTTGTGAAGATAGAGATGGTCCACTATGACAATAGAGTAGACTTGTGAAGATAGAGATGGTCCACTATGATATGAGAGTAGACTAGTGAAGATAGAGATGGTCCACTATGATATGAGAGTAGACTTGTGAAGATAGAGATGGTCCACTATGACAATAGAGTAGACTTGTGAAGATAGAGATGGTCCACTATGATATGAGAGTAGACTTGTGAAGATAGAGATGGTCCATTATGACAATAGAGTAGACTTGTGAAGATAGAGATGGTCCACTCAGATAAGAGAGTAGACTAGTGAAGATAGAGATGGTCCACTAAGATAAGAGAGTAGACTAGTGAAGATATACATGGTCCACTTGGATAAGAGAGTAGACTAGTGAAGATAGAGATGGTCCACTATGACAATAGAGTAGACTTGTGAAGATAGAGATGGTCCACTATGATATGAGAGTAGACTTGTGAAGATAGAGATGGTCCACTATGATATGAGAGTAGACTTGTGAAGATAGACATGGTCCACTCAGATAAGAGAGTAGACTTGTGAAGATAGAGATGGTCCACTATGATATGAGAGTAGACTTGTGAAGATAGACATGGTCCACTCAGATAATAGAGTAGACTTGTGAAGATAGAGATGGTCCACTATGATATGAGAGTAGACTTGTGAAGATAGACATGGTCCACTCAGATAAGAGAGTAGACTTGTAAAGATAGAGATGGTCCACTATGATATGAGAGTAGACTTGTGAAGATAGAGATGGTCCACTATGACAATAGAGTAGACTTGTGAAGATAGAGATGGTCCACTATGACAATAGAGTAGACTTGTGAAGATAGAGATGGTCCATTATGACAATAGAGTAGACTTGTGAAGATAGAGATGGTGCACTATGATATGAGAGTAGACTTGTGAAGATAGAGATGGCCCATTATGACAATAGAGTAGACTTGTGAAGATAGAGATGGTCCACTCAGATAAGAGAGTAGACTAGTGAAGATAGAGATGGTCCACTAAGATAAGAGAGTAGACTAGTGAAGATATACATGGTCCACTTGGATAAGAGAGTAGACTAGTGAAGATAGACATGGTCCACTCAGATAAGAGAGTAGACTAGTGAAGATAGAGATGGTCCACTAAGATAAGAGAGTAGACTTGTGAAGATAGAGATGGTCCACTAAGATAGGAGAGTAGACTTGTGAAGATAGAGATGGTCCACTAAGATAAGAGAGTAGACTTGTGAAGATAGAGATGGTCCACTAAGATAAGAGAGTAGACTTGTGAAGATAGAGATGGTCCACTAAGATAAGAGAGTAGACTTGTGAAGATAGAGATGGTCCACTAAGATAAGAGAGTAGACTTGTGAAGATAGAGATGGTCCACTAAGATAAGAGAGTAGACTTGTGAACATAGAGATGGTCCACTAAGATAAGAGAGTAGACTTGTGAAGATAGAGATGGTCCACTAAGATAAGAGAGTAGACTTGTGAAGATAGAGATGGTCCACTTAGATAAGAGAGTAGACTTGTGAAGATAGAGATGGTCCACTAAGATAAGAGAGTAGACTTGTGAAGATAGAGATGGTCCACTATGACAATAGAGTAGACTTGTGAAGATAGAGATGGTCCACTATGATAAGAGAGTAGACTTGTGAAGATAGAGATGGTCCACTATGATAATAGAGTAGACTTGTGAAGATAGAGATGGTCCACTATGATATGAGAGTAGACTTGTGAAGATAGAGATGGTCCACTATGACAATAGAGTAGACTTGTGAAGATAGAGATATTCCACTATGACAATAGAGTAGATTGTGAAGATAGAGATGGTCCACTATGATAAGAGAGTAGACTAGTGAAAATAGCGATGTTCCACTATGACAATAGAGTAGACTTGTGAAGATAGAGATGGTCCACTATGACAATAGAGTAGACTTGTGAAGATAGAGATGGTCCACTATGATATGAGAGTAGACTTGTGAAGATAGAGATGGTCCACTATGATATGAGAGTAGACTAGTGAAGATAGAGATGGTCCACTATGACAATAGAGTAGACTTGTGAAGATAGAGATGGTGCACTATGACAATAGAGTAGACTTGTGAAGATAGAGATGGTCCACTATGATATGAGAGTAGACTTGTGAAGATAGAGATGGTCCACTATGACAATAGAGTAGACTTGTGAAGATAGAGATGGTCCACTATGACAATAGAGTAGACTTGTGAAGATAGAGATGGTCCACTCAGATAAGAGAGTAGACTTGTGAAGATAGAGATGGTCCATTATGACAATAGAGTAGACTTGTGAAGATAGAGATGGTCCACTCAGATAAGAGAGTAGACTAGTGAAGATAGAGATGGTCCACTAAGATAAGAGAGTAGACTAGTGAAGATATACATGGTCCACTTGGATAAGAGAGTAGACTAGTGAAGATAGACATGGTCCACTCAGATAAGAGAGTAGACTAGTGAAGATAGACATGGTCCACTCAGATAAGAGAGTAGACTTGTGAAGATAGAGATGGTCCACTATGATATGAGAGTAGACTTGTGAAGATAGACATGGTCCACTCAGATAAGAGAGTAGACTTGTGAAGATAGAGATGGTCCACTATGATATGAGAGTAGACTTGTGAAGATAGACATGGTCCACTCAGATAAGAGAGTAGACTTGTGAAGATAGAGATGGTCCACTATGATATGAGAGTAGACTTGTGAAGATAGAGATGGTCCACTCAGATAAGAGAGTAGACTTGTGAAGATAGAGATGGTCCACTATGATATGAGAGTAGACTTGTGAAGATAGAGATGGCACTATGATAAGAGATAGACTAGACCACTAGTGAAGATAGAGATGATCCACTATGACAGACCACTAGACTAGTGAAGATAGAGATGGTCCACTATGATAAGAGAGTAGACTTGAAGATAGAGATGGTCCACTAAGAAGAGTAGACTTGTGAGATAGAGATGGTCCACTATGATGAGTAGACTTGTGAAAATAGAGATGGTCCACTATGATATGAGAGTAGACTTGTGAAGATAGAGATGGTCCACTATGATATGAGAGTAGACTTGTGAAGATAGAGATGGTCCACTATGATATGAGAGTAGACTAGTGAAGATAGAGATGGTCCACTATGATATGAGAGTAGACTTGTGAAGATAGAGATGGTCCACTAAGATAAGAGAGTAGACTTGTGAAGATAGAGATGGTCCACTATGATATGAGAGTAGACTAGTGAAGATAGAGATGGTCCACTATGACAATAGAGTAGACTTGTGAAGATAGAGATGGTCCACTATGATAAGAGAGTAGACTTGTGAAGATAGAGATGGTCCACTATGATAAGAGAGTAGACTTGTGAAGATAGAGATGGTCCACTATGATAAGAGAGTAGACTTGTGAAGATAGAAATGGTCCACTATGATAAGAGAGTAGACTTGTGAAGATAGAAATGGTCCACTATGATAAGAGAGTATACTTGTGAAGATAGAAATGGTCCACTATGATAAGAGAGTAGAATGTGAAGATAGAAATGGTCCACTCAGATAAGAGAGTAGTCTTGTGAAGATAGAGATGTTCCACTATGATAAGAGAGTAGACTTGTGAAGATAGAAATGGTCCACTATGATAAGAGAGTAGACTTGTGAAGATAGAAATGGTCCACTATGATAAGAGAGTAGACTTGTGAAGATAGAAATGGTCCACTATGATAAGAGAGTAGACTTGTGAAGATAGAAATGGTCCACTCAGATAAGAGAGTAGACTTGTGAAGATAGAGATGTTCCACTCAGATAAGAGAGTAGACTTGTGAAGATAGAAATGGTCCACTATGATAAGAGAGTAGACTTGTGAAGATAGAAATGGTCCACTATGATAAGAGAGTAGACTTGTGAAGATAGAGATGGTCCACTGAGATAAGAGAGTAGACTTGTGAAGATAGAGATGTTCCACTATGATAAGAGAGTAGACTTGTGAAGATAGAGATGGTCCACTATGATAAGAGAGTAGACTTGTGAAGATAGAGATGGTCCACTAAGATAAGAGAGTAGACTAGTGAAGATATACATGGTCCACTTGGATAAGAGAGTAGACTAGTGAAGATAGACATGGTCCACTCAGATAAGAGAGTAGACTAGTGAAGATAGAGATGGTCCACTAAGATAAGAGAGTAGACTTGTGAAGATAGAGATGGTCCACTAAGATAAGAGAGTAGACTTGTGAAGATAGAGATGGTCCACTAAGATAAGAGAGTAGACTTGTGAAGATAGAGATGGTCCACTAAGATAAGAGAGTAGACTTGTGAAGATAGAGATGGTCCACTAAGATAAGAGAGTAGACTTGTTAAGATAGAGATGGTCCACTAAGATAAGAGAGTAGACTTGTGAAGATAGAGATGGTCCACTAAGATAAGAGAGTAGACTTGTGAAGATAGAGATGGTCCACTAAGATAAGAGAGTAGACTTGTGAAGATAGAGATGGTCCACTAAGATAAGAGAGTAGACTTGTGAAGATAGAGATGGTCCACTATGATAAGAGAGTAGACTTGTGAAGATAGAGATGGTCCACTATGACAATAGAGTAGACTTGTGAAGATAGAGATGGTCCACTATGATAAGAGAGTAGACTTGTGAAGATAGAGATGGTCCACTATGATATGAGAGTAGACTTGTGAAGATAGAGATGGTCCACTATGACAATAGAGTAGACTTGTGAAGATAGAGATGGTCCACTATGACAATAGAGTAGACTTGTGAAGATAGAGATGGTCCACTATGACAATAGAGTAGACTTGTGAAGATAGAGATGGTCCACTAAGACAATAGAGTAGACTTGTGAAGATAGAGATGGTCCACTATGACAATAGAGTAGACTTGTTAAGATAGAGATGGTCCACTATGATAAGAGAGTAGACTTGTGAAGATAGAGATGGTCCACTATGACAATAGAGTAGACTTGTGAAGATAGAGATGGTCCACTATGACAATAGAGTAGACTTGTGAAGATAGAGATGGTCCACTATGACAATAGAGTAGACTTGTGAAGATAGAGATGGTCCACTATGACAATAGAGTAGACTTGAGAAGATAAAGATGGTCCACTAAGATAAGAGAGTAGACCTGTGAAGATAGAGGTGGCCCACTTGGATAATAGAGTAGACTTGTAATAATGAAAATGATCCACTATTATAATATATTAGATTTTGAATATAGAGATGGTGCACTATAATATTGGAGTAGACATGTGAAGATAGAGATGGCCCACTATGACAATAGAGTAGACTTGTGAAGATAGAAATGGTCCACTATTATAATAAACTAGACTTGTTAAGATAGAGACGGGCCACTCTTATAATAAACTGGACTTGTGAAGATGGAGATGGTCCACTATTATAATAAAGAAATTGTGAAGATAGAGATGGTCCACTATAATAAAGAAGACTTTTGAAGATAGTGGTGGACGACTATGACAAGAAAGTAGACTTGTAAAAATAAAGATGGTCCACCATTACAAGGTAGTAGACATGTAAATATAGAAATGGTCCACTATGATAATAGAGTAGACTTGTTAAGATAGAGATGGTCCACTATGATAATAGAGAAGACTTGTTAAGAGAGAGACGGTCCGCTATTTTAATAGAGTAGACTTGTTAAGATAGAGAATGTTCATTATGACAAGAGAGTAGACTTGTGTAGAAAGAGATGGTCCACTCAGATAAGAGAGTAGTCTTGTGAAGATAGAGATGTTCCACTATGATAAGAGAGTAGACTTGTGAAGATAGAGATGGTCCACTATGATAAGAGAGTAGACTTGTGAAGATAGAAATGGTCCACTATGATAAGAGAGTAGACTTGTGAAGATAGAGATGTTCCACTATGATAAGAGAGTAGTCTTGTGAAGATAGAGATGTTCCACTATGATAAGAGAGTAGTCTTGTGAAGATAGAGATGTTCCACTATGATAAGAGAGTAGTCTTGTGAAGATAGAGATGTTCCACTATGATAAGAGAGTAGTCTTGTGAAGATAGAGATGTTCCACTATGATAAGAGAGTAGTCTTGTGAAGATAGAGATGTTCCACTATGATAAGAGAGTAGACTTGAGAAGATAGAAATGGTCCACTATGATAAGAGAGTAGACTTGTGAAGATAGAAATGGTCCACTATGATAAGAGAGTAGACTTGTGAAGATAGAAATGGTCCACTATGATAAGAGAGTAGACTTGTGAAGATAGAAATGGTCCACTCAGATAAGAGAGTAGTCTTGTGAAGATAGAGATGTTCCACTATGATAAGAGAGTAGACTTGTGAAGATAGAAATGGTCCACTATGATAAGAGAGTAGACTTGTGAAGATAGAAATGGTCCACTATGATAAGAGAGTAGACTTGTGAAGATAGAAATGGTCCACTATGATAAGAGAGTAGACTTGTGAAGATAGAAATGGTCCACTCAGATAAGAGAGTAGACTTGTGAAGATAGAAATGGTCCACTATGATAAGAGAGTAGACTTGTGAAGATAGAAATGGTCCACTATGATAAGAGAGTAGACTTGTGAAGATAGAGATGTTCCACTCAGATAAGAGAGTAGACTTGTGAAGATAGAAATGGTCCACTATGATAAGAGAGTAGACTTGTGAAGATAGAAATGGTCCACTATGATAAGAGAGTAGACTTGTGAAGATAGAGATGGTCCACTGAGATAAGAGAGTAGTCTTGTGAAGATAGAGATGTTCCACTATGATAAGAGAGTAGACTTGTGAAGATAGAAATGGTCCACTATGATAAGAGAGTAGACTTGTAAAGATAGAGATTGTCCACACAGATAAGAGAAGAGACTTGTGAATATATAGAGTGTCCACCATGATAAGAGAGTTGACTTGTGAAAATAGACATGGTCCAATGAGATAAGGGAGTAAACTTGTGAAGATAGAGATGCTCCACTTTGACAAGAGAGTAGACTTATGAAGATAGAGATCGTCCACTATGATTGTAGAGTATACTTGTGCAGATAGAGATGTGGACTATGATAGTAGAATAGGCTTGTGAAGATAGACAAGTGGACTATGATAGTAGAATAGGCTTGTGAAGATAGACAAGTGGACTATGATAGTAGAATAGGCTTGTGAAGATAGACAAGTGGACTATGATAGTAGAATAGGCTTGTGAAGATAGACAAGTGGACTATGATAGTAGAATAGGCTTGTGAAGATAGAAAAGTGGACTATGATAGTAGAATAGGCTTGTGAAGATAGACAAGTGGACTATGATAGTAGAATAGGCTTGTGAAGATAGACAAGTGGACTATGATAGTAGAATAGGCTTGTGAAGATAGACAAGTGGACTATGATTAGAGAGTACACATTTCACCTTTGGTAACCTTCCAGCTACAATCCAATGAACCTGTTCGTCACTGTAATTTAAATTGATTTCACTTGACGAGTTTTGTTACGGCTGTCTTAGTGGAGACGAGAAGCACATGATTTTATTTCCTTACAAAGCCAATTTGAAAACTGTAGAAGCCAAAAGCCTTATCATTAATATCACAGAAGAGTATTGATTTTCACCTCGGAAGTCCAAAAACAAGAACAAAAAGAAAAATAAACAAACAAAAAAAAAATCCAAATTCAAACAACCAATAGAATGGACGGAAATAAAAGAAGGCGATATTTTACGTTAATGAAATGTTCAGAAAACTCAGATGGTCATGTTATGTCTGTGTCAGCTCATGCTTATCACGAGCATCAAATTGATCGCGACAAATCGCATGTTATTGCACACTCTTTAAAATTATAGATACAAAATGACATTATTTTAAAAACATCATTACTATTGTATAACAAGAATCTAATAGTCAGATGATCATGATGATGTTGATGTTGATGGCAGGAACTATGATGATGAAGAGAGATGGCTATGGTGAAAACTGTAATGATATAGCTATTCTGTGCAGAAACTACACGTAATCACAATGCCTTGTAGAAGCGCTGACTGTGACCCTGTGAGAAAATCCCGCCTCTATCAAAGTCCACGAGCGAAATTTTCATTAATGAGAGCATTGTGTTACCAAGTCGTTGACTAGGTAAAGTGCTAATAATGGACCCTGAAGGATAAAACTTCTTATCATGGTCCACTGGGACAAAAGGTCGACCCACTGCCATGGTGCCCTCTCCATCTCCCGTAGGCAGGTAGCCGGACCTCCACACCTGACCAGTGACCGGTGCTGAGTGCTGACCACTGACCTTTGGAAATGTCTAGTCTCTCAGGTAGGACTGTCCGAGGAGACTCTGGCGCAGGTTGGACAGCGGCAGGTGAGGGTCAAGTGAATGTGACACATACTCTATCAATGTTGTGATGTAGTCTTGTACTAATGTATGCTTTAATGTTTGGGACGAAACTGATTTAGTCAAATAACTATATGAAAAGAGTTTATGTTGAATTTAATTTTATATTAGTCGATACTCTATATAATACCTTAACGCTTTTCTGTATGATGCCATTTTATATTACATGATATCAGTGTATGTTATTCTGTGTGCTAACGGTCTATCAGAGTATGTTATGCTGTGTGATACCGGTCTATCAGAGTATGTTATGCACTGTGATACCGGTCTATCATTGAATAATATTAGTGTATGTTATACTGTACGATACCAGTGTATCAGTGTATGCTATCGGTGCATGTTATGTTGTAATAAACTAGTATGTCACTGTATGCTCTGCTAAAAGATACTAGTGTGTCAGTGTGTGATATTAGTGTTTTTTATACTTGTTATAACAGTCTATCAATATATGCTATAATGGATGATAATGGTCTATAAGTATATGATATCAGTGTGAATAATGCTGTGTAAATCATAATAATGCTCTCCAGTCTATAATGTATGATATCGGTGTATATTATGCTGTATGATACCAGTCTATATTGTATGATGACACTATATAATGCTGTATGATTCCAGTATATAGTGTATGATATCAATGTAAATTATGTTGTATGATATCAGTCTATATTCTAAGATATCATTGTTTATTATGCGGTATGATACCAGTCTATATTGTATGATATCAGTGTATATTATGCTATATGATATCAGTCTATATTGTATGATATCAGTGTAAATTATGTTGTATGATACCAGTATATAGTGTATGATATCATTGTTTATTATGCTGTATGATATCAGTCTATATTGTATGATATCAGTGTAAATTATGTTGTATGATACCAGTATATAGTGTATGATATCATTGTTTATTATACTGTATGATAACGGTCTATATTGTATGATATCAGTGTATATTTGGCTGTATAATATCAGTCTATATTGTATGATATCAGTGTAAATCATGCTGTATGACACCAGTGTATATTGTATGATATCAGTGTATATTATGTTGTATGATACCAGTCTATATTGTATGATATCAGTGCATATCAGGCTGTATGATACCAATCTTTATTGTATGATATAAGTGTATATCATGCTTTAGATTACAGGTCTATATTGTATGATTTCAGTGTATGTTATGCTGTATGAAACCAGTCTATATTTCATAATAACACTGTATATTATGCTGTATGATACCAGTCTATATTGTATGATATCAGTGTATATCATGTTGTATGATACCAGTGTATATTGTATGATATTAGTGTATATTATCTTGTATCATACTAGTCTATATTGTATGGTATCAGCGTATGTTCCGCTGTATGATACCAGTCTATATTGTATGATATCAGTGCATATCAGGCTGTATGATACCACTCTATATTGTATGATATCAGCGTATATCATGCTGTATGATACCAATCTTTATTGTATGATATAAGTGTATATCATACTGTATGACACTTGTCTATATTATATCATGTCAGTGTTTATTATGCTGTATAATATTAGTCTATATTGTATGATATCAGTGTATATTATGCTGTATGATACCAGTCAATATTTTATGATATCAGTGTATATCATGTTGTATGATACCAGTCTATATTTAGTAATAACACTGTATATTATGCTGTATGATACCAGTCTAAACTGTATGATATCAGCGTATATCATACAATATGATACCAGTCTATATTTAATAATAACACTGTATATTATGCTATATGACACCAGTCTATATTGTATGATATCAGTGTATATTAAGCTGTATGATACCGGTCTATATTGTATGATATCAGTGTTTATCATGTTGTATGATACCAGTCTATATTTAATAATAACACTGTATATTATGCTGTATGATACCAGTCTAAACTGTATGATATCAGCGTATATCATACAATATGATACCAGTCTATATTGTATGTTATCAGTATATATCATGCTGTATGATACCCGTCTATATTGTATGATATCAGTATGCATCATGCTGTATGATACTAAACTATATTGTATGATATAAATGTATATAATGCTGTATGAAACCAGTCTAAATTTTATGATACCAGTGTGTATTATGCTGTATGATACCAGTCTATGTTATATGATATCAGTGAATATCATAATGTATGAAACCAGTCTATACTATATGATATCAGTGTATATCATGCTATAGGATACCGGTCTATATTGAATGATATCAGTGCAAATCATGCTGTATGATACCAGTCTTTATTGTATAAAATCAGAGTATATCAGGCTGCATGATACCAGTCTATTTTGTATGATATCAGAGTATATCATGCTGTATGATGCCAGTCTGTATTCTATGAAATCAGTATATATCATACTGTATGACACTTGTCTATATTACATCATGTCAGTGTTTATTATGCTGTATAATATTAGTCTATATTGTATAATATCAGTGTATATCATGCTGTATGACACCAGTCTATATTGTATGATAACACTGTATATCATGCTGTATGATAGCAGTCGATATTGTATGATATCAGTGTATGTTATGCTGTATGATACCACTCTATATTTATTGATAATATTGTATATTATAGTGTATCATACCAGTCTATATAGTATGATAACACTATCTATCATGCTGTATGATACCAGTCTTTATTATATAAAACCGGTGTACACCATGTTGTATAATACTAGTCTATATTGTATAATATCAGTGTATATCAGGCAGTATGAAACCAGTCTATATTGTATGATATCGGTATATATAATGCTGTATGATACCAGTCTATATCGTTTCATATCAGTGTGTATCATGCTGTTTGATACCAATCTATTTTGTATGATATCAGTGTATATTCTGCTGTGTGCTACCAGTATATATTTGTTATCACAAAGTCTTTCTTTTTTCTATATCTGTGAATATAAATCCGTATAATATCAGTCTACATTGTGTGATATCAGTATACATTATGGTGTGAGATATAAGTCAATATTGTATGATGAAAGTGTATATCTTGAAGGGTGATACCAGTCTATACTGTATGATATCATTGTAAATCATGCCGTTTGATACCAGGCTGTATTGTATGATATCAGTATATCATGTTGTATGATACCAGTCTATGTTTTATGATATCAGTGTTTATCATGCTGTATTATATCAATCCTTGTGGTACGATATCAGTATATATAATGCTGTATTATACAAGTCTATATTGTATGCTATTAACGTTATGTTGTATGATACCAGTCTATATCGAATGATAACACTAAATATTCTACTGCATGATACCATTCTACATTTAATGATTTTAGTGTATATTTTTCTGTATGATACCAGTATCTATTGTATGATATCAGTGTATGTCATGCTGAATGATATCAGTCTATATTGTATGATATCAGTGTATATCATGTTGAATGATATCATTCTATATTGTATGATATTTATGTTATGTTGTGTAATACCAGTCTATATTGAATGATAACACTGAATATTCTGCTGAATGATACCAGCCTTTATTGTATGATATCAGTGTATATCATGCCGTATGATACCAGTATCTATTGTATGATATCAGTGTATATCATGCCGTATGATACCAGTATCTATTGTATGATATCAGTGTATATTATGCCGTATGATACCAGTATCTATTGCATGATATCAGTGTATATTGTGCTGTATGATAAAAGTATCTATTGTATGATATCAGTGTATATCATGCTGTATGATACCCGTCTATATTGTATCATATCAGTGTATATCATGCTGTGTTATGCCAGTCTGTATTGTATGATATTCTTGTATCTTATGCTGTATGATACCAGTCTATTTGTGTTTTTGATGCCCTATGATATCAATCTATCAGTGTATCTTATGCTGTATGATACCAGTCTATTTATGTTTCTTATGCTGCATAATACGAATCTCAATTGTGTGATATCAGTGTATGTTGAACTGTTTGATAGCGTCCTATTTTTTATGGCACTATTCGAAGATAAATGTTATCCGTGTATACTGTGATATAATATTCACATACGGAGACATATCGTATCATATACGTAGACATATCGTATCAGTCTAATTTGCCCAACATCAATGCATGCTGTAGTATATCAGTGTATTTTGTTATGTACGATATTTTTGTTTGTTGTGTAGTATAGTTGTTTTTGTTTGTTTCTTTGTTTGTTTGTTTCTGTTTTTTTTTTAATACCAGACGGTATTTGTTATATGCTTGTTAGTGTATGGTGTATATTATTCGTATAAGATGTAAGATAGTTGTGTATGATGTGTGACATCGGTATATTATGTTGCATTATATTGATCTATTTTATGTCGTGCAAGAATGTGTTTATTGTATGCTTGTCAGCAATATATAGTATAGTATGATCTATGTTATCAGTGCATGTTGTATGCTATCTTTGTATCTTCTGTGACACAAGAAAGTGTTATGTTTATTACATACAAGCATCAGTGACCTTTTCTGAACCAGACCTTTTCATATGTTCTCTCTTCTACAACTTAATTTTATCTCTTCTATTCTGTCTATCTGTCAGTTTCTCCAATCTCTCCATCTTTATCTCCATGGTTCTTCCACTCTATTTTCTGTCTGTGCTGCTCAAGAATTGCCTGGAAGAGGAAATGTTTGATCAAACAGAACCGATTGAGCAAATGATTGTGTGGAAAATCTTCGATGAGGAAGGGAGAATAATAAGAGAGAAATATAGAAAGACTTATCGAAGATACTGACAGAACTAATATAAAACTTGAGCTTAGTAAACGGATAAAATGACCTTTGGAATCAACCCAGGTGCAAGTGATCGACCAGACGTGTGACCCGGCGTCAGGCAACCGCTGATTATTGCCTTCTTTGATGTCTGCTCTGTCTGAACTCGCTATATCAACACACGGCAACAGTGACAAAAGATAACAACCTTTTGAAGAGTGAGACGCAATTTCTATCAGACGCCCGTTTTATGATAAAAGCTTACTACTCCAGCACAACAACCCATTCATAAACTGGCTCATTAACCAAACTTCACGTTGTGCTGATTATCACAGCATCACGCTCCGCCATTCATAAATCATTTGATTACCTCAGCATTAAGCTTTGCCATTCACAAACTGGTGTTATTCTCGCGGCTGACCAATCACAGCAATAGCTCTCTCTCTCTTTCTCTCTCTCTCTCTATCTCTCTCTCTCTCTCTCTCTCTCTCTCTCTCTCTCTCTCTCTCTCTCTCTCTCTCTCTCTGGCTCGATGTTTGTTCGCCGGCCTGGAGTTCAGCTGCTGTGGTCAAAGTCTACGCCATCAATCTATTATGGATCTGCGTGTTTCAACCCGAGCTATATCGGGCCCTCCAGACCTCCACAAGCGATTGTCAGGAAAGATGGAGACGCAGTTCTCCACAACAAGCAGCTGTGACGTCAGCTGCTCTCCGCTATTTTCCTCTGTGTGTCCTACCCTGGATCTACTCCTAGTCTATTTTAAGCGCTCTCTAATTCTACTCGGTGCGCTTTTCACATCGCTCGTACGTTCTGGCTGCTGTTTTTGGCCGCCCAATAAAACAGGCGTGGAGCGCGGCATGGCGTACTGACGTCACCAGTCCGCGGCGATCAATACCGTTTGGCGTCACAAGCTGGAGTATTGATCAGACGATCAGCCGGCCGGAAGGGGGACTGCTGGCGCTCGGCCAGAATGAGAGGGGTGGGTGGGGGGTGTTGTTATCACTCGCCACTATGACCACTCTTCTTGTTCCTTGGACAACCCTTTGTCTTCTCTCCCTGAGACAGCCTAGACTGAGACAAAGCGGTGGGAAGACTGATGAAGTCTGATACAATACAAAGTCTGGCCATCTCTCTAGCCTCCCACTGTCAGAGCTGTATGACACCAGGGCTACAAGCAGCATCGCTAGGTAGCGCAGTACAGGAGAACTCAAACATAATTACTGCCACCAAGATATTACCGGGCCTATAACATTAATGGTAGAAAAAGACACAAAGCTGGGCGATTTATTGAAATAAAATTGTATAATCCTTAAGAACGTTACCGTAGGATCAAAACTATATGTTTTATAATTATATAATTCAGCTTTTCCTCTTCTTCTCCTTAACATTCTTCTTCTTCTTCTTCTTCTTCTTCTTCTTCTTCTTCTTCTTCTTCTTCTTCTTCTTCTTCTTCTTCTTCTTCTTCTTCTTCTTCTTCTTCTTCTTCTTCTTATTATTATTATTATTATTATTATTATCATCATCATCATCAATATTATTACATCGATCATCCACAACCTGGACCATGTCGCAGGACTGCCTGACTGGAGTCTTGAACGCCAACTGTGGAATCGTCACACGTTTTAAGTTCAATCCCAGAAGGCGCAACTTTTATCTCAAGTGTAGGAGGTAGTTTCTGCTCATCCGATATGGCTGATGAGCTGATGCTGCTGGATCAACAGGATTGCCACCAGCAAGATAGTTTCATTCAATTCTAATTGAGTCAAAAATAAAACTTAACCTAGAGGGAGTAAAATAAAAAAAAAAAAAAAAAAAAAAAAGAAACAAGAAAAAAAAGAAAAAGAAATAAAAAGCAAACCATACTTCTCTACTTTTTACACACCAATCACCTCATGTATCTGAGTTATAAAGCAGTTGGAGGATCGGGTAGTTTTGTCATGTCCTGGTGCTGGCCACAGTTTTAATGTAATTTTTATGAATGGATATTTTATCATAAAAGTCATGGTATTCATGTAAACAATTGAATATATCATTATTTTGTTTCTTCAACTACTACTTGTACTTCTACTATACTAATTACTTTTACTACTATTACTACTTCTACTACTACTACTACTACTACTACTACTACTACTACTACTACTACTACTACTACTACTACTACTACTACTACTACTACTACTACTACTACTACTACTACTACTACTACTACTACTACTACTACTACTACTACTACTACTACTACTACTTCTACTACTACTACTACTACTACTACTACTACTACTACTACTACTACTACTACTACAACTACATCACCACCACCACCACCACCACTACTACTACTGCTACTACTACTACTACTACTACTACTACTACTACTACTACTACTACTACTACTACTACTACTACTACTACTACTACTACTACTACTACTACAATTAATAAATTTTCATCATCATCAAAACTGGACATCAATAACAACAATATTATGACAAATAATACCGATATCCCGTCTTCAAAATCTTACTCCTGGCCCTATAAGAGTAAGTCTTTTTTCAACGGAACATCACCACCACCGTTTTATTTTATTTTTTTTATCTATGAAACAGAAATGAAAAATTATGTTTAAATTTCAGCGTCTTTCATGTTTTTGTCGATCTAAAATTCTCGCTGCATTGTACATAAAGAGATTTCCCTGTCATCGCCGGTTGATTGTGGTAGTGTGAAGCTCTGGCGTGAGGCTGGCGGGGGTAACAGCTGGCGTGACCAGCACTTAGTGAGCTCGGCTCGGAGATATAAATAGATAATTGGATGCGTGGTACGCACGCTCGCTCTGCAGGAGTCGCCGGGATGGATTACCTGAATAAATTAGTCCCAGTGTACTGAGTGGTGTCAGAGGGCCTAGATACTGCATACTATCTGTCCTGGCTGCAGTTGTCGCAAACCTGTCGCTGGGAGATCTCGATACAGGACTCAGCCTCACATAGTTCAGCCTGCACTGTAGCAGAACATTATTTTTAGGGTTGCTGTTTGAACCGCATCCAATAACGAGAAAAACCATTTCAGTTAAGGGATTTGTGCAAGGTAAACAGAAGAGAAGCTAAAATGCATAGAGAAATGTGTGATAATACAAGATATCTTTTAACTGCCCTACAGCTCTACACAGAATGGAGCTCTCGAGGAAAGCTGAATGGAACCCGCATCCCCAACAAGCTGGGCTCTTTAGTCCACGCTTCTCCAACACTTGAGTCGCAACAGGCTGAGAATAATAGCAATGAGAGGAAGTATTGTTAAACGTCTTAAAAGTTGGGGCCACAAAATTAGTTCCTGTTTTTCACACTATTTCTATGACTTTCTCCCCTCCTTCCCTCTCTGTCTCTATCTCTAACTCTCCCCTTTAGCTATGAGCGCTCACCTTGTGACACCAGTTTGTTATGATCAATAAAGCTCGCCTGGCCACTCACCCTATAGATCCAAGTCTTTAGGGCAGAGAACTGGACCAGGCTGGGTTCAATTAGCTGGTGCTGCAGTTTGATGATGTCCCCTGATGAGGTGAGTACCATCATCTGGATCTATGAGCAGCCGGCGACTGGAATCCGATCAGTAATGAGAGGTTGTGAATGTGTGTGTGTATGTTTGTTCATGTGAGCGCGAGACAGTATCAGCTGTGCGTGTAGGCGAACGAATCAAGTGTGTATGTGTGTGTGTACGCCAACTTGCAGATAATGCTCAGTTGGTGTGACAACCAGACCTATCTTGTCACATCTAATAGTATGTGTGTGTGTGTACGCCAACTTGCGGCTAATGCACAGTTGGTGTGAGACAACCAGACCTATCTTGTCACATCTAATAGTATGTGTGTGTGTGTGTGTGTACGCCAACTTGAGGCTAATGCTCAGTTGGTGTGAGACAACCAGACCTATCTTGTCACATCTATTAGTATGTGTGTGTGTGTACGCCAACTTGCGGCTAATGCTCAGTTGGTGTGAGACAACCAGACCTATCTTGTCACATCTATTAGTATGTGTGTGTGTACGCCAACTTGCGGCTAATGCTCAGTTGGTGTGACAACCAGACCTGTCTTGTCACATCTATTAGTATGTGTGTGTGTGTGTGTACGCCAACTTGCGGCTAATGCTCAGTTGGTGTGAGACAACCAGACCTATTTTGTCACATCTATTAGTAAGTGTGTGTGTACGCCAACTTGCGGCTAATGCTCAGTTGGTGTGAGACAACCAGACCTATCTTGTCACATCTATTAGTATGTGTGTGTGTGTACGCCAACTTGCGGCTAATGCTCAGTTGGTGTGAGACAACCAGACCTATCTTGTCACATCTATTAGTATGTGTGTGTGTGTACGCCAACTTGCGGCTAATGCTCAGTTGGTGAGAGACAACCAGATCTATCTTGTCACATCTATTAGTATGTGTTTGTGTGTACGCCAACTTGCGGCTAATGCTCAGTTGGTGTGAGACAACCAGACCTATCTTGTCACATCTATTAGTATGTGTGTGTGTGTGTACGCCAACTTGCGGCTAATGCTCAGTTGGTGTGAGACAACCAGACCTATCTTGTCACATCTAATAGTATGTGTGTGTGTGTACGCCAACTTGCGGCTAATGCTCAGTTGGTGTGAGACAACCAGACCTATCTTGTCACAACTATTAGTATGTGTGTGTGTGTACGCCAACTTGCGGCTAATGCTCAGTTGGTGTGACAACCAGACCTGTCTTGTCACATCTATTAGTATGTGTGTGTGTGTACGCCAACTTGCGGCTAATGCTCAGTTGGTGTGAGACAACCAGACCTATCTTGTCACATCTATTAGTATGTGTGTGTGTACGCCAACTTGCGGCTAATGCTCAGTTGGTGTGACAACCAGACCTGTCTTGTCACATCTATTAGTATGTGTGTGTGTGTACCTCAACTTGCGGCTAATGCTCAGTTGGTGTGAGACAACCAGACCTATTTTGTCACATCTATTAGTATGTGTGTGTGTACGCCAACTTGCGGCTAATGCTCAGTTGGTGTGAGACAACCAGACCTATCTTGTCACATCTATTAGTATGTGTGTGTGTGTACGCCAACTTGCGGCTAATGCTCAGTTGGTGTGAGACAACCAGACCTATCTTGTCACATCTATTAGTATGTGTGTGTGTGTACGCCAACTTGCGGCTAATGCTCAGTTGGTGTGAGACAACCAGATCTATCTTGTCACATCTATTAGTATGTGTTTGTGTGTACGCCAACTTGCGGCTAATGCTCAGTTGGTGTGAGACAACCAGACCTATCTTGTCACATCTATTAGTATGTGTGTGTGTGTGTGTACGCCAACTTGCGGCTAATGCTCAGTTGGTGTGACAACCAGACCTATCTTGTCACATCTATTAGTATGTGTGTGTGTACGCCAACTTGCGGCTAATGCTCAGTTGGTGTGACAACCAGACCTATCTTGTCACATCTATTAGTATGTGTGTGTGTGTGTGTGTACGCCAACTTGCGGCTAATGCTCAGTTGGTGTGAGACAACCAGACCTATCTTGTCACATCTATTAGTATGTGTGTGTGTGTGTACGCCAACTTGCGGCTAATGCTCAGTTGGTGTGACAACCAGACCTATCTTGTCACATCTATTAGTAGTAACATACCTGATACTGGCCCAGTCGGGCTCTCCGTAGAGACACTAGCCGAACATCTAACTGTCTTCAGAGATGGAGATTAACACTCTAGGGCAGTAGGCTGCCTCTAAAGCTTTCTCTATATCTATCTCTCTTTCTTACTGATTATCTTTCTCCTTATGCCTCTCTCTCCCTCTCTATCTCTCTGTCTAAATCTCTGCCTCTCTCACTCTTTCCATACTACTACTACTACTACTACTACTACTACTACTACTACTACTACTACTACTACTACTACTACTACTACTACTACTACTGCTACTACTACTACTACGATTAAAATTACTACTACACTACAGTAAATATTTCAACTACTGCTATTTGTACGACTACAACTACTTCTACTACTACTACTACTACTACTACTACTACTACTACTACTACTACTACTACTACTACTACTACTACTACTACTACTACTACTACTACTACTACTACTACTACTACTACTACTACTACTACTACTACCACTACTACTACTACTACTACTACTACTACTACTACTACTACTACTACTACTACTACTACTACTACTACTACTACTACTACTATTACTACTACAGTAAATATTTCAACTACTGCTATTTGTACGACTACAACTACTTCTATACTACTACAATTACCTCTACTACAACTACTACTACTACTAGGAGAGAGAGAGAGAGAGAGAGAGAGAGAGAGAGAGAGAGAGAGAGAGAGAGAGAGAGAGAGAGAGAGAGAGAGAGAGAGAGAGAGAGAGAGAGAGAGAGAGAGAGAGAGAGAGAGAGAGAGAGTTTGGTCTATAAAGCCCTCCTGAGCCTCACTTGAGATAGATCTACGATCGTCACGTATCTCTCCTCTCTGGCACAAGGTAGACTAGACAGATCTAGAGAATCTAGACAGGAGCTAGTCGATTGGTCGGGTCAAGTGGCCTATAAGACAACGCTAGCCGTGCCTGGAGTCTGATTTGACTTCTGGTGTGGCTCTTCCAGCCAGCCTCGTTCCCAGCGCCGCCAGGGTTCCTCTCTTCTGGTTCATGGCTCTGACGTCATTGTGATGGTTTGAGGTTGCTGTCTCACTGCATGGCGGAACTCTAGCAAGTGGGGCAGAGTACGCTGGCATCTTTCACTGGGGTACTGTTGCTTCTTCCTGGGAGATAGATACAATGTTGGAAGAAAAGGCAGATGGTTAGATTGGAGTATGCGCTGATCTCGGAACCCTCAGAGCTGTCTGGTAATCTCGAGGGTTTTCCAGTGTGTCAGGCGCTGTGTGATTAACACTCAAAACCTGGAATTGTCTCCCCTAGAATATCTACCGGTACTAGATGTTTTAGTTCTGATTTGTTTTTTGAACGGAATGCGTGAAGTACTTCCGACGGTTAGTAGAGTAGCTAATAAAGCGAAACGTCGTCTATGTCTAATATAATTGTTTTTCTTAGTTCATTGTCTTACTTGAGTTCTAGTTGGTCACTCCTTTACATTTTCACATTGATAGATGGATAGATAGGTTAAGGAAGATTTTTGGATATAGACATGTAAATAACTTGACAGATAGAAAGATTGTTAGAGAGGTGTAATTATAATTTGATAAATAGATATGCAAAAAATAAAAAAAAAGAAAAAAGATGAATAACGACAAATGCACATATCTCTATCGAGTACGGTACAAATATAAGTAAATCGAAAGAGTGGAAGAGTAAGGTCAGGTGAGAACCCCTCCCTCTGACTATATCTGTATACCTCTCTGACTCTCTGTCTCTCTCTTCTTCTCTGTCTGTCTGTCTGTCTGTCTGTCTGCCTGTTTCTCTCTCTCTCTCTCTCTCTCTCTCTCTCTCTCTCTCTCTCTCTCTTTCTTTTTTCCGCCGTCCAATTTAATCTCTTGCATTGCTAATGAAGAAATTTTCAATTGTATTTTTTTTTATTTTTCCATTCCTGAGAGTATGAGCTTTCGATCTCAGTTAATGCAAATTGACCACCAAAATAAAAAAAACAACAACAATAACAAAAACAAAACAAAACAAAACAAAAACCAAACAAAAAGCAAAACGAAAAAAAAAATTTTTTTGTCTACAAAATTTCAGGACAGCACCTGAACTCAGCCATTAATTTTCCAAACTGGCAGTTTTGGCTCGCATTTCGAATCCTTTAACATTATCACTGAGATTGGTTGTCACTAAACAAATACACCCTGTTTAAATTGAAGATGATTGTTGGCTGTCACTAAAAAAATACTCCCTGTTTAAATGGAACATGATTGTTGGTTGTCACTAAACAAATGCACCCTGTTTAAATGGAACATAATTGTTGGCTTTCACTAAACAAATACACCCTGTTTAAATGGAACATGATTGTTGGCTGTCAATAAACAAATATTCCCTGTTTAAATGGAACATGATTGTTGGCTGTCACTAAACAAATGCACCCTGTTTAAATGGAAGATGATTGTTGGCTGTCACTAAACAAATACACCCTGTTTAAATGGAACATGATTGTTGGCTGTCAATAAACAAATACGCCCTGTTTAAATGGAACATGATTTCTAGTTGTCCCGAAACAAAAACACCCTGTTTAAATGGAACATGATTGTTGGCTGTTACTAAACAAATACACTCTGTTTAAAAGGAACATGATTATTGGCTGTACTCTGCTTAAAGGGAACATGATTGTTGGCTGTCACTAAACAAATACACCCTGTTTAAACGGAACATGATTGTTGGCTGTCACTAAACTAATACACCCTATTTAAATGGAACATGATTTCTAGTTGTCCCTAAACAAATACACCCTGTTTAAACGGAACATGATTGTTGGCTGTCACTAAACAAATACACCCTGTTTAAATGGAACATGATTATTGGCTGTCACTAAACAAATACACCCTATTAAAATGGAACATGATTGTTGGTTGTCACTAAACAAATACACCCTGTTTAAATGGAACATGATTGTTTGTTGTCACTAAATAAATACACCCTGTTTAAAAGGAACATGATTATTGGCTGTACCCTGTTTAAATGGAACATAATTGTTGGCTTTCACTAAACAAATATACCATGTTTAAATGGAACATGATTGTTGGTTGTCACTAAACAAATACACTCTGTTTAAAAGGAACATGATTATTGACTGTACCCTGTTTAAATGGAACATGATTGTTGGCTGTCACTAAACAAATACACCCTGTTTAAACGGAACATGATTGTTGGCTGTCACTAAACAAATACACCCTGTTTCAATGGAACATGATTGTTGGCTCTCACTAAACAAATACACGCTGTTTAAATGGAACATGATTGATGGCTCTCACTAAAGAAATATATCCTGTTTAAATGGAACATGATTGATGGCTCTCACTAAAGAAATATATCCTGTTTAAATGGAACATGATTGATGGCTCTCACTAAAGAAATATATCCTGTTTAAATGGAACATGACTAATGTGGAACAAAAGGCTTGGAGTCCGAAGCTCTTGCTGAGCTCATGTTCATCAACCATGGAGTTTGTCCTTCTTCTCTAACACTGATCCTAGCGGAAAACAAAAAAACAAAACAAAACCGTTTGTTTAATTGAATTTTAGCTGCTTTTCACAATGCACTTGATTCACTCGATGCATTTGACAAATCTTGGATGTTCTAAATACTGAATGTACTCAGGGTTCACAATACACAATGTTCATCTCATCCTGGATCTCTGTGTCTCTGGTGCTTGAATTACTTATAGTTGAAGTTTGGAACGTCTTCAGCTGAAATTGGAAAGAGGAAAAAGATTTTTTAAAGAACAAATCACTAATGCTGCTTTTATTACGAGTTCATTCTAACTGAACAAAAACAAAAACAAACTGCCGAATATCAGGTGTTAAATGTTCAGGTCGAATTGTTTCTACAGGAGGTCGTAGACAGCTCCTCACCATGGCTTTCTGGAACACAGAGGGCTGTAGACAGCTCCTCACCATTGCTCTCTGGAACACAGAGGGCTGTAGACAGCTCCTCACCATGGCTCTCTGGAACATAGAGGGCTGTAGACAGCTTCTCACCATTGCTCTCTGGAACACAGAGGGCTGTAGACAGCTTCTCACCATTGCTCTCTGGAACACAGAGGGCTGCAAACAGCTTCTCACCATTGCTCTCTGGAACACAGAGGGCTGTAGACAGCTTCTCACCATTGCTCTCTGGAACACAGAGGGCTGTAGACAGCTTCTCACCATTGCTCTCTGGAACACAGAGGGCTGTAGACAGCTCCTCACCATTGCTCTCTGAAACACAAAGGGATGTAGCCAACTCCTCACCATGGCTCCTTGGAACACAGAGAGCTGTAGACAGCTCCTCACCAAGGCTCTCTGAAACACTCCAACCCTTCTCACCTTTTCCATATCTGGAGGACCCAACCCCAGACACTGGAAGATCTGATTAAAATATCACATGATTGACTTCAAGTTCCAATACATGCTCCTCTTTTAGGTAATAAACACATTTGAAAAATCGAAAGATATAACAAGGTTTTGCACAATAATACAGTAACCACACGAGACAGACCAACATTAGGACTGTGAAACGCACAGAGCAGCCTAAGCTGACAGCCACACGAAACAAGCTAATCTATGGCTTGGATTACAAAGCTTCAGTCAACCCCTAAAATCATTACAAGTATCCGTGCGGCCTTTTTTTCACACGAAAAAGGTTTCGTAAGACCCTCTCGAAACACACCCTAAATCTGGCCTGGCAACCAGCCTAACAAAATAATGTCAACCATTGAAAACATCAATAGGCACGTTGATTGTCATACATTAACCACCATCAGACTTGGATACATCAAACAAAATTTAATCTCCCGCCACTCCTTGACAACCATATCAAACAAATCTTCCGTCACTCCTTGACAACCACATAAAACAAATATCCCGTCTATCCTTGACAACCACATGAAACAAATATCCCGTCAATCCTTGACAACCATATCAAACAAATGAACCACCACTCCTTGACAACCACATGAAACAAATATCCCGTCAATCCTTGACAACCACATGAAACAAATATCCCGTCAATGCTTGACAACCATATCAAACAAATGAACCACCACTCCTTGACAACCACATGAAACAAATATCCCGTCAATCCTTGACAACCACATGAAACAAATATCCCGTCAATCCTTGACAACCACATGAAACAAATATCCCGTCAATCCTTGACAACCACATGAAACAAATATCCCGTCAATCCTTGACAACCATATCAAACAAATGAACCAACACTCCTTGACAACCACATGAAACAAATATCCCGTCAATCCTTGACAACCACATGAAACAAATATCCCGTCAATCCTTGACAACCATATCAAACAAATGAACCACCACTCCTTGACAACCACATGAAACAAATATCCCGTCAATCCTTGACAACCACATGAAACAAATATCCCGTCAATGCTTGACAACCATATCAAACAAATGAACCACCACTCCTTGACAACCACATGAAACAAATATCCCGTCAATCCTTGACAACCACATGAAACAAATATCCCGTCAATCCTTGACAACCACATGAAACAAATATCCCGTCAATCCTTGACAACCATATCAAACAAATGAACCAACACTCCTTGACAACCACATGAAACAAATATCCCGTCAATCCTTGACAACCACATGAAACAAATATCCCGTCAATCCTTGACAACCACATGAAACAAATATCCCGTCAATCCTTGACAACCACATGAAACAAATATCCCGTCAATCCTTGACAACCACATGAAACAAATATCCCGTCAATCCTTGACAACCACATGAAACAAATATCCCGTCAATCCTTGACAACCACATGAAACAAATATCCCGTCAATCCTTGACAACCACATGAAACAAATATCCCGTCAATCCTTGACAACCACATGAAACAAATATCCCGTCAATCCTTGACAACCATATCAAACAAATGAACCAACACTCCTTGACAACCACATGAAACAAATATCCCGTCAATCCTTGACAACCACATGAAACAAATATCCCGTCAATCCTTGACAACCATATCAAACAAATGAACCACCACTCCGTGACAACCACATGAAACAAATATTCCGTCAATCCTTGACAACCACATGAAACAAATATCCCGTCAATGCTTGACAACCATATCAAACAAATGAACCACCACTCCTTGACAACCACATGAAACAAATATCCCGTCAATCCTTGACAACCACATGAAACAAATATCCCGTCAATCCTTGACAACCACATGAAACAAATATCCCGTCAATCCTTGACAACCATATCAAACAAATGAACCAACACTCCTTGACAACCACATGAAACAAATATCCCGTCAATCCTTGACAACCACATGAAACAAATATCCCGTCAATCCTTGACAACCACATGAAACAAATATCCCGTCAATCCTTGACAACCACATGAAACAAATATCCCGTCAATCCTTGACAACCACATGAAACAAATATCCCGTCAATGCTTGACAACCATATCAAACAAATATCCCGTCAATCCTTGACAACCACATGAAACAAATATCCCGTCAATGCTTGACAACCATATCAAACAAATATCCCGTCAATGCTTGACAACCACATGAAACAAATATCCCGTCAATCCTTGACAACCATATCAAACAAATATCCCGTCAATGCTTGACAACCATATCAAACAAATATCCCGTCAATGCTTGACAACCATATCAAACAAATATCCCGTCAATGCTTGACAACCATATCAAACAAATATCCCGTCAATCCTTGACAACCATATCAAACAAATATCCCGTCAATGCTTGACAACCATATCAAACAAATATCCCGTCAATGCTTGACAACCATATCAAACAAATATCCCGTCAATGCTTGACAACCATATCAAACAAATCATCCTCCACTCCTTGACAACCACATGAAAGGATCATTCTTAAATTTGTACACATAAAAAAGCAGAGCAAGAAAGAGGCTCATCTAAGATGTTGAACAGGACACCTACCACAATATGAGGCTCATCTAAGATGTTGAACAGGACACCTACCACAATATGAGGCTCATCTAAGATGTTGAACAGGACACCTACCACAATATGAGGCTCATCTAAGATGTTGAACAGGACACCTACCACAATATGAGGCTCATCTAAGATGTTGAACAGGACACCTACCACAATATGAGGCTCATCTAAGATGTTGAACAGGACACCTACCACAATATGAGGCTCATCTAAGATGTTGAACAGGACACCTACCACAATACGAGGCTCATCTAAGATGTTGAACAGGACACCTACCACAATACGAGGCTCATCTAAGATGTTGAACAGGACACCTACCACAATATGAGGCTCATCTAAGATGTTGAACAGGACACCCTACCACAATACGAGGCTCATCTAAGATGTTGAACAGGACACCTATCACAATATGAGCCTCACAAACGGCCACGGTTTGTAGTGCCATGCTTGCATGTTATTGTACGATCTCGAGCCATTAAATTTGTCCAACAAGCTCTTTGACATTTACCAGAATGTCGAAGCGTCGCAGCGAGGAAAGACGGAAATAACTTTAATTTCACCTCAAAAACTCCACCCTCCTCCCAGGCCATAATTATATTAATGATGTATTAATGTGTTTCAATTTTCCTCCCTCTGCGGTGTCAGTGCGTTATCTTCTCAGTATTCTTAGTCGCCTATGCCATGGCGTGAAGGCTTGTGAGGTCGAAGCTCTTGCCCTATATCTTCACCACCCTGTGATCAGATAGCGTTGGTGCAATACTGAAAAACACTGGAAAACTATCAGATCGAGTGACATTTTACTTTACAAAAAAGGAATTACCAAATAACAGAAAAAATCTGAAGGAGTGAATAATGCTGGATTCCTTACTGCAGGCAGGTTGGAGCTTGCAGGGTAGCACAGTGTAGCTTGGAGTATCTAAGAGTAGCATGTCTAGAGAGCCGCTTGGCATCAGTAGTTCCAAGGTCCACTTTGCTGAAATCCGTGACTGGATTACTCACCTTCTATGAGAGAACTCCGCATTCCAGTGAGGGCTGAGAGAGTCACCCGAGTCATGTGACTTATGACGTCAACACTGACATTACCGGTGCTTCCGGCATATTGGCATGAATCAACGGGAGGAAAGGGAGACAACTAGAGACAGAAGTTAGGGCAAAAAAAAAGGGGAGGGGGGGGTTGGGGTGTAACAAATTCAAACCTTAATGACGGACTGCATTGTAACCTAGTGCGGTCAGAGACGGATGCTCATCCACAGGTTCTTCTTTAGGTGCCCTGAACACTATCATACCAAGACCTTGTTTAGGAAGAATCACTTGATAGTTGTGCTGAACACTATCATACGAATACCTTGTTTAGGAAGAACCACTTGATAGTTGTGCTGAACACTATCATACCAACACCTTGTCTAGGAAGAATCACTTGATAGTTGTGCTGAACACTATCATACCAACACCTTGTCTAGGAAGAATCACTTGATAGTTTTGCTGAACACTATCATACCAAGACCTTGTCTAGGAAGAATCACTTGATAGTTGTGCTGAACACTATCATACCAACACCTTGTCTAGGAAGAATCACTTGATACTTGTGCTGAACACCATCATACCAAGACCTTGTCTAGGAAGAACCATTTGATGGTTGTGCTGAACACTATCATACCAAGACCTTGTCTAGGAAGAATCACTTGATAGTTGTGCTGAACACTATCATACCAAGACCTTGTCTAGGAAGAATCACTTGATAGTTGTGCTGAACACTATCATACCAACACCTTGTCTAGGAAGAATCACTTGATAGTTGTGCTGAACACTATCATACCAACACCTTGTCTAGGAAGAACCACTTGATAGTTGTGCTGAACACTATCATACCAAGACCTTGTCTAGGAAGAATCACTTGATAGTTGTGCTGAACACTATCATACCAACACCTTGTCTAGGAAGAATCACTTGATAGTTGTGCTGAACACTATCATACCAACACCTTGTCTAGGAAGAATCACTTGATAGTAGTGCTGAACTAACCAATTAGAACGGCTGGGTTGGGGTGGGGGCAGTCCCTGCACTGACCTGGCCGGCTGCCCAAACCGTTTCTCAGTGACTTCCTAAACACCAGGAGACACTAGATTGTAGTGGCGTAAATGGGTTATAGTAAACAATAGGTACCCAAATCCTAGGTTTTGTCTTTGAGAAAGTAGAGTTTTTGAATGTAAACAAGTGATGGTAGTGGTGGAATAGGCATGGCTAATCAAAGTACAAGGTTTCTGGAACACACATTGACGTTTAAGAACACAAAGCACATTACTATGATGTGTTTGATAATGATTACAACTTACTGTATGTCTTACATCTTAGACACACGATGAAGACATTAATAGGTTAAAACTATTTTTTTTTACCATGTTAAATCACAAATATAGAAACAATTGGAATCTCAGTTATGCCAAGCTAAAGACATGGAAATCAGTAAAGTATGACTTCCGCAGAGTTTGCATTTCCGGACAGGCCGGCTGGCACAACAGCTTCAGCTCTGAGATCAGGGTTTCACAGGAAAACAAGAGTTTTACATAATATATAGATATCATACACGCTGGGGAATGCTGATTTCATATTTAAGAGGAGCGAGAATGCATGCTATTTTAATCTTTTCATATTATTATGTTGAGGGAAAAATCGTGTAAAAATCTATAGTTTATATTTTTTCGACCTTAGGTTGAGAGAGAGAGAAGATCTGTTTCCAGGTTGGATTGGAATTGTCAATCTGGAAAGAATAGAAAAATTCAGTTGATCGCAAGAATGTACGGGGTAAACAATTCTCATGTGTATTGTTTGTCAAGCTAACTTTTCATCACTTCTTATGCTTTATGACTCTTTTCTAAGTCCAAGGGGGAAGGTTGGCCCTCTCACACGCTCTGAACTGGTAGGGAGTGAGGAAACCACACCACAGTAATCACTGAAATTAAACCAGTTTTGGGCGTAATTACTTGTTTATATCACTGGTAGAAACAAGATCGCAACGCAGGTTGTGTCAGCAGAGATCCAACTTTTCATATCGTTTTATTTTATCTGGTCAGTCATGTAAAACTGGATAGTTTTTGTATCATGAACTAAACCAGCTTAAGTAGCAACTCCAAGGATACATCTAACTTTACAGGTTGTCGCTCTGCTCTCTGCACTGCACACCGTGTGTGTCCTTAGCTGGCTTATTTATTGATTTGACTGAAAAGCTCTTGTGGAGACGAAATTGAACTGAAGTAATGGGCGGTACTTCACAACCTTTCACCGCCATCTTGTGTCGAGCACTGAAGCTGCATGCCTTATCGACAAAACAGTTCTTCCAATGGCTTAAAAAATGTGAAGCCAATTGAAAACTGGTAGCCTAGATTGCAGCGTTAAAACAACGAATTCTATTCGCCAAATTGGCCTTGATTAAAAAAAATATTAAATAATTCATATCCAAGGCATATTTAAGGGCGATGAATTTTAAAAAAAATTGAAATCGAACAAGAGGAAATGTTGTCAGCTCTCTCCAGCCGTTCTCTGAGGCCAGCTGAGTAGTTGTCCTGATTCTAGAGCTGAAGCCAGCTGAGTAGTTGTCCGGGTTCTAGAGCTGAGGCCAGCTGAGTAGTTGTCCGGATTCTAGAGCTGAGGCCAGCTGAGTAGTTGTCCGGATTCTAGAGCTGAGGCCAGCTGAGTAGTTGTCCGGATTCTAGAGCTGAGGCCAGCTGAGTAGTTGTCCGGATTCTAGAGCTGAGGCCAGCTGAGTAGTTGTCCGGATTCTAGAGCTGAGGCCAGCTGAGTAGTTGTCCGGATTCTAGAGCTGAGGCTGGTGGAGGTAGTCCGACATCGCCCACAACCGTCATTCAGGAGATGTTGCAACCCTAGTCAGACACTATTGCGCGCCAAGCACGAGATGGAAAAAGATTACAAGTGACGGGGAGATGTCGAGTTAGATTTAGTTTCAGGAAGAATTGATAGAAAAACCCACTGGGCTAGGGTTTCAAATCAGGCTTGTTTCCATTATAGATGTCAACTAACAGTCCGTGCCGTCAACTCACTCATAGGTCATTGTGATGCGAATATGTGAACAAAGTTTTGTCAGTCAAACAAAATATGGTTTCCTTCTAGCCCAGCAACCATTCATGGTCTAGTGAAATAGCTCGGGAACCACAGACCGATCTGTGAACACACACCGGGACTGTTTTGACCCGCTTGAGATATGCATGAGGAAAAATTTGTTAGCTTCATTTAGATAAATATTTGTATGAAACCGGGCCGAATTGTCATGCATATGACATTTGGAAATGAATTGAACGCGGGAATGTTAACTTATCTTGTGTAAAAATTCTTTGTACTATCTTCCTATGTTTTTATCTGGATGTCTATGTATGTATGTATGTATGTATCTATCTATCTATCTATCTATCTATCTATCTATCTATCTATACATCTATCTATCTTTAGAGTTACCCAACTATTTATCAATCCGCCTACCTGTTTATCTATCTATCTTTCTAGTCACCCATCTATTATCAATCCGCCTACCTGTTGATCTATCTATCTTTATAGTCACCCATCTATTATCAATCCGCCTACCTGTTTATCTATCTATCTTTATAGTCACCCATCTATTATCAATCCGCCTACCTGTTTATCTATCTATCTTTCTAGTTACTCATCTATTATCAATCCGCCTACCTGTTTATCTATCTATCTTTATAGTCACCCATCTATTATCAATCCGTCTACCTGTTTATCTATCTTTATAGTCACCCATCTATTATCAATCCGCCTACCTGTTTATCTATCTATCTTTCTAGTTACCCATCTATTATCAATCCGCCTACCTGTTGATCTATCTATCTTTCTAGTTACCCATCTATTATCAATCCGCCTACCTGTTTATCTATCTATCTTTATAGTCACCCATCTATTATCAATCCGTCTACCTGTTTATCTATCTATCTTTATAGTCACCCATCTATTATCAATCCGCCTACCTGTTTATCTATCTATCTTTATAGTCACCCATCTATTATCAATCCGTCTACCTGTTTATCTATCTATCTTTATAGTCACCCATCTATTATCAATCCATTTACCTGTTTATCTATCTATCTATCTTTCTAGTTACTCATCTTTTTATCAATCCGTCTACCTGTTTATCTATCGATCTTTCTAGTTACGCATCTATTTATCAATCCATTTACCTGTTTATCTATCTATCTTTCTAGTTACCCATCTATTATCAATCCGCCTACCTGTTTATCTATCTATCTTTATAGTCACCCATCTATTATCAATCCGTCTACCTGTTTATCTATCTATCTTTATAGTCACCCATCTATTATCAATCCGCCTACCTGTTTATCTATCTATCTTTATAGTCACCCATCTATTATCAATCCGTCTACCTGTTTATCTATCTATCTTTATAGTCACCCATCTATTATCAATCCATTTACCTGTTTATCTATCTATCTTTCTAGTTACCCATCTATTATCAATCCGCCCCCTGTTTATCTATCTATCTTTCTAGTTACCCATCTATTTATCAATCCATTTACCTGTTTATCTATCTATCTATCTTTCTAGTTACTCATCTATTTATCAATCCGTCTACCTGTTTATCTATCTATCTTTCTAGTTACCCATCTATTTATCAATCCATTTACCTGTTTATCTATCTATCTATCTTTCTAGTTACCCATCTATTTATCAATCCATTTACCTGTTTATCTATCTATCTTTCTAGTTACCCATCTATTATCAATCCGTCTACCTGTTTATCTATCTATCTTTCTAGTTACCCATCTATTTATCAATCCATTTACCTGTTTATCTATCTATCTATCTTTCTAGTTACTCATCTATTTATCAATCCGTCTACCTGTTTATCTATCTATCTTTCTAGTTACCCATCTATTTATCAATCCGCCTATCTATTTATTTATCTCGCCGTCTGCTTTTCGCCTATTGAAAAGATTATGATAATAAATATACAAAATGTCATTTCCCTCCCCCCTCTCTGTCTGTTTCGCCTGTATATACTCTCCATGTGATGCAAGAATTTTCCTGGTACAATGTCTTATCAATCTACCTGGATTAGAGTGGTGATTTAGCAGGAACCCCAACGGTTTAGGGCTAGCAACACAACAGATCAATCTACCTGGATTAGACTGGTGATTTATCAGAAACCCCAACAGTTTAGAGCTAGCAACACAACAGATCAATCTACCGAACCTGGATCACGTCTTTCTGTTTTCTGTCAACACGACTTTCATTATGTCGAAATATGTTGATGTCGATAAGGTATCAGTTAAGTGCGCAAAATCATTATATACCAATACCACCCCCTTCTTTTTCCCCTTCACTTCAGCTGTTTGACACAAACGGTCAGTGAACATAGGGGACTATCGTTGAGCTTGTAGGGGAGAGGTTCAGAGAGAGAGAGAGAGAGAGAGAGAGAGAGAGAGAGAGAGAGAGAGAGAGAGAGAGAGAGAGAGAGAGACCAGCATGAGATAGATAAACCAAGAAAGATTGACGGAGTGATAAAGATGATGAAAAAAAATAGACATTTTGAGAGAGACCAAGATGGAGACATGAAGAGATAGGGCGAGAGATAGGCAGAGAGAGATAGAGAGAGAGAGAGAAAGAGAGAGAGAGAGATGAAGAAAAAAAACAAATATGGGATGAAAGTATGAGAGATAGACGGAGAAATATGAGAGAAAACAAAAGCAGACAGACAAAATAGAGATAAACAGAGAGAGAGAGAGAGAGAGAGAGAGAGAGAGAGAGAGAGAGAGAGAGAGAGAGAGAGAGAGAGAGAGAGAGAGAGAGAGAGAGAGATACATGTATCCATTGAACGGGGAGGAACAAAGAGGCAGCTAGTTTCTCAATGCGAGCCCCTCCTCAAAACTTGACCTAGTTGTTGGTTCCAAACTTTGGTCAGCGTCGAGAAAAGAAGCATCGAGCATCACGCACTTGTGGGTGGGAATCAGATGGGCAGCGCTCAATTCGCTCTACTCAGTGTTTGTCTGTTTGTACAGTTCAAAAAGGTAATTTGAGCAGGTCGGGCTGGCGCATGTGATGTTGGTGCTGTTAAATTGCTTATGATGGTGGTGTGTTTGTAAACGTGTGTCTCGTCTTAGATCAGGCGATTTCGAAAGAGCAAATATCTGTTTTCAGTTAATGGTGTCTTAGTAATATCCTGAATAAAAGAAAAAAAATATTTACACCCCAATTCGCTTCGACTTCTTCAAGTCAGCTGATCCAGGGAGGGAGACGCCAGATAGTATGTTTTGTGCCGAACGCTTTATATTTTAACCCCTTGATCTCAAACGGGATCCCTAAAAGATGAGCTTGGATGTGCCTGTTCACTAAAATTGAAAAAAAATATAGATTAAAGTTTATCAAAAGACGTGTCATTTAATTGCTGTTATCCGATGTAGATCTTAGAGCAGCCATTGGTACGATGCTGTTCAATGTTCTATAGCTTATGGTAAATTATTGTCATGTCATGTTTTAGGGGCATTGGTTCAATGCTGTCACGCCTTGTTCACTAGCTAATGGTAAATTATTATCATGTCATGTTGTAGGGGCATTGGTTCAATGCTGCCACGCCTTGTTCACTAGCTAATGGTAAATTATTATCATGTCATGTTGTAGGGGCATTGGTTCAATGTTGTCACGCCTTGTTCACTAGCTAATGGTAAATTATTATCATGTCATGTTCTAGGGCCATTGGTTCAATGTTGTCACGTCATGTTCTGTAGCTAATGGTAAATTATTGTCATGTCATGTTCTATAGCTAATGGTAAATTATTACCATGTCATGTTCTAGGGCATTTTGTTCAATATTGTCAGGTCATGGTATAAAGCTACTTGTTTAATGTTGTCACGACGTGCTACTGGTTTGATCTGTAGCGACTAGTATAATTTAGTCACGTTGTGTTCTGTAGCTATAAGTGTCCAATGGCTATGATGTTTTATATCACATGGTGTATAATATTGTCAAGTAGCGATCAAAAACTGTTCACGCAATGTTGTCATTTCTTGTTTTATAGATTTTGTTCTCTGATTTTGCTGCGTGCATTATAGCCAAGGATTCAATGTTGTCACTTTGCATCAATAGCTTTTCGTTCAATGTTGTCACATCGTTTTACATAGCTAGCTAGAGATTCAACATTGTCACGTTATGTTCAATAGCTAATCGTGCCTTTGTTGTCACATCGTGTTACATAGCTAGCTAGAGATTCAACATTATCATGTTATGTCCGAAAGATATTCTTTCCATGTTTTCACGTTGTGTCACACAGCTATCTAAAGATTCAATGTTGTCATATTGTGTTACACAGCTAGCTAAAGATTCAATGTTGTCGCATTGTGTTACACAGCTAGCTAAAGATTCAATGTTGTCATATTGTGTTACACAGCTAGCTAAAGATTCAATGTTGTCGCATTGTGTTACACAGCTAGCTAAAGATTCAATGTTGTCGCATTGTGTTACACAGCTAGCTAAAGATTCAATGTTGTCATATTGTGTTCAATAGCTATTCCTGCAATGTTGTCAAGTAGTTTTAAATAGCTCATTAACAGATTATCATAATTATGACCTAAAGACTTGGTTGGAAAATGAAATAAAACAAAAGAAAAAAAGCGACGAAATCACTTTCTTTTCTGATATTGTACACTAGTTTGGAATTACCAACTCTCTGATTCTATCTAGAGTGCCTTTCTATTATTCCTGTCTCTCTCTCTCTCTCTCTCTCTCTCTCTCTCTCTCTCTCTCTCTTCCTCTCTCTACCTTACATTCTGTCTTTCAATCTATCTGCTCTCTTCTCATTTTTCAATTCTCCATCTCCGTCCCTATACCAACATCGTGTTTTCTTCCTCCTCTTCCTCTGTCTCTGCATCTCTCTGACTCTGTCTCTCTGTGTGTCTCCCCTCCCAGTGGTGCCTGATGTAGGTCACGCCATACAGCGGCGCCCCGGAAGCGATCGATGGACGTCGACCTGTTGGCAGGTGGGGGCGGCACTACTCACTCAACCCGTTAAAACAGAAAGAAAGGTCGGAGCGAGGGAAGTCAGTTTCAAATCGACTCTTCTTCAATATTGATTTCTGGAAATGACGTCTCTAGCCTCGACAAACATATCAGAGGAAGATATATGAAGAAGAATTCTTTGAAAATGTGTGTGAAGCGTATGTCACAATGACAATGTTGTAATATATCGATTCCAGACTTCTGGGCTTTAAGGTCATGACATAAAGACACCCGACGGAAAATGTAATTAGTAAAAATAGCCTAGCCTAACGAGAGGTGTAGGTGAAGAGAGAAAGGATTAAACCATCAAAGTGAAGAGCAAAAGGCAAATAAGAGAGAACTTGGGATGTTCACCTAGTTCCA
>JAWDGP010002824.1:35000-62500 GCA_033675545.1 Elysia crispata | reverse complement strand
CTTCTTCTTCTTCTTCTTCTTCTTCTTCTTCTTCTTCTTTTTCTTCTTCTTCTTCTTCTTCTTCTTCTTCTTCTTCTTCTTCTTCTTCTTCTTCTTCTTCTTCTTCTTCTTCTTCTTCTTCTTCTTCTTCTTCTTCTTTTTGTTCTTCTTCTTGTTCTTGTTTTTGTTTTTGTTCTTCTTGTTTTTGTTTTTGTTCTTGTTCTTGTTCTTGGTCTTGTTCTTGTTCTTGTTCTTCTTGTTCTTCTTGTTCTTCTTGTTTTTCTTGTTCTTCTTCTTCTTCTTCTTCTTCTTCTTCTTCTTCTTCTTCTTCTTCTTCTTCTTCTTCTCCTTCTTCTTCATCTTCTTGTTCATTATTGTTGATATGACAGGGTACGAGCAATGAAATAAGTTAGAATGATTAACATCTGAAAATTGATTAATCTCATGATTATGGAAACTACAATTCTGAAAGGAAATGCAAAACCTCTTGTTGCCTAACAGAGGGGTTTTAGAGTCATCCCCACAGTTTCAGCTGGCGGTTATTCCTCTATAATTGGCCATCTCTCTCTTCCTGTCTGTTTTTGTCTTCTTTCCTCTTTTATCACTGTAAGTCTTTCTCCTGTTCTTTCATTTGACATTCTTTCTTTCTCTCCACGTCTCCCACTCACCTTTCTGTATTGTCTTGGGACTGTAAAGTTAAAAGTGAGAGGAACCTGGTCTTTGAATAATGATTCTTAATGGAGAGAAAGTGAACTCCTCAGTGGTTAGTTAGAAAGATTTACCCCTCCGAGTCGCGGCAAATCTCGCAATGAGAAGCAATTGAAGCGAGTTGTCATGCTGATGCGATTTGCCGTGTTGATATGAGTCTCTCACGCTAGGTCGCTGAAAAGTGGTGAAAACCCCAAACACAAGGATGAGAGAGCAATGTCAATCCTGTCAAATGAGAATTTCTGAACCAGGGCGCTGGTGATCGCGAGATAGCACGATTGTCACACGCTCTGAGAGGTCCTTCCAGCAGGTTCAAGTCCCACCAGCATTGGCTCAGACTGTGCCCTGGAGACTGAGTCTAATAGTGGGCCAAAGGCGGAGTGGTCGAACCACTCAGTTCTATAGTGGGTCGTGGTGAAAAGACCGTCACCTCTACGCGGAGTGGTACAACCACTCAGTTCTATAGTGGGTCGTGGTGAAAAGACCGTCACCTCTACGCGGAGTGGTAAGAACACTCAGTTCTATAGTGGGTCGTGGTGAAAAGACCGTCACCTCTACGCGGAGTGGTAAGAACACTCAGTTCTATAGTGGGTCGTGGTGAAAAGACCGTCACCTCGACGCGGAGTGGAAACACTCAGTTCTATAGTGGGTCGTGGTGAAAAGACCGTCACCTCTACGCGGAGTGGTACAACCACTCAGTTCTATAGTGGGTCGTGGTGAAAAGACCGTCACCTCGACGCGGAGTGGTACAACCACTCAGTTCTATAGTGGGTCGTGGTGAAAAGACCGTCACCTCTACGCGGAGTGGTACAACCACTCAGTTCTATAGTGGGTCGTGGTGAAAAGACCGTCACCTCTACGCGGAGTGGTAAGAACACTCAGTTCTATAGTGGGTCGTGGTGAAAAGACCGTCACCTCTACGCGGAGTGGAAACACTCAGTTCTATAGTGGGTCGTGGTGAAAAGACCGTCACCTCGACGCGGAGTGGTACAACCACTCAGTTCTATAGTGGGTCGTGGTGAAAAGACCGTCACCTCTACGCGGAGTGGTAAGAACACTCAGTTCTATAGTGGGTCGTGGTGAAAAGACCGTCACCTCTACGCGGAGTGGTAAAAACACTCAGTTCTATAGTGGGTCGTGGTGAAAAGACCGTCACCTCGACGCGGAGTGGTAAGAACCCACTAGAAAAGGGTCGTAGCTGCAGGAAAGAACGAAGAACACAGCGCAAAGTAATAATTTCACATTATCCAACGGAAAAAGACACTGTGTCATTGTGACATTGTGACATAAAAAAAAACGAAAAACACTAGCAAAGAAACGAAGCTACAGCAAAGAACAGAGAACACTAGCACAGAAACGTAGCTACAGCAAAGAACGAAGAACACTAGCAAAGAAACGTAGCTACAGCGAAGAACGAAGAACACTAGCACAGAAACGTAGCTACAGCGAAGAACGAAGAACACTAGCAAAGAAACGTAGCTACAGCGAAGAACAGAGAACACTAGCACAGAAACGTAGCTACAGCGAAGAACGAAGAACACTAGCAAAGAAACGTAGCTACAGCAAAGAACAGAGAACACTAGCACAGAAACGTAGCTACAGCGAAGAACGAAGAACACTAGCAAAGAAACGTAGCTACAGCGAAGAACAGAGAACACTAGCACAGAAACGTAGCTACAGCGAAGAACAGAGAACACTAGCACAGAAACGTAGCTACAGCGAAGAACGAAGAACACTAGCAAAGAAACGTAGCTACAGCAAAGAACAGAGAACACTAGCACAGAAACGTAGCTACAGCGAAGAACGAAGAACACTAGCAAAGAAACGTAGCTACAGCGAAGAACAGAGAACACTAGCACAGAAACGTAGCTACAGCGAAGAACGAAGAACACTAGCAAAGAAACGTAGCTACAGCGAAGAACGAAGAACACTAGCAAAGAAACGTAGCTACAGCAAAGAACAGAGAACACTAGCACAGAAACGTAGCTACAGCGAAGAACGAAGAACACTAGCACAGAAACGTAGCTACAGCGAAGAACGAAGAACCCAGTGGCAAAGTGACAAGTGTATAAAAGAAACGAACAAGTGACAAAGTGACATAGCTATACTAAAGAATAAAGAACCCAGTGGCAAAGTGACATAGCTACATGAAAAAAAAAAACATGAACAAGTGACAAAGTGACATAGCTACACCAAAGAATGAAGAATCCATTGACAAAGTGACATAGCTACATGAAAAAAAAATAATAAAAAAAAAACCATGGACAAGTGACAAAGTGACATAGCTACACCAAAGAATGAAGAATCCACTGACAAAGTGACATAGCTGCACCAAAAAACGAAGAACACTTGACATAAATTATAATAGCTAGATCGCAAAAATGTAAACATATAATTACAGGATAAGGATTCTTCTCATATGTTCGGACCTGTAAGATGGGTCGCGTGCGCTCAGGAAGATAAAACTGGTGAAGGTTCCTGAAGGACTTTCGCCACATGTTCAGCATTGGGGAAAAGGGGGGGGGGGGGTCGTAGTTATGATCCAAGGACTGGGTTGTGCGCTGTGTTTCATGTGTGTGTGTGTGTGTGTGCGTGTGTGTCAATTCAAACTTTGTGTAAGTTGATCAGTAGATTCGAGCTATACTCTGGCTCGGCAGCCCCGCCCGATGCCGCAATAGAAGGGAGTCATCCACGGCAAGTCGAGCTATACTCTGACTCGGCAGCCCCGCCCGATGCCGCAATAGAAGGGATTCATCCACGGCAAGTCGAGCTATACTCTGACTCGGCAGCCCCGCCCGATGCCGCAATAGAAGGGAGTCATCCACGGCAAGTCGAGCTATACTCTGACTCGGCAGCCCCGCCCGATGCCGCAATAGAAGGGAGTCATCCACGGCAAGTCGAGCTATACTCTGACTCGGCAGCCCCGCCCGATGCCGCAATAGAAGGGATTCATCCACGGCAAGTCGAGCTATACTCTGACTCGGCAGCCCCGCCCGATGCCGCAATAGAAGGGAGTCATCCACGGCAAGTCGAGCTATACTCTGACTCGGCAGCCCCGCCCGATGCCGCAATAGAAGGGAGTCATCCACGGCAAGTCGAGCTATACTCTGGCTCGGCAGTTCCGCCCAATGCCGCAATAGAAGGGATTCATCCACGGCAAGTCGAGCTATACTCTGACTCGGCAGCCCCGCCCGATGCCGCAATAGAAGGGAGTCATCCACGGCAAGTCGAGCTATACTCTGACTCGGCAGCCCCGCCCGATGCCGCAATAGAAGGGAGTCATCCACGGCAAGTTGTATAAGTCCCAAAATATGGCGGACACCGGTTTCCTAGCTGTATTTACAATGTTTGTCTGAACTAGCGCAGAGAGTTCCGCGCTTCTCCACTCTATGCTCACTGCTGTAGAATCTGGATCACGTCGTGTCTCATTGAATGGTAATAAACTGGTTTACAATGATATTCTCTAGCAGGAGTCGACGACAGCAAGTTACGGGCCCTTCACCATGAGCTGTCCCCAACAATATTAGTAGGATCCAAAGACCAGTAATGAGTGTTAAGAAGAGTTTTTAGAGATGGTTTTAGGGTGCGCCCACAACAGTCCCGTTTACCTTTTATCGCAATCACAGGTACAGGCCCACTGCGCCCGTCACCAAAGGTTTTCTTGGCGCTTGTGCCATGTTCACACACGATCTTTGAGTTCGGTCTCCACAAGCTTTGGCAGGTCGCGAAACTCCATTGTGATCTCACTTAAACTGCTCGCTCTAGTATTTACATTTTTATTACGGACGGTGGCAAGGGATTGGTGATGCCAGTCTGTGTTAAGATCTATTTGGGATCTACCTTGGCATGTTAAAATCTTATCAAATATTGATGCAAGGAATCCATATTTTCTAATACAAAAGTCAGAATCTTCAGAGAAAAAAAAATTGGAAAACCTTAACTTTGTCAAAGGATGGATGAAAAGAAAGGGGGCGTATTTAGTGGCACCTGTGCCATGCTAACAGTAAATAAATAGTCAGAAAAAGTCAGTGTCAGGTAAATGGTTTTGGATTTCATAATGTGAACCAATTTGTAGCACTGGGCCACCGGCTCGGCCCTCTCGGAAAACTCGCTCTGCATGTGAGCTCGGCGTGCACATAACGATTTTCCCATCTTCCAACTCGAATTATCATTTCGTGGCATCAGTTAGATTTATTTAGCTTCGCGTCAATCTTCGCATGACGTCCACCTTGAAGTAGGGCAGTGTGTCAATTCGATACATACATGAGAGATAATTGTTTGAAACATGTCATCTTAAGTTTGTAATTAAGAAAAAAAAAAGTTCTGATCGTTTTTTTTTTCTTCTGCTCGTTCAATTGCAGAAAAAGGATAAAAGTTTTACGCCCTCTGGACTTCCAGGGGTATGGGTGATACGACAGCTCAAGCAAACTTCTTTTTTCCTCCATCTCTGCCGCTTTCTTCTATACTCCCACTCTCCTCTCTTCTGTCTTTCGCCTTCTTTTCTTCTTATTTTTCTATACTTCCACCCTTCCCTCTTCTTTCTTTCGCCTTTTTTTTTATTCTTCTATTCTCCCACTCTCCCCTCTTCTTTATTTCGCCTTATTCCTCTAGAAGCTCCAGTGGCTGTGGGGCTGAATGACCATGGGTTTGATCCTGCCTGACGGGGGCCTGTTTGACATGCAAAAAAGGTTTGGGTTCAGACACCACACAACAGAACATACAAACTTCTCATTTTCCTCTCTCATTTTTACGTACTGTTCCTCTCGTCCACACAGGTTGCCCATCTCTCCCCATCACTGCAGTTTCCATCCTCCCAAAGCAGCCGAGCCAAGCCGTGGCCCTTCAGTCTCGGGACAGTGCGAAGTGGGCCATTGATTTTTTAACCAATGCATTTCAGTAATCGCTAAAAATAGAAACACATTGCAGCGAGCACGAATCGGCCTTGACATTCACTCACTCGGCAAAGCCGCCGAATCGACTCGGCCTCCATGCAGGTTCTCTAATTCTCTTGTTTGCTGGGTCAATAAGCCATTTCCGCCAGATCTTAAAACAGACGGTTGCCCTCACCACTGTTCAGTAGGTAACACTGATCGAACTTCACTTGCGTAAGTGGAGATGGAAGACAAGAAAACTTAGACATTGAGGTGGGTCGTTCAACTTTGATTGGTCTTTTTCTAGGTCAGGCTCTCCGCATTCTAGTAGGTGTCCTGACTTCTGATAACAGTAAGCAGTGCAGGTATGGAAGGTTGAACTTACATGGCCAATAAGCCAACCATCACATCCATTCTACCAACTTGATTAGTAGAACAATAATAAAAACAAAAACAAAAATAAGAATCCAGATAACCAAGTAACGTACTACCAGTGAATTAAAATAAAAAAGAAAGTTTATATATATATATATAAATATATATATATATATATATATATATATATATATATACAGAGAGATAGATAGATAGAGAGAGAGAGAGAGAAAGAGAGGGAGAAAGGAAAATAAGATGCATAGATAAATAAATCGTATGGATAAAAAGAACTATTGATAGCAAGAGAGAAAAAAGAGACTACAAAGAAAGGTAGAGAGAGACAAAAAAAAAGGAAGAGAGAGAGAGAGAGAGAGAGAGAGAGAGAGAGAGAGAGAGAGAGAGAGAGAGAGAGAGAGAGAGAGAAAGAGACACAGACAGAGATAGATAGACGGACAGGGAGATAGTGAACATGGAGACATCGAGAGAGGTAGGCATTCAGACAGAGAGAAAAATTCAAATGCAAAGAAACAAAGATATCAGAGACAATTAAAAATTGATGAATGTGTAAGGAAAGATAATCCTAGATACAAGAAGTGACAAAGAGAGAGAGAGAGAGAGAGAGAGAGAGAGAGAGAGAGAGAGAGAGAGAGAGAGAGAGAGAGAGAGTTAGGGAGAGAGAGAAGGAGAAGGAGAGTGAGTGTGTAAAAGAATTTTATTTTAAAATAGAATTGCATAACAGGTCGAGATATAAATACTGAAGCAGCAACAAACAGTGACTAAAGCAGCTGTAACCAATACATCTGTAAACATGAAGCATTGACAACCAGTACAACTGTAAGCATGAAGCATTGACAACCAAAGCATCTGTAAGCATGAAGCAGCGACAACCAGTACAGATGTAAGCATGGCGCATTGACAACCAATACATCTGTAAGATTGAAGCATTGACAACCAGTACATCTGTAAGCATGACGCATTGACAACCAGTACATCTATAAGCATGAGTCAGCGACAACCAGTACATCTGTAAGCATAAAGCATTGACAGCCAGTACATCTGTAAGCATGACGCATTGACAAACAGTACATCTATAAGCATGAAGGATTGACAGCCAGTACATCTGTAAGCATGACGCATTGACAACCAGTACATCTGTAAGCATGAAGCATTGACAGTCAGTACATCTGTAAGCATGAAGCATTGACAGCAAGTACATCTGTAAGCATGACGCATTGACAACCGGTACATCTGTAAGCATGACAGATTGACAGCCAGTACATCTGTAAGCATGAAGCAGCGACAAACAATACACCTGTAAGCATGAGTCAGCGACAAACAGTACAGCTGAAAACATGAAGCAGCGACAAACAGTACATCTGTAAGCATGAAGCAGCGACAACCAGTACAACTCTACGCACGAAGTATTGACAAACAGTACAGCTGTAAGCATGAAGCAGCGACAACCAGTAGAGCTGTGAGCATGAAGTAGGGACAACCAGTACATCTGTAAGGTTAAAGCAGCGACAACCACTACCTCTCTAAGTATGAAGCAGCGACAACCAGTACATCTGTAAGGATAAAGCAGCGACAACCAGAAAATCTCTAAGCATGAAGCAGCGACAAACAGTACATCTGTAAGCATGAAGCAGCGACAACCACTACAGCTGTAAGCACGAAGCATTGACAAACAGTATAGCTGAACGCATGAAGCAGCGACAACCAGTCCAGCTGTAAGCATGAAGCAGCGACAACCAGTCGAGCTGTAAGCATGAAGCAGCGATCACCAGTACATTTATAAGTATGAAGCAGCGACAACCAGTTCAGCTGCAAGTATGAAGCAGCGACAACCAGTTCAGCTGTAAGTATGAAACAGCGATCACTAGAACATTTGTAAGCATGAAGCAGCGAGAACCAGTACATTTGTAAGCATGAAGCAGCGACAACCAGTCTAGCTGTAAGTATGAAGCAGCGACAACCAGTCCAGCGGAAAGCATGAAGCAGCGATCACCAGTCCAGCGGAAAGCATGAAGCAGCGATCACCAGTCCAGCTGTAAGCATGAAGCAGCGATCACCAGTCCAGCGGTAAGTATGAAGCAGCGATCACCAGTCCAGCTGTAAGCATGAAGCAGCGATCACCAGTCCAGCGGTAAGCATGAAGCAGCGATCACCAGTCCAGCTGTAAGCATGAAGCAGCGATCACCAGTCCAGCGGTAAGCATGAAGCAGCGATCACCAGTCCAGCTGGAAGTATGAAGCAGCGATCACCAGTCCAGCGGTAAGCATAAAGCAGCGACAAACAGTACAGCTGTAAGCATGAAGCAGCGACAACCAGTAGAGCTGTAAGCATGAAGTAGGGACAACCAGTACATCTGTAAGGTTAAAGCAGCGACAACCACTACCTCTCTAAGTATGAAGCAGCGACAACCAGTACATCTGTAAGGATAAAGCAGCGACAACCAGAACATCTCTAAGCATGAAGCAGCGACAAACAGTACATCTGTAAGCATGAAGCAGCGACAACCACTACAGCTGTAAGCACGAAGCATTGACAAACAGTATAGCTGAACGCATGAAGCAGCGACAACCAGTCCAGCTGTAAGCATGAAGCAGCGACAACCAGTAGAGCTGTAAGCATGAAGCAGCGATCACCAGTACATTTATAAGTATGAAGCAGCGACAACCAGTCCAGCGGTAAGTATCAAGCAGGGATCACCAGTCCAGCGGTAAGCATGAAGCAGCGATCACCAGTCCAGCTGTAAGTATGAAGCAGCGCTCACCAGTCCAGCGGTAAGTATGAAGCAGCGATCACCAGTCCAGCGGAAAGCATGAAGCAGCGACAACCAGTCCAGCGGAAAGCATGAAGCAGCGATCACCAGTCCAGCGGTAAGCATGAAGCAGCGATCACCAGTCCAGCTGTAAGTATGAAGCAGCGATCACCAGTCCAGCGGTAAGCATGAAGCAGCGACAACCAGTCCAGCGGTAAGTATGAAGCAGCGATCACCAGTCCAGCGGTAAGCATGAAGCAGCGACAACCAGTCCAGCGGTAAGTATGAAGCAGCGATCACCAGTCCAGCGGTAAGCATGAAGCAGCGACAACCAGTCCAGCGGGAAGCATGAAGCAGCGACAACCAGTCCAGCTGTAAGTATGAAGCAGCGACAACCAGTCCAGCGGGAAGCATGAAGCAGCGATCACCAGTCCAGCGGTAAGCATGAAGCAGCGATCACCAGTCCAGCGGGAAGCATGAAGCAGCGATCACCAGTCCAGCGGTAAGCATGAAGTAGCGATCACCAGTCCAGCTGTAAGTATGAAGAAGCGACAACCAGTCCAGCGGTAAGTATGAAGCAGCGATCACCAGTCCAGCGGAAAGCATGAAGCAGGGACAACCAGTCCAGCGGTAAGCATGAAGCAGCGATCACCAGTCCAGCGGTAAGCATGAAGCAGCGATCACCAGTCCAGCTGTAAGTATGAAGCAGCGATCACCAGTCCAGCGGTAAGCATGAAGCAGCGACAACCAGTCCAGCGGTAAGTATGAAGCAGCGATCACCAGTCCAGCGGTAAGCATGAAGCAGCGACAACCAGTCCAGCGGTAAGTATGAAGCAGCGATCACCAGTCCAGCGGTAAGCATGAAGCAGCGACAACCAGTCCAGCGGGAAGCATGAAGCAGCGACAACCAGTCCAGCTGTAAGTATGAAGCAGCGACAACCAGTCCAGCGGGAAGCATGAAGCAGCGATCACCAGTCCAGCGGTAAGCATGAAGCAGCGATCACCAGTCCAGCGGTAAGCATGAAGCAGCGATCACCAGTCCAGCGGTAAGCATGAAGTAGCGATCACCAGTCCAGCTGTAAGTATGAAGAAGCGACAACCAGTCCAGCGGGAAGCATGAAGCAGCGACAACCAGTCCAGCGGGAAGCATGAAGCAGCGATCACCAGTCCAGCTGTAAGTATGAAGCAGCGATCACCAGTCCAGCTGTAAGTATGAAGCAGCGACAACCAGTCCAGCGGTAAGTATGAAGCAGCGACAACCAGTCCAGCGGTAAGTATGAAGCAGCGACAACCAGTCCAGCGGTAAGTATGAAGCAGCGATCACCAGTCTAGCGGTAAGCATGAAGCAATCAGGATAATAAACCTCAGCTTGACATGCCAAGCCTAGCTGTGAACCGAATCCCTATGTTTGTCTGTCTATCTTTCTGTCTGTCTATCTTTCTTTCTGTCTGTCTGTCTGTCTGTCTGTCTCCCCCCCCTCTCTCTCTCTCTCTCTCTCTCTCTCTCTCTCTCTCTCTCTCTCTCTCTTCTATCCCTCTCTTTTTTATCAATTTCTTTCTCTGACGATGTTTTTCTTTATCTCAATAATTATAATGAGCTAATGTCTTATTTTTTCCTGTTCTTTCCTCAGTATCTCACTTCAATGATCTTTCAATTTATTCACCTTATTCCTCTTCATTTCCATCTCTCCATCAACCTTAATCTCCATTACCTTGTTCGTATTTCACTGTCTTTACCAAACCTTTCTCCACGTCTTTCATCTCCGCTGGCCTTCCATCTATTTTTCCGTTTCATTCTCTGTGTTTCTCTTTTTCTGTCGTTCTCTCTAAGTCTCGCTCTTTTCCTTGATCATGTTACCTTGTCGATCTTTTTCGAGTTTTCTCACGTAGGCACGTGCTCATGTCCCATGTCCATGTACCTTTGTCTCTCTCTCTCTCTCTCTCTCTCTCTCTCTCTCTCTCTCTCTCTCTCTCTCCCCCCTTTCCCCCACTTAATTGCTTATCCCATCTTATCTAGCTCCACGCACATTACACACTCACTAATAGTCTAAGACCCTCGACCATCTGGTATGTAACCTCAGGTTTCACTCTAGATGTCACTTTCACCCACATATCACAACCGCAGGAGGGGTTCGGCTAGGATTAGCCGCGTCAATACTCGATTCAAGATATCTTTCATCTGCCCCGGTCATTCATAAAGTTAGGGAAAGAGAGGGGGGGGGGAGAAACACACACACAAACCCAAAGAGGGAGAGAGAGAGAGAGAGAGAGAGAGAGAGAGAGAGAGAGAGAGAGAGAGAGAGAGAGAGAGAGAGAGAGAGAGATCCGTAGTATAAGCGACTGATACCAGAGAGGCAGAATGGAGATTAAACTTATTAAAGAGTGTATTGGCCACAACCAAATCATGTTGAACTGATTAAAGAGTGTATTGGCCACAACCAAATCATGTTGAACTGATTAAAGAGTGTATTGGCCACAACCAAATCATGTTGAACTGATTAAAGCTTGTATTGGCCACAACCAAATCATGTTGAACTGATTAAAGCTTGTATTGGTCACAACCAAATCATGTTGAACTGATTAAAGCTTGTATTGGTCACAACCAAATCATTTTGAACTGATTAAAGCTTGTATTGGTCACAACCAAATCATGTTGAACTGATTAAAGCTTGTATTGGCCACAACCAAATCATGTTGAACTGATTAAAGAGTGTATTGGTCACAACCAAATCATGTTGAACTGATTAAAGCTTGTATTGGCCACAACCAAATCATGTTGAACTGATTAAAGAGTGTATTGGTCACAACCAAATCATGTTGAACTGATTAAAGAGTGTATTGGTCACAACCAAATCATTTTGAAATGATTAAAGAGTGTATTGGTCACAACCAAATCATGTTGAACTGATTAAAGAGTGTATTGGTCACAACCAAATCATTTTGAACTGATTAAAGAGTGTATTGGTCACAACCAAATCATTTTGAACTGATTAAAGAGTGTATTGGTCACAACCAAATCATTTTGAACTGATTAAAGAGTGTATTGGTCACAACCAAATCATGTTGAACTGATTAAAGAGTGTATTGGTCACAACCAAATCATTTTAAACTGATTAAAGAGTGTATTGGTCACAACCAAATCATTTTGAACTGATTAAAGAGTGTATTGGCCACAACCAAATCATGTTGAACTGATTAAAGAGTGTATTGGCCACAACCAAATCATGTTGAACTGATTAAAGAGTGTATTGGTCACAACCAAATCATTTTAAACTGATTAAAGAGTGTATTGGTCACAACCAAATCATTTTGAAATGATTAAAGAGTGTATTGGCCACAACCAAATCATGTTGAACTGATTGAAGAGTGTATTGGCCACAACCAAATCATGTTGAACTGATTAAAGAGTGTATTGGCCACAACCAAATCATGTTGAACTGATTGAAGAGTGTATTGGCCACAACCAAATCATGTTGAAATGATTAAAGAGTGTATTGGTCACAACCAAATCATGTTGAACTGATTAAAGAATGTATTGATCACAACCAAATCATGTTGAACTGATTGAAGAGTGTATTGGTCACAACCAAATCATATTGAACTGATTAAAGAGTGTATTGGCCACAACCAAATCATGTTGAACTGATTAAAGAGTGTATTGACCACAACCAAATCATTTTGAAATGATTAAAGAGTGTATTGGTCACAACCAAATCATATTGAACTGATTAAAGAGTGTATTGGTCACAACCAAATCATGTTGAACTGATTGAAGAGTGTAATGGTCACAACCAAATCATTTTGAACTGATTAAAGAGTGTATTGGCCACAACCAAATTATGTTAAACTGATTAAAGAGTGTATTTGTCACAACCAAATAATTTTAAACTGATTAAGGAGTGTATTGGTCACAACCAAATCATTTTGAACTGATTAAAGAGTGTAATGGTCACAACCAAATCATTTTGAACTGATTAAAGAGTGTATTGGTCACAACCAAATCTTGTTGAACTGATTAAAGAGTGTATTGGTCACAACCAAATCATTTTGAACTGAACTGAGGCTAATTGGGAGAGAAAGTTACTTGTTTGTTTGTTAAAAGTATAGGAAAGAGAGCGAGATAGAGGGAGAGAGAGAGAGAGAGAGAGAGAGAGAGAGAGAGAGAGAGAGAGAGAGAGAGAGAGAGAGAGAGAGAGCAGACAGACAGACAGACAGACAGTCAGACAGACAGACAGACAGACAGACAGACAGAGAGGGAGAAAGAGAGAGAGAGAGAGAGAGAGAGAGAGAGAGAGAGAGAGAGAGAGAGAGACAGAGAGAGAGACAGAGAGAGGGACAGATAGTGAGAGAGAGAGAGAAAGAAAATGAAAACTGAAAGTAAGATGGACAAACTCTGTAACAGAAACACTGATTGAACTAGGCAGGAAGGAAATAAAATTCTGTCGAGGAATCAGTTCAACCGTGAGTGCAGGCACATGAACACCACGTGATTTGCTGGCTGGACCAATCAGAACTATTCTGATTGTAGAACCCTCTGATGACGGCAAAATAGCGCCTGTTGTTGGTAAACTGGTCAGTTATTTCCGGATTAAGAAAGATTTTTATGGCTCCAAGATTTCTCTTCACATTTCGCTTAATTCACGGATTTGTCCGCTTAGACCGATATGGAGTTCTAATCCTTTCTCTTTGTGTTCACAGCGGCGGTCAAAACAGCTCACAGAATGTCTGAGAGATTGATCAAGTAAGTGGCGGCTTAAACTTGTAACGGAAAAATATGTTGTACTCACCATAAATACTAGAAAGTGGATCGATAGATAGATAAATGGATAGACGGATAGATGGATGAAGAAAGGTGCAGCAAGAAGTATGTTAAAGTAGGCAGAGAGAGAAAAAGTAAGTGATAGATAAATAGAAGAAACAACAAGTGATAGAGGAAATGAGAGACAAAGTGAGAGAGGGAAAAAAAGGAAGAACGAGAGGCAGAGAAAAAGAAAGAGTGAGAGCAAAAAAAAAAAGATAGAGAAAAAAGAAAAAAAGATAGAGAGACAAATAATAATAAAGTAAAGCGAGAAAGAGCGAGAGAGAGAGAAAGAGAGAGAGAGAGAGAGAGAGAGAGAGAGAGAGAGAGAGAGAGAGAGAGAGAGAGAGAGAGAGAGAGAGAGAGAGAGAGAGAGAGAGAGAGAGAGAGAGAGAGAGAGAGAGAGAGAGAGAGAGAGAGAGAGGAAGACAAGACGAAAGAGGAAAAAATACATAGGGACAGACGGAGAGAAAGGGAGAGACTGAAAGGTAGAAAGAGAAAGAGACAGAGTAGAGATTGATAGGTATATAGATAGATAGATAGATAGATAGATAGATAGATAGATAGATAGATACAGAGCGAGAGAGTGAGAGAGAGAGAGGTAGGAAAACAAATTTGATGGAGAGAGACAGAGATTGAGACAACATTGAGATTAAAAAATAGAGATACAGAATGAGGAAGATTTAAAAAGTTTGAGAGAGCGAGCGAGCGAGCGAGAGAGAGAGAGAGAGAGAGAGAGAGAGAGAGAGAGAGAGAGAGAGAGAGAGAGAGAGAGAGAGAGAGAGAGAGAGAGAGAGAGAGAAGAGAGAGAGAGATAAGCGGAGAGAAAAAGTAAGCGAAAGTGAGAGGAAAGAGAGGGATAGAGAAAGAGAGCGAGAAAAGAGAGAGAGGGGCGGGAAAGAGAGAGAGGAGAGAGAGAAAAAGAGAAATAGAGAGAATGAAAGAGAAAGATGGAGAAAAAGGAGAGAGAGTGAGAGAGTGTGAGAAAGAAAGAAAGAGAAAGAGAGAGAGAGAGAGAGAGAGAGAGAGAGAGAGAGAGAGAGAGAGAGAGAGAGAGAGAGAGAGAGAGAGAGAGAGAGAGAGAGAGGGGGGGGGGGGGCAGACAGACAGAAAGACTGATAGACAAACAGACAGAGTAAGCTTGTTTTTCTAACTAAATATTCCACCCAATATGGAAAGCTCGTGAGCTATACCGTTTGACGCCAGTGGTTAGAAAAGTCGTATGTTTAGAATTTTTAGCCTTAGAACACCCGTCAAGGTAGTAGTTAATATGGTCATGTTGTCAGAGTTTCTAGTGTTAGAACTCCCGTCGTGGCAGTAGTTAATATGGTCATGTTGTCAGAGTTTCTAGTCTCAGAACACCCGTCATGGCAGTAGTTAATATGGTCATGTTGTCAGAGTTTCTAGTCTCAGAACACCCGTCATGGCAGTAGTTAATATGGTCATGTTGTCAGAGTTTCTAGTCTCAGAACACCCGTCATGGCAGTAGTTAATATGGTCATGTTGTCAGAGTTTCTAGTCTAGGAACTCCCGTCATGGCAGTAGAAAATATGGTCATGTTGTCAGAGTTTCTAGTCTAGGAACACCCGTCGTGGCAGTAGTTAATATGGTCATGTTGTCAGAGTTTCTAGTCTCAGAACACCCGTCATGGCAGTAGATAATATGGTCATGCTGTCAGAGTTTCTAGTCTCAGAACACCCGTCATGGCAGTAGTTAATATGGTCATGTTGTCAGAGTTTCTAGTCTAGGAACTCCCGTCATGGCAGTAGAAAATATGGTCATGTTGTCAGAGTTTCTAGTCTAGGAACTCCCGTCATGGCAGTAGAAAATATGGTCATGTTGTCAGAGTTTCTAGTCTCAGAACACCCATATGACAGTATTTAATATGTTCATGTTGTCAGAGTTTCTAGTCTTCGAACACCCGTCATGAGTGTAGTTAATATGGTCATGTTGTCAGAGTATCTAGTCTTAGAACACCCGTCGTGGCATTAGTTAATATGGTCATGTTGTCAGAGTTTCTAGTTTTTTGAACACCCGTCGTGGCAGTAGTTAATATGGTCATGTTGTCGGAGTTTCTAATCTCAGAACATCCGTCGTGTCAATATTTCATATGGTCATGTTGTCATAGTTTCTAGTCTCGACACACGTCAATGCAGTAGTTAATATGGTCATGTTGTCAGAGTTTCTAGTCTTAGAGCACCCGTCGTGGCAGTAGTCAATATGGTCATTTTGTCAGTTTCTAATCTTAGAACACTCGTCATGGCACTAGTTTATATGGTCATGTGGTCAGAGTTTCTAGTCTCAGAATACCCGTCATTGCAGAAGTTAAGATGGACTTGTTGTCAGAATTTCTAGTCTTAGAACACTTGTCATGGCAGTAGTTAAGATGGATTTGTTGTCAGAATTTTTAGTCTTAAAACAGCCGTCGCGGCAGTAGTTACTAAGGTCATGTTGTCAGAGTATCTAGTCTTAGAACACTCGTCATGGCAGTAGTTAAAATGGTCATGTCGTCAGAGTTTCTAGTTTTAGAACATCCGTCATTGCAGTAGTTAAGATGGTCATGTGGTCGGAGTATCTAGTGTTAGAACACCCGTCATGGCAGTAGTTAAGATGGTCATGTGGTCAGAGTATCAAGTGGTACAACACCCGTCATGGCAGTAGTTAAGATGGTCATGTTGTCAGTGCTTCTAGTCTCAGAACACCCATATGACAGTGTTTAATATGTTCATGTTGTCAGAGTTTCTAGTCTTCGAACACCCGTCGTGGAAGTAGTTAAGATGGTCATGTGGTGAGAGTATCTAGTCTTAGAACACCCGTCGTGGCATTAGTTAATATGGTCATGTTTTCAGAGTTTCTAGTGTTAGAACATCCGTCGTGGCATTAGTTAATATGGTCATGTTGTCAGAGTTTCTAGTTTTTTGAACACCCGTCGTGGCAGTAGTTAATATGGTCATGTTGTCGGAGTTTCTAATCTCAGAACATCCGTCGTGTCAATATTTCATATGGTCATGTTGTCATAGTTTCTAGTCTCGACACACGTCAATGCAGTAGTTAATATGGTCATGTTGTCAGAGTTTCTAGTCTTAGAACACCCGTCGTGGCAGTAGTTAATATGGTCATGTTGTCAGAGTTTCTAGTCTTAGAACACCCGTCGTGGCAGTAGTTAATATGGTCATGTTGTCAGAGTTTCTAGTCTCAGAACAACCGTCGTGGCAGTATTTAATATGGTCATGTTGTCAGAGTTTCTAGTCTTAGAACACCCGTCGTGGCAGTAGTTAATATGGTCATGTTGTCAGAGTTTCTAGTGTTAGAACACCCGTCGTGGCAGTAGTTAATATGGTCATGTTGTCAGAGTTTCTAGTCTTAGAACACCCGTCGTGGCAGTAGTCAATATGGTCATTTTGTCAGTTTCTAATCTTAGAACACTCGTCATGGCACTAGTTTATATGGCCATGTGGTCAGAGTTTCTAGTCTCAGAATACCCGTCATGGCAGAAGTTAAGATGGACTTGTTGTCAGAATTTCTAGTCTTAAAACAGCCGTCATGGCAGTAGTTAAAATGGTCATGTGGTCAGAGTTTCTAGTTTTAGAACATCCGTCATGGCAGTAGTTAAGATGGTCATGTGGTCAGAGTATCACGTGGTAGAACACCCGTCATGGCAGTAGTTAAGATGGTCATGTTGTCAGTGTTTCTAGTCTCAGAACACCCATATGGCAGTATTTAATATGGTCATGTTGTCAGAGTTTCTAGTCTTAGGACACCCGTCGTGGCAGTATTTAATATGGTCATGTGGTGAGAGTATCCAGTCTTAGAACACCCGTCGTGGCAGTAGTTAATATGGTCATGTTTTCAGAGTTTCTAGTGTTAGAACACCCGTCGTGGCAGTAGTTAATATGGTCATGTTGTCGGAGTTTCTAGTCTCAGAACACCCGTCGTGGCAATATTTAATATGGTCATGTTATCATAGTTTCTAGTCTCAGAACACCCGTCATGGCAGTAGTTAATATGGTCATGTTGTCAGATTTTCTAGTGTAAGAACACCCGTCGTGGCAGTAGTTAATATGGTCATGTTGTCAGAGTTTCTAGTGTTAGAACACCCGTCGTGGCAGTAGTTAATATGATCATGTTATCAGAGTTTCTAGTGTTAGAACACCCGTCATGGCAGTAGTTAATATGGTCATGTTGTCAGATTTTCTAGTGTTAGAACACCTGTCGTGGCAGTAGTTAATATGGTCATGTTGTCAGAGTATATAGTCTTAGAACACTCGTCATGGCAGTAGTTAAAATGGTCGTGTGCTCAGAGTTTCTAGTTTTAGAACACCCGTCGTGGCAGTAGTTAATATGGTCATGTTGTCGGAGTTTTCTAATCTCAGAACACCCGTCGTGTCAATATTTCATATGGTCATGTTGTCATAGTTTCTAGTCTCGACACACGTCAATGCAGTAGTTAATATGGTCATGTTGTCAGAGTTTCTAGTCTTAGAACACCCGTCGTGGCAGTAGTTAATATGGTCATGTTGTCAGAATTTCTAGTGTTAGAACACCCGTCATTGCAGTAGTTAAGATGGTCATGTGGTCGGAGTATCTAGTGTTAGAACACCCGTCATGGCAGTAGTTAAGATGGTCATGTGGTCAGAGTATCAAGTGGTACAACACCCGTCATGGCAGTAGTTAAGATGGTCATGTTGTCAGTGCTTCTAGTCTCAGAACACCCATATGACAGTGTTTAATATGTTCATGTTGTCAGAGTTTCTAGTCTTCGAACACCCGTCGTGGAAGTAGTTAAGATGGTCATGTAGTGAGAGTATCTAGTCTTAGAACACCCGTCGTGGCATTAGTTAATATGGTCATGTTTTCAGAGTTTCTAGTGTTAGAACATCCGTCGTGGCATTAGTTAATATGGTCATGTTGTCAGAGTTTCTAGTTTTTTGAACACCCGTCGTGGCAGTAGTTAATATGGTCATGTTGTCGGAGTTTCTAATCTCAGAACATCCGTCGTGTCAATATTTCATATGGTCATGTTGTCATAGTTTCTAGTCTCGACACACGTCAATGCAGTAGTTAATATGGTCATGTTGTCAGAGTTTCTAGTCTTAGAACACCCGTCGTGGCAGTAGTTAATATGGTCATGTTGTCAGAGTTTCTAGTCTTAGAACACCCGTCGTGGCAGTAGTTAATATGGTCATGTTGTCAGAGTTTCTTATTCTCAAAACACCCGCCGTGCCAATATTTCATATGGTCATGTTGTCATAGTTTCTAGTCTCGACACACGTCAATGCAGTAGTTAATATGGTCATGTTGTCAGAGTTTCTAGTGTTAGAACACCCGTCATGGCAGTAGTTAATATGGTCATGTTGTCAGAGTTTCTAGTGTTAGAACACCCGTCATGGCAGTAGTTAATATGGTCATGTTGTCAGAGTTTCTAGTGTTAGAACACCCGTCGTGGCAGTAGTTAATATGGTCATGTTGTCAGAGTTTCTAGTGTTAGAACACCCGTCGTGGCAGTAGTTAATATGGTCATGTTGTCAGAGTTTCTAGTCTTAGAACACCCGTCGTGGCAGTAGTTAATATGGTCATGTTGTCAGAGTTTTCTAGTCTCAGAACACCTGTCGTGACAATATTTCATGTGGTCATGTTGTCATAGTTTCTAGTCTCGACACACGTCAATGCAGTATTTAATATGGTCATGTTGTCAGAGTTTCTAGTCTTAGAACACCGTCGTGGCAGTACTTAATATGGACATGTTGTCAGAGTTTCTAGTCTCAGAACACCCGTCATGGCAGTAGTTAAGATGGTCATGTGGTCAGAGTATCTAGTGTTACAACACCCGTCATGGCAGTAGTTAAGATGGTCATGTGGTCAGAGTATCAAGTGGTAGAACACCCGTCATGGCAGTAGTTAAGATGGTCATGTTGTCAGTGTTTCTATTCTCAGAACACCCATATGGCAGTATTTAATATGGTCATGTTATCAGAGTTTCTAGTCTTAGGACACCCGTCGTGGCAGTATTTAATATGTTCATGTTGTCAGAGTTTCTAGTCTTAGAACACCCGTCGTGGCAGTAGTTAATATGGTCATGTTGTCAGAGTTTCTAGTCTCAGAACACCCGTCGTGGCAGTAGTTAATATGGTCATGTTGTCAGAGTTTCTAGTTTTTTGAACACCCGTCGTGGCAGTAGTTAATATGGTCATGTTGTCGGAGTTTCTAATCTCAGAACATCCGTCGTGTCAATATTTAATATGGTCATGTTGTCAGAGTTTCTAGTCTCGACACACGTCAATGCAGTAGTTAATATGGTCATGTTGTCAGAGTTTCTAGTCTTAGAGCACCCGTCGTGGCAGTAGTTAATATGGTTATGTTGTCAGAGTTTCTAGTCTTAGAGCACCCCTCGTGGCAGTAGTCAATATGGTCATTTTGTCAGTTTCTAATCTTAGAACACTCGTCATGGCACTAGTTTTTATGGTCATGTGGTCAGAGTTTCTAGTCTCAGAATACCCGTCATTGCAGAAGTTAAGATGGACTTGTTGTCAGAATTTCTAGTCTTAGAACACTTGTCATGGCAGTAGTTAAAATGGTCATGTCGTCAGAGTTTCTAGTTTTAGAACATCCGTCATTGCAGTAGTTAAGATGGTCATGTGGTCGGAGTATCTAGTGTTAGAACACCCGTCATGGCAGTAGTTAAGATGGTCATGTTGTCAGTGTTTTTAGTCTCAGAAAACCCATATGTCAGAATTTAATATGGTCATGTTGTCAGAGTTTCTAGTATTCGAACACCCGTCGTGGCAGGAGTAAAGATGGTCATGTGGTGAGAGTATCCAGTCTTAGAACACCCGTCGTGGCATTAGTTAATATGGTCATGTTTTCAGAGTTTCTATTGTTAGAACACCCGTCGTGGCAGTAGTTAATATGGTCATGTTGTCGGAGTTTCTAGTCTCAGAATACCCGTCGTGGCAATATTTAATATGGTCATGTTATCATAGTTTCTAGTCTAAGAACACCCGTCATGGCAGTAGTTAATATGGTCATGTTGTCAGATTTTCTAGTGTAAGAACACCCGTCGTGGCAGTAGTTAATATGGTCATGTTGTCAGAGTTTCTAGTGTTAGAACACCCGTCGTGGCAGTAGTTAATATGGTCATGTTGTCAGATTTTCTAGTGTTAGAACACCCGTCATGGCAGTAGTTAATATGGTCATGTTGTCAGATTTTCTAGTGTTAGAACACCTGTCGTGGCAGTAGTTAATATGGTCATGTTGTCAGAGTTTCTAGTGTTAGAACACCCGTCGTGGCAGTAGTTAATATGGTCATGTTGTCAGAGTTTCTAGTTTTAGAACACCCGTCGTGGCAGTAGTTAATATGGTCATGTTGTCGGAGTTTTCTAATCTCAGAACACCCGTCGTGTCAATATTTCATATGGTCATGTTGTCATAGTTTCTAGTCTCGACACACGTCAATGCAGTAGTTAATATGGTCATGTTGTCAGAGTTTCTAGTCTTAGAACACCCGTCGTGGCAGTAGTTAATATGTTCATGTTGTCAGAATTTCTAGTGTTAGAACACCCGTCGTGGCAGTAGTTAAGATGTTCATGTTGTCAGAGTTTCTAGTCTTAGAACACCCGTCGTGGCAGTAGTCAATATGGTCATTTTGTCAGTTTCTAATCTTAGAACACTCGTCATGGCAGTAGTTAAAATGGTCATGTGGTCAGAGTATCAAGTGGTAGAACACCCGTCATGGCAGTAGTTAAGATGGTCATGTTGTCAGTGCTTCTAGTCTCAGAACACCCATATGACAGTATTTAATATGGTCATGTTGTCAGAGTTTCTAGTCTTCGAACACCCGTCGTGGCAGTAGTTAAGATGGTCATGTGGTGAGAGTTTCTAGTCTTAGAACACCCGTCGTGGCATTAGTTAATATGGTCATGTTTTCAGAGTTTCTAGTGTTAGAACACCCGTCGTGGCATTAGTTAATATGGTCATGTTGTCAGAGTTTCTAGTTTTAGAACACCCGTCGTGGCAGTAGTTAATATGGTTATGTTGTCGGAGTTTCTAATCTCAGAACACCCGTCGTGTCAATATTTCATATGGTCATGTTGTCAGAGTTTCTAGTGTTACGACACACGTCATTGCAGTATTTAATATGGTCATGTTGTCAGAGTTTCTAATCTTAGAACACCCGTCGTGGCAGTAGTTAATATGGTCATGTTGTCAGAGTTTCTAGTGTTAGAACACCCGTCGTGGCAGTAGTTAATATGGTCATGTTGTCAGAGTTTCTAGTCTCAGAACACCCGTCGTGGCAGTAGTTAATATGGTCATGTTGTCAGAGTTTCTAGTCTTAGAACACCGTCGTGGCAGTAGTTAATATGGTCATGTTGTCAGAGTTTCTAGTCTCAGAACACCCGTCATGGCAGAAGTTAAGATGGACTTGTCAGAGTTTCTAGTCTTAGAACACTCGTCATGGCAGTAGTTAAGATGGTCATGTGGTCAGAGTATCAAGTGGTAGAACACCTGTCGTGGCAGTAGTTAATATGGTCATGTTGTCAGAGTATATAGTCTTAGAACACTCGTCATGGCAGTAGTTAAAATGGTCGTGTGCTCAGAGTTTCTAGTTTTAGAACATCCATCATGGCAGTAGTTAAGATGGTTATGTGGTCGGAGTATCTAGTGTTAGAACACCCGTCATGGCAGTAGTTAAGTTGGTTATGTGGTCAGAGTATCAAGTGGTAGAACACCCGTCATGGCAGTAGCTAAGATGGTCATGTTGTCAGTGCTTCTAGTCTCAGAACACCCATATGACAGTGTTTAATATGTTCATGTTGTCAGAGTTTCTAGTCTTCGAACACCCGTCGTGGAAGTAGTTAAGATGGTCATGTGGTGAGAGTATCTAGTCTTAGAACACCCGTCGTGGCATTAGTTAATATGGTCATGTTTTCAGAGTTTCTAGTGTTAGAACATCCGTCGTGGCATTAGTTAATATGGTCATGTTGTCAGAGTTTCTAGTTTTTTGAACACCCGTCGTGGCAGTAGTTAAAATGGTCATGTTGTCGGAGTTTCTAATCTCAGAACATCCGTCGTGTCAATATTTAATATGGTCATGTTGTCAGAGTTTCTAGTCTCGACACACGTCAATGCAGTAGTTAATATGGTCATGTTGTCAGAGTTTCTAGTCTTAGAACACCCGTCGTGGCAGTAGTTAATATGGTCATGTTGTCAGAGTTTCTAGTCTTAGAACACCCGTCGTGGCAGTAGTTAATATGGTCATGTTGTCAGAGTTTCTAGTCTTAGAACACCCGTCGTGGCAGTAGTTAATATGGTCATGTTGTCAGAGTTTCTAGTCTTAGAACACCCGTCGTGGCAGTAGTTAATATGGTCATGTTGTCAGAGTTTCTAGTGTTAGAACACCCGTCGTGGCAGTAGTTAAGATGGTCATGTTGTCAGAGTTTCTAGTCTTAGAACAACCGTCGTGGCAGTAGTCAATATGGTCATTTTGTCAGTTTCTAATCTTAGAACACTCGTCATGGCACTAGTTTATATGGCCATGTGGTCAGAGTTTCTAGTCTCAGAATACCCGTCATGGCAGTAGTTACTATGGTCATGTTGTCAGAATTTCTAGTCTTAAAACAGCCGTCGCGGCAGTAGTTAATAAGGTCATGTGGTCAGAGTATCTAGTCTTAGAACACCCGTCATGGCAGTAGTTAAGATGGTCATGTGGTCAGAGTATCAAGTGGTAGAACACCCGTCATGGCAGTAGTTAAGATGGTCATGTTGTCAGTGTTTCTAGTCTCAGAACACCCATATGACAGTATTTAATATGGTCATGTTGTCAGAGTTTCTAGTCTTCGAACACCCGTCGTGGCAGTAGTTAAGATGGTCATGTGGTGAGAGTATCCAGTCTTAGAACACCCGTCGTGGCATTAGTTAATATGGTCATGTTTTCAGAGTTTCTAGTGTTAGAACACCCGTCGTGGCAGTAGTTAATATGGTCCTGTTGTCGGAGTTTCTAGTCTCAGAATACCCGTCGTGGCAATATTTAATATGGTCATGTTATCATAGTTTCTAGTCTAAGAACACCCGTCATGGCAGTAGTTAATATGGTCATGTTGTCAGATTTTCTAGTGTAAGAACACCCGTCGTGGCAGTAGTTAATATGGTCATGTTGTCAGAGTTTCTAGTGTTAGAACACCCGTCGTGGCAGTAGTTAATATGGTCATGTTATCAGAGTTTCTAGTGTTAGAACACCCGTCATGGCAGTAGTTAATATGGTCATGTTGTCAGATTTTCTAGTGTTAGAACACCTGTCGTGGCAGTAGTTAATATGGTCATGTTGTCAGAGTTTCTAGTGTTAGAACACCCGTCGTGGCATTAGTTAATATGGTCATGTTGTCAGAGTTTCTAGTTTTAGAACACCCGTCGTGGCAGTAGTTAATATGGTCATGTTGTCGGAGTTTTCTAATCTCAGAACACCCGTCGTGTCAATATTTCATATGGTCATGTTGTCATAGTTTCTAGTCTCGACACACGTCAATGCAGTAGTTAATATGGTCATGTTGTCAGAGTTTCTAGTCTCAGAATACCCGTCATTGCAGAAGTTAAGATGTTCATGTTGTCAGAGTTTCTAGTCTTAGAACACCCGTCGTGGCAGTAGTCAATATGGTCATTTTGTCAGTTTCTAATCTTAGAACACCCGTCATGGCAGTAGTTAAGATGGTCATGTGGTCAGAGTATCAAGTGGTAGAACACCCGTCATGGCAGTAGTTAAGATGGTCATGTTGTCAGTGCTTCTAGTCTCAGAACACCCATATGACAGTATTTAATATGGTCATGTTGTCAGAGTTTCTAGTCTTCGAACACCCGTCGTGGCAGTAGTTAAGATGGTCATGTGGTGAGAGTTTCTAGTCTTAGAACACCCGTCGTGGCATTAGTTAATATGGTCATGTTTTCAGAGTTTCTAGTGTTAGAACACCCGTCGTGGCATTAGTTAATATGGTCATGTTGTCAGAGTTTCTAGTTTTAGAACACCCGTCGTGGCAGTAGTTAATATGGTTATGTTGTCGGAGTTTCTAATCTCAGAACACCCGTCGTGTCAATATTTCATATGGTCATGTTGTCATAGTTTCTAGTCTCGACACACGTCAATGCAGTAGTTAATATGGTCATGTTGTCAGAGTTTCTAGTCTTAGAACACCCGTCGTGGCAGTAGTTAATATGGTCATGTTGTCAGAGTTTCTAGTTTTAGAACACCCGTCGTGGCAGTAGTTAAGATGGTCATGTTGTCAGAGTTTCTAGTCTTAGAACACCCGTCGTGGCAGTAGTCAATATGGTCATTTTGTCAGTTTCTAGTCTTAGAACACTCGTCATGGCAGTAGTTTATATGGTCATGTTGTCAGAGTTTCTAGTCTCAGAACACCCGTCATGGCAGAAGTTAAGATGGACTTGTTGTCAGAGTTTCTAGTCTTAGAACACTCGTCATGGCAGTAGTTAAGATGGATTTGTTGTCAGAATTTGTCGTCTGATAACAGCCGTCTCGGCAGTTGTTACTAAGGTCATGTGGTGAGAGTATCCAGTCTTAGAACACCCGTCGTGGCATTAGTTAATATGGTCATGTTGTCGGAGTTTCTAGTCTCAGAACACCCGTCGTGGCAATATTTAATATGGTCATGTTATCATAGTTTCTAGTATCAGAACACCCGTCATGGCAGTAGTAAATATGGTCATGTTGTCAGATTTTCTTGTGTAAGAACACCCGTCGTGGCAGTAGTTAATATGGTCATGTTGTCAGAGTTTCTAGTCTCAGAACACCCGTCGTGGCAGTAGTTAATATGGTCATGTTGTCAGAGTTTCTAGTCTCAGAACACCCGTCATGGCAGTAGTTAATATGGTCATGTTGTCAGAGTTTCTAGTGTTAGAACACCCGTCGTTGCAGTAGTTAATATGGTCATGTTGTCGGAGTTTCTAGTGTTAGAACACCCGTCGTGGCAGTAGTTAATATGGTCATGTTGTCGGAGTTTCTAGGGTTAGAACACCCGTCGTGGCAGTAGTTAATATGGTCATGTTGTCAGATTTTATAGTGTTAGAACACCCGTCGTGGCAGTAGTTAATATGGTCATGTTGTCAGAGTTTCTAGTCTCAGAACACCCGTCGTGGCAGTAGTTAATATGGTCATGTTGTCAGAGTTTCTAGTCTCAGAAGACCCGTCGTTGCAGAATTTAATATGGTCATGTTGTCAGAGTTTCTAGTCTCAGAACACCCATATGGCAGTAGTTAATATGGTCATGTTGTTAGAGTTTCTAGTGTTAGAACACCCGTCGTGGCAGTAGTTAATATGGTCATGTTGTCAGTTTCTAGTCTTAGAACACTCGTCATGGCAGTAGTTTATATGGTCATGTTGTCAGAGTTTCTAGTCTCAGAACACCCGTCATGGCAGAAGTTAAGATGGATTTGTTGTCAGAATTTCTAGTTTTAGAACACTTGTCATGGCAGTAGTTAAGATGGACTTGTTGTCAGAATTTCTAGTCTTAGAACACCCGTCGTGGCAGTAGTTAATATGGTCATGTTGTCAGATTTTATAGTGTTAGAACACCCGTCGTGGCAGTAGTTAATATGGTCATGCTGTCAGAGTTTCTAGTCTTAGAACACCCGTCATTCCAGTAGTTAAGATGGTCATGTGATCAGCGTTTCTATTCTCAGAACACACGTCATGGCAGAAGTTAAGATGGACTTGTTGTTAGAATTTCTAGTCTTAGAACACTCGTCATGGCAGTAGTTAAGATGGACTTGTTGTCAGAATTTCTAGTCTTAGAACACTCGTCATGGCAGTAGTTAAGATGTACTTGTTGTCAGAATTTATAGTGTTAGAACACCCGTGATGGCAATAGTTCAGATGGTCATGTGGTCAGAGTATCTAGTCTTAGAACACTCGTCATGGCAGTAGTTCAAATTGTCATGTGGTCAGAGTTTCTAGTCTTAGAACACCCGTCATGGCAGTAGTTAAGATGGTCATGTGGTCAGAGTATCAAGTGGTAGAACACCCGTCATGGCAGTAGTTAAGATGGTCATGTGGTCAGAGTTTCTAGTCTTAGAACACCCGTCATGGCAGTAGTTAAGATGGTCATGTGGTCAGAGTTTCTAGTCTTAGAACACCTGTCATGGCAGCAGTTAAGATGGTCATGTGGTCAGAGTTTCTACTCTTAGAACACCCGTCATGTCAGCAGTTAAGATTGTCATGTGGTCAGTGTTTTTAGTGTTAGAACTCCCATCAGTGATTGAAACTCAGTTTCTCTTCTTCCCAGTATTTAACATCTATTGAACATCCTACAGTGGGCAGGCATTAGCATACAATCGGCTGGAGCTTTCTAGTTTATAACTATAGCTACACTGTAAAAAGTCTAGGAACCTCACGGATAATCTCATATTTATAACGCATTGTTGTGTTTTCCAAATTTGTTATATTTAGGTTCTTTCTCATGAAACAAAAACACCAACTAATGCTTCAGTCTAGTTTATCGCCACAGCTAGGCTAGTTTGAAGCTGAACGCACCAGCCCAGCTCGTTATTTTTGCGGAACGTAAACAAAGTATCGCTTCAGTAACCTTTGCTTTCCGTTTCTTACAAATTATGCGAGTAAAGCTCAATCTTTAAACGTGTCGGGGCCTTTTCCTAACAACACTGAGCCAGTGGGAAACTTCCCTCACCTTGTGGCTGGAACTGTAAGAACAAGGCGATACGTCGAGGGTAACAGTCATTTAACAGTTTCGTCAATCTCACCTGGTTTCAGAACAAACATATTCGGACACAGTGGTCTATGAGAAAAAAGAAAGAGCAATGTGTTTTTTTTTCAATCTACTTTAAAAAACACCCTTTATCTTATATTGCAGCTTCAACTAGCCATCTCCAAAATACTTGTCATTCACTTATAAATTTGAGATGAAAATTTAGAAAAAAATGCTTTTTTTTTTAAAGTCCTGATAAGTGGAATGCTCTTTCTGCCCTTCTCCCTTATAAGTTGAGAAAGG
>JAWDGP010002824.1:0-30000 GCA_033675545.1 Elysia crispata | reverse complement strand
TGTTTCAGCGAGTGATAGTGTTCGCTCATCTTCACACAGATGAAATTAGCCGCTCAAGGACTTGTTTACAACCTGGCATTGCTTGACCCGGTTGGTCGGTTCAGAAATTGACGTCACAGAATTTCCTGTCAGGACAATTAACTGTTTATCCGAACCAACCACTCAAGGCTGTTCTCACGTTCGTTCCTGGCTGCTGTGCGTCACCGTCAGCTGTCACGAAAGTGTTTTCAAAATACTTTCAGTCTCACAGCAATGTTTTGTCAATTTCATTTTCACCATTCGTGTGACGCAACTCTTTGAGAGGGTTAATTAGATTGGTCTGTAAATACAACAGTTTTTCCGATACAAACTAATAATATCCAATTTACATTAATAACTGACGTGGTAGATTTTCGGAAAAATATCCATTTAATTCTAATTTGTTTTTCAAATCCCGTGACCTGTTGCAATTCATAGTGTGAATTAAATGAACTCAATTATACGTCAAACATACGTATGGAAAGAAAGATTGTTCGTCATTCACTGCAAAACAATGGTTATATAACGTAAATGTTTGATTCATGACTCTCTCTTAATGTTATTGATCCGAAATCTTATTACAATTAAACATTACCATAAGTCTTAGCATTCAGCCCAAAACTTTTTTTTTTCTGCGGATATATTAAAGTCTTGATATTGACACAAAATCATTTTCGCCTGGGCCCCTCATTAGTCTCAAAATTGAACAAAAATCTTTATTTTTCTTGTAACCAACAAAAGTTCTTGTTTTCAACCTAATCTTTCTCTCATAAGAAGCCTTAAAGCCAAAATTATTTTTTGTGCACACCAAAAGTCTTAATACTAATTCCAACTTTCTTCTCTGTGCACACCAAAAGTCTTAATACTAATCCCAACTTCTCTGTGCACACCAAAAGTCTTAATACTAATCCCATCTTTCTTCTCTGTGCACACCAAAAGTCTTAATACTAATTCCAACTTTCTTCTCTGTGCACACCAAAAGTCTTAATACTAATTCCAACTTTCTTCTCTGTGCACACCAAAAGTCTTAATACTAATCCCAACTTTCTTCTCTGTGCACACCAAAAGTCTTAATACTAATTCCAACTTTCTTCTCTGTGCACACCAAAAGTCTTAATACTAATTCCAACTTTCTTCTCTGTGCACACCAAAAGTCTTAATACTAATCCCAACTTTCTTCTCTGTGCACACCAAAAGTCTTAATACTAATCCCAACTTTCTTCTCTGTGCACACCAAAAGTCTTAATACTAATTCCAACTTTCTTCTCTGTGCACACCAAAAGTCTTAATACTAATTCCAACTTTCTTCTCTGTGCACACCAAAAGTCTTAATACTAATCCCAACTTTCTTCTCTGTGCACACCAAAAGTCTTAATACTAATCCCAACTTTCTTCTCTGTGCACACCAAAAGTCTTAATACTAATTCCAACTTTCTTCTCTGTGCACACCAAAAGTCTTAATACTAATTCAACTTTCTTCTCTGTGCACACCCAAAGTCTTAATACTAATCCCAACTTCTCTGTGCACACCAAAAGTCTTAATACTAATCCCATCTTTCTTCTCTGTGCACACAAAAACTCTTAAAACTAATACCAACATTCTTCTCTGTGCACACAAAAAGTCTTAATAGTAATTCAAACTTTCTTCTCTGTGCACACCAAAAGTCTTAATACTAATTCCAACTTTCCTCTCTGTGCACACCAAAAGTCTTAATACTAATTCCAACTTTCTTCTCTGTGCACACCAAAAGTCTTAATACTAATCCCAACTTTCTTCTCTGTGCACACCAAAAGTCTTAATACTAATCCCAACTTTCTTCTCTGTGCACACCAAAAGTCTTAATACTAATTCCAACTTTCTTCTCTGTGCACACCAAAAGTCTTAATACTAATCCCAACTTTCTTCTCTGTGCACACCAAAAGTCTTAATACTAATCCCATCTTTCTTCTCTGTGCCACAATAAGTCCTTGCCTGCAACCCAATTGTTTCCTTCCTGAGCTCATCTTAGGTCTCATTACTAAACCCAATTGTTTCCTTCCTGAGCTCATCTCAGGTCTCATTACTAAACCCAAATGGTTCCTTTCTGGGTTAATTTGAAATCTTTGTAACCCAAATCTCTTGTTCACGCTCATCCAATCACTTTGAACCAAAATCCTTGAGCAGTTTGTGTCCTGTTCAACTCAAACCTCTTCAGACATTAAGTGACTCCATAAAAATAAACAACTGGCCACGACATTTCAACTATCTGCACGTTTTTCAAGTTATCCAATGGTATTACGCATTTTTTGTTGGAAAAATTTTGTTTCCACTAGTCTAATGACTTTAGAAAAAAAACGTATAGTAGAGCAACTACATATTATATTTTTTTTCATAAAGTTCTAAAAAAAGAGGACTGATTACCTTTTTCTTTTTCTTTTTCTTTATTTTTTTAAATTCCTGGCTGCTACCTAAATCGTACCACTTTCAAAAAACATTAGCAAAGAAAAGTAAAAACAAAAGTATTTACCGATGAACTTCGAAGATTGTGATTTCTCTCATTCGGAGCTCCCGAGGTTTTCTTGGTTTCTGAGCTGAAGTGCGAGCCGCCTCGTACTACAACGGTTTACATACAACGGGAGGCTACTGCGTAAAATAGGCTAACATAATGTTGTTTTTCTATTCTCTCCCTCGACCCTGCTGTCTCTCTCTCTCTCTCTCTCTCTCTCTCTCTCTCTCTCTCTCTCTCTCTCTCTCTCTCTCTCTCTCTCTCTCTCTCTCTCTCCCTCTCTCTTTCTCTCTCTCTCTCTCTCTCTCTCTCTCTCTCTCTCTCTCTCTCTCTCTCCCTCCCTCTCTCTCTCTCTCCCTCCCTCTCTCTCTCTCTCCCACTCTCTTTCTCTCTGTCTCTCTCTGTCTCTCTGCCTCTGTCTGTCTGTCTGTCTGCCTCTCTCTCTCTTTCTCCCTCTCTTACTTTCTCTTTCTCTCTGTCTGACTGCCTCTACCTCTCCCTCTCTCTTTCTCTCTCTCTCTCTCTCTCTCTCTCTCTCTCTCTCTCTCTCTCTCCCTCTCTTAGCACAAAATAATGTTTATTCGTATATCTTTTATGTGCCTCATAATTTTATAATTTTATAACAGTGAGAATCCTGTGTCGATTATTATTTTCTCCCTCCTTCAGTGTGAAAAAAAAATTAAAATTGAGGCAATGAGCTGACCCAAAGAGCATTAACTGTGATTGGTCTCGCTATGTACTTACTAGCCTTAGCTCCCTCTGATATCCGAGGAGCTCTCACGCGTTAAATATCATTTACATTTCAGAGCTTACATTATGTGTTTCTAAGTGCAGACATTTTATATAAATAAAATATAAAAAAAAATTAAACATAAAAAGTCAACATTGAACCCTAGTCAGCAATATTACAATTATTTGGCGGCTGTTTCCCAGGACTAAGCATTTCTTTGATTGCAGCCACTGCTGCTTGCTGTTTCATTGTGATTTCTAAACCCACACCCTCTTTCAGCAATAAGCCTTTTTAGGGTGGTAACAATGTCAGAGGAATTCAACTACTTATTTTCAGAGTCGAAGCTTTAGTCAGTGTGCCAGTCACGGAGACTATATTACAGCTCCCGTCAAGCCTAAACATGAACTCTTTCACTCCGTCTCTTTCCCTTTCTTTCACTTTCTCTCATCTTCTCTCTCTCTCTCTCTCTTTCTCCCTCCCCCTCTCCTCTTTAATCCCCTTTTCTCTCTTCCTCTTTTTCTCCTCTTATCTGTCTATTACGTTTCCCCCTCCCCATCTCTTTCGTTATCTCTTTGTCTCCATCTCTCTCTTCTCTCCTTTTCTCTCCCCCTGTCTTTCCCTTTCTTTCTCTCGCAATCGTCAAGCTGTGCTCTATTTGTTGTGTTGTAGCCTCTATATCTGACTAGAAAAATATCAATAAATCTTAAAGTCAGAAAGAGAGAAAGAGTCAGAGAGAGAGAGAGAGAGAGAGAGAGAGAGAGAGAGAGAGAGAAGAAAAGAGAGAGATAGAAAGAGGGAGGCAGAAAAGGAGAGAGATACATAGAGAGAGAGAGGGAAAGAGAGAGAGTAGGAGAGTCAGGGAGATAGGAAGGGAAGGAGAGAGATAATGAGAGAGGAGAGAGAGAGGGATATACTTATATATATATATATATATATATATATATATAAAGAGAGACAGAGACAGAAAGAGAGAGAGAGAGAGAGAGAGAGAGAGAGAGAGAGAGAGAGAGAGAGAGAGAGAGAGAGAGAGAGAGAGAAAGGCAGACAGACAAAGAGAGAGACAGCGAGAGAGACAGAGACAGAAACAGAGAGAGAGGCAGAGAGAGAGAAAGAGAGAGGGAGAGAGAGAAAGAGAGAGAGGGAGAAAAAGAGAGGGAGAGAGAGGGAGAGACCGAAGGTGAAATAAAACAACATCATGCACAACAGCTCGTCTCGTTCTAAACAGGGGAGATGTCCTGAATTAACATTTGGAGCATGAAAAAAATAACGTTCCTGTGTTTCATGTCACTAAGTCAAGACGTTTATATAAATATTATATGGTAATTTGGTGATGCTTGAAAAATAATAATAATACACGGAAGGTAAAAATAATTCTTAGGCAGATTTAACACCACTACCTAAAGTTAAGCGTGTTTTCTTTGCTATAATTCTCTTCAGGTAAATGTATGTTCCCAGGGTTCCCAGAGGTCATCACGCTGGACATCTATGAGGAATTTTCTCAGTAATGGGACAGAACGCAAAGTTTACTCACTCAATAGGGTGTGACTGGAGTAGCGTCCCTTGTGCATGGATTTAGTTTTTAGTCTTTGCTGAGCCTGTCTTCTCCAGTGAGGATTACAAAGGGTGTAGATCTAGATTTAAAATGGAAAGACAAAAACAAACTAGCAACAGTAAAAAAAAAGAATCCAACACAAACAAATTTTCATAAAGTATTTTCAACATGAGCCGATACAGGTCTGAGAGAGACAGTCAGTTTCTCACCGCTGGCATCACAAACCAGCTGACACGTTAGACACACACACACACACACATATATATATATATATATATATATACAGAGAAAGAGAGAGAGAGAGAGAGATATGTATGTGTATAATCATAGTTTTTATCCTAGCTGCTCTGTATTGCAGTTATCTAGAGAGACCTGTTTGGCTTATCATCCCCACCTGAAATAATAAAGCTATAACCCCTAAACGAACCTCCGCGGTCTAAATGCTTGAGTAAACTATTATTTTATGTCACTTTTCAGCGAAATCAATTTTGCTCTACACAATTAATTCAGTTCTTAGCATTCTCCCATTTTCGCGATTTTCTGCCCATCTCTGTCCGTGTGATTCCCACTTGCGCCCTCTGCGTTACCGGAGATCCAGGCATCAGGTGCAGCTCAAGGCCTGACGGGGGCGGGTTAGTCTGGCGCGGGCTACATAGGGACTTCGTGGAAATCACAACACCACTATTACGATCAACATCATCTCCACCATCACAATCACCACCACCATCATCATTACCATCATCACCACCACCATCATCATCAACATCATCATCACCACCATCATTACCATTACCATCATCACCCCCACCATTACCATCATCACCACCACTATTACCACCATCATCACCACCACCAGCATTACCATTACCATCCTATCCACCACCATTACCATTATCATCATCACCACCACCATTACCATTATCATCATAACCACCACTATTACCACCACCATTACCACCACCATTACCACCACCATCATCACCAACACCATTACCATCACCATCATCACCGCCACTATTACCATTACCATCATCACCACCACCATTACCATCACCATCATCACCACCATCATTAACGTTACCATCATCACCACTACCATTACCATTATCATCATCACCACTACCATTACCACCACCATCATCACCACCACAATTATCATTACCATCATCACCACCACTATTACCACCATCATCCCACCACCAGCATTACCATTACCATCCTATCCACCACCATTACCATCACCATCATCACCACTACCATTACCATCACCATCATCACCAACACCATTACCATCACCATTATCACCACCACAATTACCACCACCATCATCACCAACATCATTACCATTACCATCATCACCACCACCATTACCATCACCATCATCACCACCACAATTACCATTACCATCATCACCACCACTATTACCACCATCATCCCACCACCAGCATTACCATTACCATCCTATCCACCACCACTACCATCACCATCATCACCACTACCATTACCATCACCATCATCACCAACACCATTACCATCACCATTATCACCACCACAATTACCACCACCATCATCACCAACACCATTACCATCACCATCGTCACCACCACCATTACCATTACCATCATCATCACCACCACTACCATCACCATCATCACCACCATCATTACCATAACCATCATCACCACCAACATTAACATTACCATCATCACCACTACCATTACCATCACCATCATCACCACCACCATTACCATTACCATCATCACCACCACGATTACCATTACATTCATCACCACCACCACAATTTCCATTCATCATCAGCATTACCATCACCATCATCATCACCACCACCATTACTATCATTACCATCACCATCATCACCACCACTATCACCATCATCACCACCACCATCAAAATCACTACCATCATCACAATCACCATCATCATCACAATCACCACCATCATTGCCATTACCATCATCACCACCACCTTTACCATCACCATCATCACCATCACCATTACCATCATCACCACCACCATTACCATCATCACCACCACCATTATTATTATCACCACACCATAACCATAATCACCACCACCATCACAATCACCATCATCATCACAATCACCACCACCACCACCACCATCATCTCCACTGTGTGATGGTATTGGTAGTGACCAGTTTGCTCTTCTGGTTGTTGAAGTCGATGATTGAACCAACTTAATTTCCTGTACAGATACTCTAAATATTGTAATCTTATCGATTTTACCGAACTTTACACACCTGAGTTTTAGATTTCAGCAAGAAAAACGTCAAGCAGATCTTACTACGATAAGAAAAAAGATTTCTGATTTCTTTGTGCATAGTTTCAAGCTGCCATCAAAGCAAGACTGGTTTGGAAGAGAAGGAATCTGAGAAACGCATTGGGTCGTTAGAAGGAGAGAATACAAAGTTCGCAGAAGCAAGAGAGAATGTGTTACCGGGAAAAAGAGAAAGATAAAGAAAAGAACAAGTTTGATTCAGAGACAAGACAAGAAAGATAGACAGAGCGAACGAGATTAAGATAGGAATAGGGCCTAGGGGTAGATGGGAAGAGATAAAATTAAATATTAAATAAAAACAAATTGACAAATGTATAGAGAGTCATACAGAGATAGAGAGAAAGAGAGAGAGTGAGAGAGAGAGAGAGAGAGAGAGAGAGAGAGAGAGAGAGAGAGAGAGAGAGAGAGAGAGAGAGAGAGAACCCATTCATCAATGCTTACATAAGCAATGGGTAATGAATGTAAATGACCTAAAGGAAAGATAACGATCACCTTCCTCAGACAAGTTCTACAACCTGCCCGTAAGGTGCAGACAGCTGCAGTATTCTGCCCCTGCCATGCATTCAGGCGCTAGAACCAATGACAGCTTCATTGGAACAGCTAGCAGCGTGTATTGGTTCCCTGTATTGTCTGCTGACAGGTCATGTGGTCAGAGCTGAGAACTGTGCACTTTGTTGCTGGTTAGTGACAGGCCCACCAAGTTGCCCGTTAGGCTGTTGCTGCCACAATGATTAATGGCCACGTAGCCAACACGGGTGGGTTGCGCCGCTAATCTACTTCATGCATAGATAACGTGATTCAGCTGGAAGATCACAGTACATGTACATTCTAGAGTGGAGGAAATGGTCAGGATATACAGGTGAAGCGCTTCTGGTCAAGTCAGAAACCGGTATAGTAAAACACTCCACCTATCTTCCTACTTACTTGTCTATCTATTTATCTACCTATCTATCTACCTATCTAATCTGTTTATATACCTATTTATCTATCTACCTATCTAGCTACCTATCCGTCTATCTATTTACCTATCTCTTTATCTATCTATCTATCTATTTGGCTATCTATGTATCTATCTATCTATCTGTCTGTCTATGTAAATCTCTCTATTTATCTTTTTATTTATCTATTGAATCTGTGTGATGTCAAGTTTCGAATTACGAGCTACTGTTGTCTCCCTCGCGAGATGATGTAAAGAAAACATCTTGTTCGTCCCTTGAGGAGACTTGGTTTTACAAAAGAATGAAAATGCCTTGAAAATATAATTTTCACCTTGTCTTCATAAATATTAAAACTATTACTGAGACATCTTTTCATAGATAAGTAACTAAATCAAATAAAAATCAGAGTAAGCGATAAATGATAGTAGTTTTATATTCCAAAGAAGTCTCTCTCCAGGCATCAACTTTATTAAAAACCCGATTCTTTTCTCGGCTAGTTATGGCTGACAGCAGAGGAGAGTTTTATTTTTTTTTTTTCGAATAAAAGAGAGAGAGAAAGAGAGAGAGAGAGAGAGAGAGAGAGAGAGAGAGAGAGAGAGAGAGAGAGAGAGAGAGAAACAGACAGACAGACAGACAGACAGATAGACAACCACAGACAGACAGACAGACAGAGAAGGAGAGACATAGAGAGACAGACAGACAGATACAGAGACAGAGATGGAGACAGAGAGAGACAGAGAAAGAGACAGCGACAGAGAGACAGAGAGAGACAGAAAGAGAGAGACAGACAAAGAGGCAAAGAGAGATAAAGAGACAGAGAGAGAAAGAGAGAGAAAGAGGGAGAAATAGATAGATAGATAGATAGATAGATAGATAGATAGATAGATTGATAGAGAACGAGACAGAGAGAGAGAGAGAGAGAGAGAGACAGAGAGAGAGACAGAGAGAGAGAGAGAGAGCGCAAAGATACATACAAACGCACAAATAAGGAGAAAGATTACAGGAGAAAGACGGAGGATGAAAAAGGAAAAGAGGCTCAATAATAATTAAGTAGGGAGACTTGGGATGGCTAGGGATAGCTGGATTCAACTCCCATCCCTTATTTGCTACTGGCCGAGTGAACCCTGTGCTATCATTCCAGATGTTGCCAATCCTCTCTTCCTCTCAACCTATCATCCTTTCATCCTCTCTTTCTCTCTTCCACTCATCCTATTATCCTATCATTCTTTCTTCCTGTCATCCTACATTCCTCTCATCCTCTCACCCTCTCTTCCTCTTTTTCTCTCATCCTCTCGTCCTGTCATCCTATCATCCTCTCATCCTATGTCCACCCACCCTCTCTTTCTCTCACCCTCTCTTCCTCTCATCCTCTCATTCCCTCTTACTCTCACTCTCTTCTTCTCATCCTTTCATCCTCTCATCCTGTCTTCCTCTCATCTTGTCATCCTCTCATCCTCTCATACTCTCACCCTCTCGTTCTCTTATCCTTTCACTCTCTCTACCTCTCATCCTTTCATCCTCTCTTCCTCTCATCCTTTCATCCTCTCTTCTTCTCTTCCTCTTATCCTCTCATCCTCTCACCCTATCATCTTCTCTTCCTGTCATCTTCTCTTCCTCTCACCCTCTCATCCTCTCTTCTTCTCTTCCTCTCATCCTTTCATCCTCTCATCCTCTCACCCTCTCATCCTCTCATCTTCTCTTCCTGTCATCTTCTCTTCCTCTCATCCTCTCTTCTTCTCTTCCTCTCATCCTTTCATCCTCTCTTCTTCTCTTCCTGTTATCCTATCATCCTCTCACCCTCTCATCCTCTCTTCTTCTCTTCCTGTTATCCTTTCATCCTCTCTTCTTCTCTTCCTGTTATCCTCTCACCCTCTCATCCTCTCTTCTTCTCTTCCTGTTATCCTCTCATCCTCTCACCCTCTCATCCTCTCTTCTTCTCTTCCTGTTATCCTATCATCCTCTCACCCTCTCATTCTCTCTTCTTCTCTTCCTGTTATCCTTTCATCCTCTCTTCTTCTCTTCCTGTTATCCTCTCATCCTCTCACCCTCTCATTCTCTCTTCTTCTCTTCCTGTTATCCTTTCATCCTCTCTTCTTCTCTTCCTGTTATCCTATCATCCTCTCACCCTCTCATTCTCTCTTCTTCTCTTCCTGTTATCCTTTCATCCTCTCTTCTTCTCTTCCTGTTATCCTCTCACCCTCTCACCCTCTCTTCTTCTCTTCCTGTTATCCTATCATCCTCTCACCCTCTCATCCTCTCTTCCTCTCGTCCTATCATCTTCTCTTCCTCTCACCCTCTCACCCTCTCATCCTCTCCCTGCAGACATTGCTCGGGTCCACAGCCCTGTGAAGTGGATGTAGCGGACCAGCCGGGAGTGTAAATGACATGTGGCGAACATTATTGTCATAATAAGCTTTCCATGGATGGGCTTAATAGGTTTACCCTACACCACAAATTGGATCCATGTCCTGTGCGCAGGGCGCATTCTCTACAGGGCGAATCGTGTGGCATGCGGCCACTCTACGCTCCAACAAAAAGTTGTCATGGAGAGAACAGGGGAAAGGAAATATTGGAGGTTCGTCAAACAGAAATAGATATATCAGATGTTAGATAGATTGATAGACAGACAGATAGATAGTTGTATAGGTAGATAGATAGATGGATAGATGAAGAGATCGATAGATATATTGATATTTAGATATATGGATGCATAGTTAGATACATAGGTAGATAGATAAATAGATAGATAATAAATGAATAGATGCATAGATAGACAGATAGATAGATGAATGGATGGAAAAATGGATAAATAAGCTAGATGAAAACTCGTCAGATATAAAGACAGTTAGAAATGTAGCTAGAATTATTGTGTAGATGGAAATGGAGAAATTTCTAGTCAGATATAAGAAAAAGAGAGTTTATCGTAGAGGAGAGATAAAAAGAATATATGAATATCAATATTGTCATTACTACTACTACTACCACATTCAGCACCATCAAAACAGTCGTCAGCATCATCAACAGTAACAATCACTTCCCGGCCAATCAACTACTACCAATGTACACTTTACCAAACTCTAAACCCAGATACCATATTTGGTTGCGCTCATACCTGGACATTAAAGAAGTCTTTGAGAATCAGGGGCATGTGTCTCACGACAGCTGATACTGTTGAAACGTGTGACACTACAACACTGACAGGAAAACACTTGGCACGCGTAATTCCAGCCGCCAAACGAAGGAAGATAGGAAATACTCACTCGATTATCGACTTGGTATAATCACTATACACAGAGTTGAGAACCGTTGATAAAGCAGCCATAAGTAAAACATTAGATTATTGCTGCTAAAGCTCCACTTGTTTTTTCTTCTCCTTGGCACTGTTTATTGAATTGAGCAATGATTTCGCAATGGCATCGCAGAGCGTCGTTATGACGGTAACAACAGTATCGAGATTCAAGGATAAATAATTATTTGAAAATATTCATACACAATGGGAGTATCGCATTGCGATGTTTCTCTTAATTGAAAATCTCCCGGTATAATTCCCATGTGGATAGCTTGTGTAAAGACAAAATGGTTGAGACTGGCCACAGGAGGCAAAACCGTGCTGGACTGAAATTCAAATTTTCGAATTTTCTAGGCCTGACATAGTTCTGAGTTATTCTTGGATTATTTTTACTTCAATGTTTTGTTTCAAATTTTTAAAAGTTCAGTTTCTTTTTGGTTTGGTGAAAATTAACTCATTATTTCTTCAATGTTTCAGTTCTGATGACCGGTTGAGATTTCCTGTTGTTGAATTTTAGAGGAAAAATCTGGGACTCTCTCTGTTTGGCTTTGCTGCTAACTAGGAGAACGTTGGCGTCTGCCTTTGGGCAAAATATTCCTGCAGCTCACCTAAGATTCAGTGCATGTCACTCACGCGCCACTACATTGCCTTTTGAAAATAGTTGAAAGCTCAAAACTGAGTACGGAAGGAAAGAGAGAGGAAGAAACCCAAGAACCAACGTTGTCTCGTGTTGATATGCTGAAACATTCACAAACTACATTCAGCGAGCGAGAGACAGAGAGAGAAAAAGAGGAAAAGAAAGGGAGAAAAAAACGCAGAAGATAATGATAATGCTAGGTAAAAAAAAAAACAATGGGGGGGAAGAAAAAGAAACAATGAAACAGATTTCAGAATATAGTTCATCTGGAGATCAAACAGGCATACATCTTTGTAAGAAAGAGGAAAAATCCAAGAAATATCTGTAGGATGAAATAATAGACAATCACAGATTCCGTCAGCTACTCTTCCTGATTCTAGGATCGTTAGTGACAACCAAGCTACTCTTCCTGACGCTAGGATTATGGGTGACAATCGAGATACTCTTCCTGACGCTAGGATTATAGGTGACAACCAAGCTACTCTTCCTGACGCTAGGATTATAGGTGATAACAAACTTACTCTTCCTGACGCTAGGATTATAGGTGACAACCAAGCTACTCTTCCTGACGCTAGGATTATAGGTGACAACAAACTTACTCTTCCTGACGCTAGGATTATAGGTGACAACCAAGCTACTCTTCCTGACGCTAGGATTATAGGTGACAACGAAGCTACTCTTCCTGACGCTAGGATTATAGGAGATAACAAACTTACTCTTCCTGACGCTAGGATTATAGGTGACAACCAAGCTACTCTTCCTGACGCTAGGATTATAGGTGACAACCAAGCTACTCTTCCTGACGCTAGGATTATAGGTGATAACAAACTTACTCTTCCTGACGCTAGGATTATAGGTGACAACCAAGCTACTCTTCCTGACGCTAGGATTATAGGTGACAACCAAGCTACTCTTCCTGACGCTAGGATTATAGGTGACAACCAAGCCACTCTTCCTGACGCTAGGATTATAGGTCACAACCAAGCTACTCTTCCTGACGCTAGGATTATAGGTGACAACCAAGCTACTCTTCCTGACGCTAGGATTATAGGTGATAACAAACTTACTCTTCCTGACGCTAGGATTATGGGTGACAACAAACTTACTCTTCATGACGCTAGGATTATAGGTGATAACAAACTTACTCTTCCTGACGCTAGGATTATAGGTGACAACCAAGCCACTCTTCCTGACGCTAGGATTATAGGTGACAACCAAACTTACTCTTCCTGACGCTAGGATTATAGGTGATAACAAACTTACTCTTCCTGACGCTAGGATTATAGGTGACAACCAAGCTACTCTTCCTGACGCTAGGATTATAGGTGATAACAAACTTACTCTTCCTGACGCTAGGATTATAGGTGACAACCAAACTTACTCTTCCTGACGCTAGGATTATAGGTGACAACCAAACTTACTCTTCCTGACGCTAGGATTATAGGTGATAACAAACTTACTCTTCCTGACGCTAGGATTATAGGTGACAACCAAGCTACTCTTCCTGACGCTAGGATTATAGGTGATAACAAACTTACTCTTCCTGACGCTAGGATTATAGGTGACAACCAAGCTACTCTTCCTGACGCTAGGATTATAGGTGACAACAAACTTACTCTTCCTGACGCTAGGATTATAGGTGATAACAAACTTACTCTTCCTGACGCTAGGATTATAGGTGACAACAAACTTACTCTTCCTGACGCTAGGATTATAAGTGACAACCAAGCCACTCTTCCTGACGCTAGGAATATAGGTGATAACAAACTTACTCTTCCTGACGCTAGGATTATAAGTGACAACCAAGCTACTCTTCCTGACGCTAGGATTATAGGTGATAACAAACTTACTCTTCCTGACGCTAGGATTATAGGTGATAACAAACTTACTCTTCCTGACGCTAGGATTATAGGTGACAACCAAGCCACTCTTCCTGACGCTAGGATTATAGGTGACAACAAACTTACTCTTCATGACGCTAGGATTATAGGTGACAACCAAGCTACTCTTCCTGACGCTAGGATTATAGGTGACAATCGAGATACTCTTCCTGGCGCTAGGATTATAAGTGACAACCCAGCTACTCTTCCTGACGCTAGGATTATAGGTGACAACCAAACTTACTCTTCATGACGCTAGGATTATAGGTGACAACCAAACTACTTTCCTGACAATAGGATTATAGGTGACAACCAAGATACTCTTCATGACGCTAGGATTATAGGTGATAACAAACTTACTCTTCCTGACGCTAGGATTATAGGTGACAACCAAGATACTCTTCCTGACGCTAGGATTATAGGTGACAACCAAGATACTCTTCCTGACGCTAGGATTATAGGTGACAACAAACTTACTCTTCCTGACGCTAGGATTATAGGTGACAACAAACTTACTCTTCCTGACGCTAGGATTATAGGTGACAACCAAGCTACTCTTCCTGACAATAGGATTATAGGTGACAACCAAACTTACTCTTCCTGACGCTAGGATTATAGGTGACAACCAAGCTACTCTTCCTGACGCTAGGATTATAGGTGACAATCGAGATACTCTTCCTGACGCTAGGATTATAGGTGACAATCGAGATACTCTTCCTGACACTAGGATTATAGGTGACAATCGAGATACTCTTCCTGACGCTAGGATTATAGGTGATAACAAACTTACTCTTCCTGACGCTAGGATTATAGGTGACAACAAACTTACTCTTCATGACGCTAGGATTATAGGTGATAACAAACTTACTCTTCATGACGCTAGGATTATAGGTGATAAAAAACTTACTCTTCATGACGCTAGGATTATAGGTGAGAATCGAGATACTCTTCCTGACGCTAGGATTATAGGTGATAACAAACTTACTCTTCCTGACGCTAGGATTATAGGTGATAACAAACTTACTCTTCCTGACGCTAGGATTATAGGTGACAATCGAGATACTCTTCCTGACGCTAGGATTATAGGTGACAATCGAGATACTCTTCCTGACACTAGGATTATAGGTGACAATCGAGATACTCTTCCTGACGCTAGGATTATAGGTGATAACAAACTTACTCTTCCTGACGCTAGGATTATAGGTGATAACAAACTTACTCTTCATGACGCTAGGATTATAGGTGATAACAAACTTACTCTTCCTGACGCTAGGATTATAGGTGATAACAAACTTACTCTTCATGACGCTAGGATTATAGGTGACAATCGAGATACTCTTCCTGACACTAGGATTATAGGTGATAACAAACTTACTCTTCCTGACACTAGGATTATAGGTGACAATCGAGATACTCTTCCTGACACTAGGATTATAGGTGACAATCGAGATACTCTTCCTGACGCTAGGATTATAGGTGACAACAAACTTACTCTTCCTGACGCTAGGATTATAGGTGATAACAAACTTACTCTTCCTGACACTAGGATTATAGGTGATAACAAACTTACTCTTCCTGACGCTAGGATTATAGGTGATAACGAACTTACTCTTCCTGACGCTAGGATTATAGGTGATAACAAACTTACTCTTCCTGACACTAGGATTATAGGTGATAACAAACTTACTCTTCCTGACGCTAGGATTATAGGTGATAACAAACTTACTCTTCCTGACACTAGGATTATAGGTGATAACAAACTTACTCTTCCTGACACTAGGATTATAGGTGACAATCGAGATACTCTTCCTGACACTAGGATTATAGGTGACAATCGAGATACTCTTCCTGACGCTAGGATTATAGGTGATAACAAACTTACTCTTCCTGACGCTAGGATTATAGGTGATAACAAACTTACTCTTCCTGACGCTAGGATTATAGGTGATAACAAACTTACTCTTCCTGACACTAGGATTATAGGTGATAACAAACTTACTCTTCCTGACGCTAGGATTATAGGTGATAACAAACTTACTCTTCCTGACACTAGGATTATAGGTGATAACAAACTTACTCTTCCTGACACTAGGATTATAGGTGACAATCGAGATACTCTTCCTGACACTAGGATTATAGGTGACAATCGAGATACTCTTCCTGACGCTAGGATTATAGGTGACAACAAACTTAATCTTCCTGACGCTAGGATTATAGGTGATAACAAACTTACTCTTCATGACGCTAGGATTATAGGTGATAACAAACTTACTCTTCATGACGCTAGGATTATAGGTGACAATCGAGATACTCTTCATGACGCTAGGATTATAGGTGATAACAAACTTACTCTTCCTGACGCTAGGATTATAGGTGACAATCGAGATACTCTTCATGACGCTAGGATTATAGGTGATAACAAACTTACTCTTCATGACGCTAGGATTATAGGTGACAATCGAGATACTCTTCCTGACGCTAGGATTATAGGTGATAACAAACTTACTCTTCCTGACGCTAGGATTATAGGTGATAACAAACTTACTCTTCCTGACGCTAGGATTATAGGTGATAACAAACTTACTCTTCATGACGCTAGGATTATAGGTGATAACAAACTTACTCTTCCTGACGCTAGGATTATAGGTGACAATCGAGATACTCTTCATGACGCTAGGATTATAGGTGATAACAAACTTACTCTTCCTGACGCTAGGATTATAGGTGACAACAAACTTACTCTTCATGACGCTAGGATTATAGGTGATAACAAACTTACTCTTCCTGACGCTAGGATTATAGGTGACAATCGAGATACTCTTCCTGACGCTAGGATTATAGGTGATAACAAACTTACTCTTCATGACGCTAGGATTATAGGTGATAACAAACTTACTCTTCCTGACGCTAGGATTATAGGTGATAACAAACTTACTCTTCCTGACGCTAGGATTATAGGTGACAATCGAGATACTCTTCCTGACGCTAGGATTATAGGTGATAACAAACATACTCTTCATGACGCTAGGATTATAGGTGATAACAAACTTACTCTTCCTGACGCTAGGATTATAGGTGATAACAAACTTACTCTTCATGACGCTAGGATTATAGGTGATAACAAACTTACTCTTCCTGACGCTAGGATTATAGGTGACAATCGAGATACTCTTCCTGACGCTAGGATTATAGGTGATAACAAACTTACTCTTCATGACGCTAGGATTATAGGTGATAACAAACTTACTCTTCCTGACGCTAGGATTATAGGTGACAATCGAGATACTCTTCCTGACGCTAGGATTATAGGTGATAACAAACTTACTCTTCCTGACGCTAGGATTATAGGTGACAACAAACTTTCTCTTCCTGACAATAGGATTATAGGTGACAACAAACTTTCTCTTCCTGACAATAGGATTATAGGTGACAACAAACTTACTCTTCCTGACAATAGGATTATAGGTGACAACAAACTTACTCTTCCTGACAATAGGATTATAGGTGATAACAAACTTACTCTTCCTGACGCTAGGATTATAGGTGACAACAAACTTACTCTTCCTGACGCTAGGATTATAGGTGACAACAAACTTTCTCTTCCAGACGCTAGGATTATAGGTGACAACAAACTTTCTCTTCCTGACGCTAGGATTATAGGTGACAACAAACTTACTCTTCCTTACGCTAGGATTATAGGTGATAACAAACTTTCTCTTCCTGACGCTAGGATTATAGGTGACAACAAACTTTCTCTTCCTGACGCTAGGATTATAGGTGACAACAAACTTTCTCTTCCTGACGCTAGGATTATAGGTGACAACAAACTTTCTCTTCCTGACAATAGAATTATAGGTGACAACAAACTTTCTCTTCCTGACAATAGGATTATAGGTGACAACAAACTTTCTCTTCCTGACGCTAGGATTATAGGTGACAACAAACTTTCTCTTCCTGACAATAGGATTATAGGTGACAACAAACTTTCTCTTCCTGACGCTAGGATTATAGGTGACAACAAACTTTCTCTTCCTGACGCTAGGATTATAGGTGACAACAAACTTTCTCTTCCTGACAATAGGATTATAGGTGACAACAAACTTTCTCTTCCTGACGCTAGGATTATAGGTGACAACAAACTTACTCTTCCTGACGCTAGGATTATAGGTGACAACAAACTTTCTCTTCCTGACGCTAGGATTATAGGTGACAACAAACTTTCTCTTCCTGACGCTAGGATTATAGGTGACAACAAACTTTCTCTTCCTGACGCTAGGATTATAGGTGACAACAAACTTTCTCTTCCTGACGCTAGGATTATAGGTGACAACAAACTTTCTCTTCCTGACGCTAGGATTATAGGTGACAACAAACTTTCTCTTCCTGACGCTAGGATTATAGGTGACAACCAAACTTGCTCTTCCTGACGCTAGGATTATAGGTGACAACAAACTTTCTCTTCCTGACAATAGGATTATAGGTGACAACAAACTTTCTCTTCCTGACAATAGGATTATAGGTGACAACCAAACTTTCTCTTCCTGACGCTAGGATTATAGGTGACAACCAAACTTGCTCTTCCTGACGCTAGGATTATAGGTGACAACAAACTTTCTCTTCCTGACAATAGGATTATAGGTGACAACCAAACTTTCTCTTCCTGACTCTAGGATTATAGGTGACAACCAAGTTACTCTTCCTGACGCTAGGATTATAGGTGACAACCAAACTTGCTCTTCCTGACGCTAGGATTATAGGTGACAACAAACTTTCTCTTCCTGACAATAGGATTATAGGTGACAACCAAAATTTCTCTTCCTGACGCTAGGATTATAGGTGACAACCAAGTTACTCTTCCTGACGCTAGGATTATAGGTGACAACCAAACTTGCTCTTCCTGACGCTAGGATTATAGGTGACAACAAACTTACTCTTCCTGACAATAGGATTATAGGTGACAACCAACTTTCTCTTCCTGACAATAGGATTATAGGTGACAACCAAACTTTCTCTTCCTGACGCTAGGATTATAGGTGACAACAAACTTTCTCTTCCTGACGCTAGGATTATAGGTGACAACAAACTTTCTCTTCCTGACAATAGGATTATAGGTGACAACCAAACTTTCTCTTCCTGACGCTAGGATTATAGGTGACAACAAACTTTCTCTTCCTGACAATAGGATTATAGGTGACAACAAACTTTCTGTTCCTGACAATAGGATTATAGGTGACAACAAACTTTCTCTTCCTGACAATAGGATTATAGGTGACAACAAACTTTCTCTTCCTGACAATAGGATTATAGGTGACAACCAAGTTACTCTTCCTGACGCTAGGAATATATGTGAAAACCAAAAACTTGTGACCTGGAGCAGCTAACGTCGTTAATTATTTATAACTGTGCGCAATGTTTTTTCTGGAGCAGAGAGTAATATAATTTTGACTACTTTAACTTATATAATACTGATCAGGTGGAAAAATGGCATAGAGAAAAATAATAATGTTATTCAGATGTAATTTCCATAATGATACTTCATTAAAATTTTATCAGTTTCGTTGAAGGCATTAAATCACCAATGTAAGAGAAGCGATACTCAGTGGTTCTCACATTGTTTATGTATTTGAGTAACATTGCTGAAACTCTGATAGCATACGAAATTAGATCTCTAGATTTTTTAATTCATATGTATTACGTTGACAGAGATTTTTTAATCTAAAAAAAATATTATGCTGTGTAAAAAAAATTAAGAAACAAAACTTCGCACAAAATTAAGCTCAAGGTTTTTTTTTTTTTTTGAATTGTAAAATTAACTAGTTTCTAAGGAAGTATAAATGAAAGAAAAAACCAGAATATCCAATTCTCCAGTATATGATAATACTATGCGGATCAACAAAGTAACTCTTTTCACTGATAGGGAAAACTTTGTGCCTAAGTTTTGTAATCTGGACCAAATATCTTTTTATGAATTCGTTTTTTACTAAGATACAATTTATTTCCATTACTTGCTTCGAAAATTTGACACTGCCCTGCTATATCATAAGTTGCAGCTTAAATACTTAAAGGTAAATTTTCTAAAAAAATCAAACAGACTTTGACGTAAGATACAGCCTTCATTAAACAAACAACAGAATGATGCGTATTAGTAACACAAAATAAAAACTGTGGAAAACGCTCGTCAAATTTATACTGGCATAGATGATAGACATTTTGAAAAGTCTGCAAAATGGTCCACAGATGTGGCTATAATTTCAATCGTTTATAAGTACCTCAAAACATTACAAGATGAGGGAATTGAATAACAACAGCAGCAGCAAGATTGACAATAATATTACTGCTCATACTACCAACACCACCACCACCACCGCTACTACTACTTCTACTACTACTGCTGCTGCTGCTGCTGCTGCTGCTGCTACTACTACTACTACTACTACTACTACTACTACTACTATTACTACTACTACTACTACTACTACTACTACTACTACTACTACTACTACTACTACTACTACTACTACTGCTGCTACTACTACTACAACTACTGCTACTAATGCCCCTTCTAATAATAATAGTAATATGATTATGATAACAAAAGTGATAAGTTTAATTAGTGTCGATCCTTGGTTTCTCATGCCAATTTAAGACATATGACAACCATCAGTTTAATGAGTGTCGATCCTTGGTTTCTCATGCCAATTTAAGACATATGACAACCATCAGTTTAATGAGTTTCGATCCTTGGTTTCTCATGCCAATTTAAGACATACGACAACCATCAGTTTAATTAGTTTCGATCTTGTGTTTCTCATGCCAATTTAAGACATATGACAACCATCAGTTTAATGAGTTTCGATCCTGTGTTTCTCATACCAATTTAAGACATACGACAACCATCAGTTTAAAGAGTTTCGATCCTGTGTTTCTCATACCAATTTAAGACATATGACAACCATCAGTTTAATGAGTTTCGATCCTTTGTTTCTCATGCCAATTTAAGACATACGACAACCATCAGTTTAATGAGGTTCGATCCTTGGTTTCTCATGCCAATTTAAGACATATGACAACCATCAGTTTAATGAGTTTCGATCCTTGGTTTCTCATGTCAATTTAAGACATACAACAACCATCAGTTTAAAGAGTTTCGATCCTTGGTTTCTCATGCCAATTTAAGACATACCACAACCATCAGTTTAATGAGTTTCGATCCTTGGTTTCTCATGCTAATTAAGTCAGTAACTCTGCTAGACTGTTTTTCCACAAATTCAAACAAGTTTTCTGTTTCAATGATGAATTCTTAGCAAATTGCCGAGTTATGATCTGGCGGATTTATATGATTGGTTTCGACATAACAGTTTTTGTTAAAAAATAAAAATTATTTCAAATGATGGAACGACTGGACAGAAAATTCAAACACAAGAAACTCTTTATCATCAGAATTACTATGAACCAATAAGGTTTAGATCCAGTCTATAATTGCTACTATCTTTTTGTAAAATAAGCCTAACAAATATGCACAAGCTATTAAGAGGAGTCAATATAAAATTTAAAATGATTATTTTGATTTTCTCAAGAGCTGATCAACCCAAAGCTGGCTACTAACGTCTCAAGTCCTCAGAGAGACAAATGACCACTCGTCAAGTTACTGACACGAAAACCGATGAGAAAGATCTGATGGTTTCACAGAACAGAGGTAGAGACTCGCGATAGAGTTCAGGATCAGATCTCTAGTGACTTGAACTGTCGGATTGAAATATTTCGCGCCTTTTTTCCGCTCATTGTTTTATCATACTGGTTACTTTGAATGAGGCATAATGAACTGTTGTTTCATAGCTTTGAACAGTATTATCAATTATCGCAGATTTTATAAGACACGAAGCTTCAATCTGGTTTTGTTTTTGTTTTTCTGTCGTTCTAGAACTTCTTTTTATCGATCTTTTATCGTACATTTTATGCCAGGCATCGCACAGACAAGAAGCACATGGATTCAAACCTCTTAAACTCTTCAATGATCTTCACACCATACAATTTCTCCTGCCAACCCCGCAGGGCTAAAAGATTTTAAAAAGGAAAAAAAAAATGAAAATCTGTCGGCAATGATTTATTCTCATCTTGCGGAAGAAGAGACAAGGAAGAAATTGTTATTGGAATCTCGAGATAGAAACGAGTCACGTTAATATGCAAATTTGAGATGATCTTGGTAGGGGGAGGAGAGAGGTCCTTGACCGATCGAATATCTTGCTGCTTTGGTCTGTGACGGTGATGGGGAAATAACAGACTGGCCAGCCTCACAGTGAAGTCCCTGGGCCAGAGAGTCAGCTCTTATAGAGGCAGTCTCTACTCTCTAGCATCATCGTAGACTCAACACGCTGCTCTTGCTGCGGCCCAGTTTTCTCCTAACAAGAGCTCTGGAATAATGGGCGAAAAACAAAACAGGGAAGGCTAGAATTCAGATTTTCCATAAATAACCAAGGACCTTTCAATTGTTAAGAATTACACGGTGAGGAAATAGTCTTCTAAATCTGATCAGCAGCAGTAAATATTCATAGTTCGCGAGTGAGCTGTCGAGAGCTGCTGGTATGACTTGTGGTCCCTCATCTCTCAACTCGGAGCGATTTCTAGCATTCCATCCTCCCACAGGAACCACGGGCTCGACTCTTGTCTAGAACACCATGGAGAGAAAAGTTTCCAGATTTAACAAGAATCTTTAACATTCATTTAAATGCCGATTCATTTTGGTTAGTTAAAATGTTTTTGTTCAATGTTAAGTAAATCGCTCTGTTGCGTGGAAGTACTCACAATTTTACCATCTTTCTGTCGGATGATTTTCCCCCGAGAATAAATTTGTTCACAAGAAAATGTCCTCATCAAATGAAACATACATATTTGTATGAGTCATTAACACTTTTCTCTAAAAGCTAGAATGGAATAAAATATTCAGAGGGCTGACTACATTATAGGCTAGTTTAGTATAAGTCAGTGTTATCATATCAAACAAACACAATAAAACTATATCTTAAAATACTTTCAGTCTCATATGGTTAATGTGAGCTACACGCAGACAATGTTTGTACAATAAATGGTGTAGTCAGGTCGGTAGTAGGTAAAAACTGTGGCGGCTCGTCTGTTCATCCCTTAAAGGTATAACGGTAGGTTGCGTGATGAGCCAGAATGAACTAAGTATCAAGTAGTGCTCAAGGAAGACAAATCAAACTTTTATTTCAATGAACTGATTAGGTTAGGTTTCAAGACAAACATACTTTCTCGTGTATCTTCTAACCTGACCCGTTGTTCTAGCAGTTTCATCACATACTTTCCCACCTATCTCCCATTCTAGGCCATTGCTCTAGCAGTTTTATCACCTACATTCCCATCTATCTCCCAACCTAGCCCGTTATTCTAGCGTTATTATCAAACATGTTTAGAAGATGGCGAAAATTTAAAAGGCTGGCGCTAATACAAGCTGGAAGATGATCAATTGTATTGGATAACCTGGGAATATCGAAAGTTCAAGAGCAAATGAATAATTCAAGGACTAAAAAATCGAGAATGAGATCCTCAGCAAGCTAATAAAAATCTCAAGGACACAAGATGTCTGATGCTCCTCTCCATGCTGCTGCCTCCTGCGCCATGATCCAGATTGGATGGAATTAAAATCATCAAAGGCTGGAAAAACCCCATTTCCTGGAGATCTTTATGAAACGGGCGCTGGAGAATAAACCTGGTCTTAAACCTGAACAGAAAAATGGAATCATTCGCTGGATTTTGAACCAGAATTCGATTTTATTTCATATGCAGGAGCGAAGACGGAAATACGTGAACTTTTTTAAATTCCTTTTGTCAAATTGAAACCGATATTTTGTTGCTTTTTCCTCTCTGTTTTTGAGTTTTTAAAATCCAGAATTTCTAAAAAGAACAGCAGAAAAGCGAAGAGCAACGACTCTACTTGTCCGAAACTGGGGTTTTCTCAGTTAAAATGCTGCAGAGATTTGGCGGAGGAATAAAGCGGATGGGCGAAGGGAGAGGGTTGGTGGTGAAGTGGTTGCTCGGTTTGCACAAAAATCTGAGACCCTTTACTTTAACATAAAATAAGAATTATATTAACATGATAAACAACCGGTCAAATATTGAAAGAAACAAACAAACAGACAAACAGACATACAGACAGCGGGAGTGTCAGATAGGGTGACTTAATATTCTCTGTTTCCCGAGGTTCGGTAGAACCCAGCAGCCTACCATCAGGGCAGGGACTGGCAGGACAAGATCCCACCTCAACACCATGACACACCGATCACAGGTCGGATCAAGGACCATCAAATCGCGAGTCGCCCTCGTTACCCACTGAACTATTTGGAACCCCTGTGTCATCAATGTCCGAAGTCGGTGTCCCTCCATCATTGAGCGTGATACCCCATTATCTTCCGGACTTAACATAATGAGCGACTAGCTAAGACCAACCAAGATGGGTCACCAGCCCTGACTCACCACAAAGAAAAACTAGCTAAGACCAACCAAGACGGGTCACCAGCCCTGACTTACCACAAAGAAAAACTAGCTAAGACCAAACAAGACGGGTCACCAGCCCTGATTTACCATAAAAGAGCAACTAGCTAGGACCAACCAAGACGGGTCAACAACCATGACTTACCACAATGGGCGACTAGCTAAGACAAACGAAAACGGTTCACCAGCCCTGACTTACCACATTGAGCGACTAGCTAAGGAGAACCAAGACATGTCACCAGCCCTGACTTACCACAAAGAGCAACTAGCTAAGACCAACCAAGACGGGTCACCAGCCCTGACTTACCACAAAGAACGACAAGCTAAGACCAACCAAGACGAATCCCCAGCCCTGACGTACCACAATAAGCGACTAGCTAAGAAACACCAAGACGGGTCACAAGCGCTGACTTACCACAAAGAGCATCTAGCTAAGACCAACCAAGACGGGTCACAAGCCGTGACTTACCACAATGAGCAACTAGCTAAGACCAACCAAGACGGGTCACCAGCACTAACTTACCACAAAGAACGACAAGCTAAGACCAACCAAGACGAATCACCAGCCCTGACGTACCACAATAAGCGACTAGCTAAGAAACACCAAGACGGGTCACAAGCGCTGACTTACCACAAAGAGCAACTAGCTAAGACAAACCAAGACGGGTCACAAGCCGTGACTTACCACAATGAGCAACTAGCTAAGACAAACCAAGACGGGTAACTAGCCCTGACTTACCACAATGAGCGACGAGCTACGACAAACCAAGACGGGTCACCAACCCTGACTTACCACAATGAGGAGCTAGCTGAGACAAACCAAGACGGCTCACCAGCCCTGATTTACTACAAAGAGCAACTAGCTAAGACCAACCAAGACGGGTCACCAGCCTGATTTACCACTATGAGCGACTAGCTAAGACCAACCAAGACGGGTCACCAACCCTGACTTACCACAATGAGCGACTAGCTACGACCAACCAAGACGGGTATACTAATAAGCCTCGTTACCTCCATTCTAAACCTGGCATAACCGAAACACTCTTCTTGGTAGCGTCGCGTGTCCTGCTTAGATAGGCGCTGCAGTTTGGTGCTGAAACTATAGAAAATATCTGGAAACTCCCATTAGTTGACTAATTATATCAAAACATCAAAAGATCCAATTATATGATGCGGTTTAATGAAATTGACGGAAGTTTTCGTATAATTTTCAGAATTATTTTAATAAACTCAAGAAGTGCACTTAGTGACTATAGTCAAATACATTGAAAATGAGGAGAAAAATATAAAAATGACTAAATCAAAAGAAAACCAGACTTTTTTTAACTTACTTTTTGTCTAGTAGATCTATCAAATGTATACTTTAAATTTAGTGTTATATAATTATGTTTGACTTTAAGTTCTGGGGCACTTTCCAATTTCCCTACAACAATAAACTCCATTGATTTATCTACCATACTCTGTGGCTCCTCTAGAGTTCAAATGGTTTCATTTATTCACCTCATTCCGGGCCATTTTTTTCTGCATGTTTATTTCTGCGTATTTTATTAATTTCTTATCAAGATTCATTTTTTTCTCCTCTACACTGTTTTAATCCGTCTTGCTTTTTGTGTTTCTCTTTGTTTCCATATCACTTTGATCTATCCATCTCTCCTTCTCGAATCCTCTCCCTCTCTCTCTCTCTCTCTCTCTCTCTCTCTCTCTCTCTCTCTCTCTCTCTCTCTCTCTCTCTGCACAGGCCACACCTCTCAGGCCTGTCAAAAGGCACACTTTATGCTCTGCTATAGACTGTCTGTCCAGCCTGAAGAAGCCCGAGATTTATGTTTATTCTTGTCTTGTATCCTTGTAAACTCAACAACCTTGCGCTTCGGCTCCATTTCCTGTTCTTCATTTTCATAGGGTCGGGACGTCGCCTCGTATAGAAGAGACAGGAGGCTTCATTCTCGTTTTACATGGGTTCTCTTTCTTTCTTCTCTCACATACATTCACTCACGCTCTCCCGTTCTATCTCTCTTTCAGCCTCTCTGTATCTTTATATTGCATAATTTAATACCTCTCTCTCTATCTCTTTCTGTCTAGAGTCAATAACCTCTGAAAGAGAGAGAGAGAGCTAGCAGCCGACAGAGGGAAGCGGCTCTAAATGTGCGTGTCCGGAGTAACAATCCGAGATGAGAATGGGGAGTGGGCGGAATTGAGAACACGGGCAGTCAAGAAATAGGACGAACAGTTTTTTTTTCTCCTGAGTTTTTCCTTCTCTTCTTCCTTCTATCTTAATTTCTGTATAAAGTTGGGCTTTTATTGCGCCTGCCTATCGATTTCTCCAATTTTCCCAATCTCAGTGAGACGAATCGAGCTGGTACAGTGCAGTACAGACTGCTCACCAGTTGTCTCCTGCTAGCCACTGTATGTTGGCTGAGTGAACTGCAGGAGCTGGTACAGTGCAGTACAGACTGCTCACCAGTTGTCACCTGCTAGCTACTGTATGTTGGCTGAGTGAACTGCAGGAGCTGGTACAGTGCAGTACAGACTGCTCACCAGTTGTCACCTGCTAGCTACTGTATGTTGGCTGAGTGAACTACAGGAGCTGGTACAGTGCAGTACAGACTGCTCACCAGTTGTCACGTGCTAGCTACTGTATGTTGGCTGGGTGAACTGCAGAAGCTGGTACAATGCAGTACAGACTGCTCACCAGTTGTCACGTGCTAGCACTTTATGTTGGCTGAGTGAACTGCAGGAGCTGGTACAGTGCAGTACAGACTGCTCACCAGTTATCACCTGCTAGCTACTGTATGTTGCCTAAGTGAACTACAGGAGCTGGTACAGTGCAGTACAGACTGCTCACTAGTTGTCACGTGCTAGCCACTGTATGTTTCCTGAGTGAACTGGAGGAGCTGGTACAGTGCAGTACAGACTGATAACCAGTTGTCACGTGCTAGCCACTGTATGTTGGCTGAGTGAACTGCAGGAGCTGGTACAGTGCAGTACAGACTGCTCACCAGTTGTCACCAGCTAGCTACTGTATGTTGGCTGAGTGAACTGCAGGAGCTGGTACAGTGCAATACAGACTGCTCACCAGTTGTCACGTGCTAGCCACTGTATGTTGGCTGAGTGAACTGCAGGAGCTGGTACAGTGCAGTACAGACTGCTCACCAGTTGTCACCTGCTAGCTACTGTATGTTGGCTGAGTGAACTGCAGGACCTGGTACAGTGCAGTACAGACTGCTCACCAGTTGTCACCTGCTAGCTACTGTATGTTGGCTGGGTGAACTGCACCAGCTGGTACAATGCAGTACAGACTGCTCACCAGTTGTCACGTGCTAGCTACTGTATGTTGGCTGAGTGAACTGCAGGAGCTGGTACAATGCAGTACAGACTGCTCACCAGTTGTCACGTGCTAGCCACTGTATGTTGGCTGAGTGAACTGCAGGAGCTGGTACAGTGCAGTACAGACTGCTCACTAGTTGTCACGTCCTAGCCACTGTATGTTGGCTGAGTGAACTGCAGGATCTGGTACAGTGCAGTGCAGACTGCTTACCAGTTGTCACGTGCTAGCTACTGTAAGTTGGCTGAGTGAACTGTAGGAGCTGGTACAGTGCAGTACAGACAGCTCACCAGTTGTCACGTGCTAGCTACTGTATGTTGGCTGAGTGAACTGCAGGTTTTGTTGCGACAATGAACTGCCTCTGTTCGACTCCTGCATGTCTGTAGAAAAGTAAGGTCCGCCCCGTCCTCTCCCCTCAAAAAACCAAAAATCCGTTTGGCATGACTAGCGAAAACCTGGTTGTTCTTTGCCCTACAGGATCTTTGAAAATCACACGAGTCTGACCCCAAACTCGCCAGTGGTCCATACACCAGGCCCGAGCGGTTGGTATGTGCTAGAAACTGCACCCCAACAGCTGCAGATAGTGTCCTTAGTAAAACTCCACAGACTTTAGAAGGAACTTTTAGCTCTTCAGAGCGCTCCCCAGTCTTCGTTTGGTAAAGTCTGTTTATATAAAGCAATCTGCAGCTAGAAACACCAGGCCACAAAATGCCCTGATGTCACAGGCAGCAATTCATGTTGCTAGCAATTTGTAGAAAGCACCAAATTTTCCAAATTTATTGGTCTGTTTACACAAACCGCTTTGAAGAATACCACAAAAATATTTTATCTTTTGATCGTAAGTTAAAGAGTGCTTAGATACCAGTGCAACTGTAGCTTCTCAAGTGATCGAGATGTAGACTTCGGTGGTATTATTTTTCTCACAGGAGTGGAGCAATATTCCCAACAAATAAAAAGTTGAAGCGAAAAAAAAGATGTCAGGGTTCTTCCTTGGTCGAAATGTTAGAACCAATGTTATAACTAAAACCAATTTAATCAACCAGTGATGCTGAAGGTCGTACTACCTTTCTTCATTTTGTACCGATGGATTTTGACCGCTTTCAATATTGTTTAAGTGATAGCTGTTTCAGCAAACAGGATTGATAGAAACAAAGCTGCGGCAGACACACCCCTCACTCGTTCTTCAGTCCTTTTCTCCTCCCCATGCCGATTGTCCTTTCTTATGTTTTTACGTCGTTCATTCTTTCTCTCAGTTCCGGGTAGATAGATGTAGTTTATTTATTTTTCTTCTATTCTTTTGATATTTGTTGATCTTCCTTCCAGCATCTTCGTTGTTTAACTGCCTTCCTTGTTATAAAATTACCTCACAACTACTACTACTACTACTACTACTACTACTACTACTACTACTACTACTACTACTACTACTACTACTACTACTACTACTACTACTGCTGCTGCTCTGCTGCTGCTGCTGCTGCTGTACGGGTTAGCACGAAGCTTGTTGTTGCAGTGGTAGTCAACAAGCAGGAAAACTCATTAATACAAATTTCTAACCAGACAAGTCAATACCCCATAATTAATTCTATGATCAGGGTGAAGTTCATCAATCTGGTCAGCAGAGTCAATGGAGGCTGATACAAAAAGACAAATATGAATAATACTGCTAAGCTCTTCTGTGACAAAACTGTCTTGTAAAAAAAATAGAAACCACGTTTTTTTCCGAGAGAAATAAGACTTGCAACCCCAGGGAGTGTGCGCTGGGGATTTTAAAATCTCACTTACAGCTACATAAAAGATTTCAGATCCATATATATCTGGGATATCAGTGTAAGATATAGGATTAAATTTAGATCGAAACCTCGGCCTACTATTTAGGTTTGGAGTCTAGATGTAAAAAAAAATTATATCTAGAACTAGATCTCTAGATCTAGAATACAACATGTACATGAAGTGAGATTTTAACAGCCTGACACATGCTTTGTAAGATTGCAAGTCTTGCATTTTTGTCAAAACATAAGCGTGCTTTGTGCCGTGCAGATATTGGTTTCTACGGAACTCCTGATTAATCTCAGAAACAACCCCACTTATTTAGCAGCCATGAACTTTTCAAGATTTTATGTAGAAAAGCACCTTATTATCTGAATGCGCCTGTCCAAAGGTTACAAGAGTTGTTTGACTGAGGTCTTCTCTATCTGAGATATCGCCAGCGGCGTGCAGGAGGCAGCAGAGACCCAGTCGCTTGTTGCCTGATTGGGCCGAATCGGGCCACACCAGGACATCAAAACTCTGACAGCCACGAAACCAACAATCCTATAGGTAT
>JAWDGP010002823.1:230000-233125 GCA_033675545.1 Elysia crispata | reverse complement strand
ATGCCTCTTTAAATACACACACGCACCCCAGCCTGGGAATTGACACCAGGACCCGGTTTGTAGAACAGGGTTTTCAGCTAGATCTAGTATTAGGAAAGATCTAGATGTAGATGATTGGCAAGAATTTACTGTTGTTCGTTGCAGTTGTTTGAATAAATATATATATATACAATCGTTTGAATTTATAACTAGTCTGCAGTTGTTCACACAATTAATTATTTAGGGCTCTAAAGTAACATGATTTAAGGTTATAGTCTCTACTAAAATAACTGACCCAAGGTATCATCTAATGGACAAAGATGGTTTACCACAGAGTGGTCAAGATTTACATTTTTTTCAAAGCCTTTGAATATGTTACATTAAAATCTAATTAACTATTTATTGTACAACTCTCCATCTTTAAATAGTAAGTAAATTAATACCTTTCAGTTAATGTTTCCTTATTTTTCTTTGTAAAACCTTTCTTACAAGCTTCTTTTCCTTTGCTGCTATGTTGGTAGGCTTAAGGTAACACTACTTTTTTCATTCCTTTTATTAATTTAAGGCTTGAATCAAAACAAAAGATCTAGCTAATTTCAATATCTGTAATTACTCGATATCCTCTCTCTGTCTGTCTTTATAATGTTTTATTTTTTGCAAGTAACGCAGCGTTTTATCTAGGCTAGATAATTTTCTATGTCTTTCGGTGTTTTTTCAGGCTTCAATTAACGGCACTCATTTTTTTTTACAACAGATAAATAACACTCTGATTTTCTCTTTCCCTGGCTTGCCAGTTCAATTCTTTTCCTTTTAGTTTTACTCCACTTTGTTAAACTGTTTTTGTATTGATCACTGTATGCTGTATGTTTTGATTGCCTTTCATTCAGCTTATTCTTTAATGGTTTTTTACTTTTGTTTTTACTTTTTATGTCAACAGGAAAAAATGATAGGCCTGAAGTTAACCAAAAAAAAAAAATAAAAGTTGCAAGTTGGCTTCTTGATGCTTTTACAAATGCACCCCTTCAGATCCGTTTTAATTTCATGAAGTAAGTAGTCAAAAATCGCAATTAAAATAACACTCGGCTACGGATTTGTTTCTGTATTGTTGTATGAATAACTACTGTTATTCCTGAACTTCTGCAGCATTTGTACAAACAATATTGTGGGATATCCACACCATATTTTCACGCGACTTTATTTCAATTTATTTAGAAATCCTTGTGATGTTAACCTTGATTCTATGATTAATTTGTTACCCAGCTCTAGAGTAAAGGAGATTAGTTTCTAGACCTTAATCTTCATAGATCCAGCTTAGATTCTAAGTGGTTCTTGAACTCAAAAGTTTAGATCTACAATCTAATCTAGATTCTAGGCGCTAAATCTTAACTGGCTCTAGATCTAGATATAAGCCAATTCTGATTTGATTGAATCAAGTTTACCTAGAATATTTTGGGTCTAAGTATTCATCTCAATCAATGTGAGTGTGTTTGCTGGCGTAAATTTAATTTGCCTTTAACTTAGATCCCTCTAGATCGTACCGTAATGATGAATCTAATAAGCCTGTCGCCTGTTGTTCATGAGAATCCATTTGAGTTAGCGCTACTTTCGATTTCGATTTTGACTTCCGTTTGAGATCGTCAAATAGAATATTATGCGATTCCATTCTTAATGGTAGGGCCTGCATTTTACATTTTTTTTTAACACAAAGACGTAAAAACAAACAATGGAATCATCTAGATATTCAGAAGCCAGGAAACTCAAGGGCCCTGTAGCATATCTTCATCCCATAACTTTACTCAACACATGAAGGTGCGTTCGTTGATTGTGCTATAACGAATAAGACGCAACGTAGACGCTTATCAAGGTCCAAGTCTAACGTGATTATATACATAAAATTGTGAGTGAAATCGAAAAACTCCTGGCAGATGTAAAACTCCAGGTCAATACAGCAGAACAGAATTCACGTCCGTTTAAAAATGTGAAAACGAGCACTGGCAGAAGATAAAGAAAGTAGGCAATAGGTCCCCTCTTATGCTAGCGAAAATATCTTCCGAAGAAGACAACTGTCTTGCCCCCATCTTTACACAACAGTCAGGATAAGAGGTAATGAAATGAAAACAAGGTTTAAACTATACTGCGCTCTAGAGAAAGCTGTGCTTTTGTACAGCTGTGGCACATGGGCCCTCACAACATAAAACACAGACTTATCACCGTAGAACGGTGCTTAATATCAAATGCCCAACATCAATCAGCAACAAGTCTTTCTGTAACAAGTAAGGTAAATTACCAATCAGCCTCCCTTTACAGTATACTAATTGAAGCGAGGTGAAGACTTTTGGGGCACATCTTAAGCCAAGTGCCCCATACACCAGCCAACAAAGCAATAATACGATATTTCAAACAAGAAGCCACAAAAAAGACAACCTAAAACATCTTTTATATCTACTCCCAGACAAAAATCTCAATAGACTCTCTGTAATAAACAATGCAAACATTTCAGACCTCGTTGTCCAGGGTTGTGGAAAGAGTGTGTATGTCTGTGTGTGTGGGGTATGTGGTGTGTGTCTGTACTTGTCGAACGGGCCGTAAGTATCTACATATATATAAAAACACTTTAATTATATCGTTAGCATCACGATGCCAGGCTTTTCCACTGCCTCAGGTTGGTTTTGATAACTGTTTCTTGATTTTAGTATTAAATTTAGTTATTAAAAAACGCTCATAAAAATATTTGGAATGACACAAAATTTGATTTACTTGTTTCTTTATTCATTTTACCGCAGGAATACATAGTAAACTTAAACATTAAGTAAACTTTCGTTAATTATGATTTAAATTTTTATGCTTCTTTATTAATTGTGCCGATGTTTCTTTTTTTTTTTGGTTCATCCACTCCACTTTGTCCGGTTCCCCCCCCCCTCTCTCTCTCTCTCTCTCTCTCTCTCTCTCTCTCTCTCTCTCTCTCTCTCTCTCTCTCTCTCTCTCTCTCTCTCTCTCTCTCTCTCTCTCTCTCTCTCTCTCTCTCTCTCTCTCTCTCTCTCTCTCTCTCTGTCTCTCTCTCTCTCTCTCTCTCTCTCTCTCTCTGTCTCTCTCTCTGTCTCTCTCTCTCTCTCTCTCTGTCTCTCTCTCTCTCTCTGTCTCTCTCT
>JAWDGP010002823.1:197500-227500 GCA_033675545.1 Elysia crispata | reverse complement strand
TGCCTGGCAAGGCAACTTCGCCAGGAACTGGCCCCAAGCCCTAACGGTGTTAAGACCCGTAAAACGGTCAAGGTCCACATACTATGACGGCCCGCGCCTGTCGTCATTTATGCTTTGGGTCTGATGTGGCTCCTCCCATAAAACACCGGGATGCACACTTGTGTGCATCACTTTGGTGCTTGGAAGCTGGCAGGGAAGTTTTGTCGTGGGTTGTGTGAGAAGCACAACCTGCTCAGAGGTACCGGCGACTTGGGTACTTCGTCGATGTGGTGTCGGTGGGCCGGCTATCCTGAGAGTGTCTATATGGCGGAGGTTCAGAGCTGAAACCCTTCACCCCCTGCAATCTTTTGACATATCTCCCTTTATAGGGAATTGGAATATCTTCCTTTACTGGAAGATTTTTTCTTCCTTTCAAAGGGGCGCTATCCTTTTTCTTCCTTTGAAAGGGGCATTATCCATGAAATATGCAACACCCTTCTGATTATTTATTATCTTCCACGGGAGAGGTATTTCACTATTCACTTTTCCATTATTCCACTAACGCACTGTCCACTTGTGACTGGCACGTCATATTATCTGCTTAACAATACTAAAATCGTGATAGACTCTGCCTCGATGAGACTGTAAGTAAATAGCGACACATAGAGATAAATACTTAGTAATAAACTGGTACATATAGAGAAATAAAGGTAAAATTAATTTATCAAAAGTATAGGAAGAGAGGCAAAGAAGAGAGAGAGAGAGAGAGAGAGAGAGAGAGAGAGAGAGAGAGAGAGAGAGAGAGAGAGAGAGAGAGAGAGAATAAGAGTTGAATAGGTTAAAAAATGATAGACAACAAAGGATGTGAAACGTACAAATAGATATAAAGGTAATGTAATGACATAGACATAAACAAAGGAAAATATGGAGGAAGAGACGAAAAGAAAAACAAAAGAGCGAAAGACTGAGAGTGAGAGAGTGAAAGACTAAGAAGGAGAGAGATGGGAAGAAATAGCGAAACACAGTTAAAAAGAAAAAAATCATAATATACTGACATAGACAGAGACATAAAGATGTGAAAAATGTGGAAAGTGGGAGAAATGAGGCAAAAACTAGAGAGAGAGAGAGAGAGAGAGAGAGAGAGAGAGAGAGAGAGAGAGAGAGAGAGAGAGAGAGAGAGAGAGAGAGAGAGAGAGAGAGAGAGAGAGAGAGAGAGAGACAGAGAGACAGACAGACAGACAGACAGACAGACAGACAGACAGACAGACAGACAGACAGAGAGGGATGTACACAAAAAGAGACACTCAAAAATAGAAAACAGGAAGAGAATATGTAAGACGAAGAACGAGAAAGAAAGAAAAAATTGAGAGAGAAAGAGAGAGAGAGAGAGAGAGAGAGAGAGAGAGAGAGAGAGAGAGAGAGAGAGAGAGAGAGAGAGAGGGAAGAACGAAAAAAGAAAAGAGAGAGACAAAGTTGTAGAATGCACATAGATCTGAAATACGTGACGGCTAACGCATCAGAAAATGAGAGACGAGCGATGAAAATACTAGTGAGAGAGAAAAAAAGTGAGAGAAAGAGATAGAGAGAGAGAAAGAGAGAAAGAGAGAGAGAGAGAGAGAGAGAGAGAGAGAGAGAGAGAGAGAGAGAGAGAGAGAGAGAGAGAGAGAGAGAGAGAGAGAGAGAGAGAGAGAGAGAGAGAGAGAGAGAGAGAGAGAGAGAGAGAGCGTGGAATGAAAATTAATTCGAAACAAAAAAAAAAGAAGTAAGGACGCACAGGAACTGAGAAAGTGTGAGTTATATACAGACTTAAAGACAATAAGAGATAGAGAGAGAGAGAGAGAGAGAGAGAGAGAGAGAGAGAGAGAGAGAGAGAGAGAGAGAGAGAGAGAGAGAGAGAGAGAGACAGACAGACAGACAGACAGACAGACAGACAGACAGACAGACAGACAGACAGACAGACAGACAGAGACAGAGAGAGCGAGAGAAAGTTAGAGAGAAAGAAATAGAGCGGAAGACAGGAAGAGAGATAGAGATACAGAAAGAGAGCTAGAGTGAAAGAAGAGAGCAAAGAAGAATAGAAAAAAAGTCTCACGATTTAATCACTCAGTAAGGGCATGAACTCTTTTAAATACGTGAAGCAATCTAAATCGGCCTTATGTATAGAGGAAAGTAACTGCTGAAATGCAAAATTAACGACAACTAATGTATAAAAATTACCAAAAGAAAAAACATACAAAATGAGTCTTTTTTGTATGCCAGTGTCACAATTTGTGTTAAATTAATAACTGAGTTAATAAAAGCCCATAAATCTTAAAAATCAAGTAGAGAAACTAAGAAACAAATCGAATATAACGATCTCAATCATGATTTTACACAAAGACAATAAACTGTTCGTTTAAAGTCATTGGTATTCTGTAGCATAGATGTAGCCATTTGGGCGGAGTTGGGGAATAAAAGTCATTTTTGGGCCTACTTACAGTCATATTTTGGACCCCCAATTCCGTCATTCCTTCGGAAGCACCTACGTGCTGCAAAGAGAAAAAAAAGAAACACAGTCAATGAGACTAAAACACAATATGTGAGTAAGAAAATCAGAAAATAAAAGACAATCGGTGATAATACTAATCTAAAGCCGATGTTCGAAAGACATACAACACGGAATAATTTGTTACTATATAAGAGATGCGTAACATGTAAGATTGGGCGAGAAAAACTGGCTTCCAAATAGACCTAAAGAGAGAGAGAGAGAGAGTAGACAGAGAGAGAGAGAGAGAGAGAGAGAGAGAGAGAGAGAGAGAGAGAGTTAGAGAGAAGATTAAGAGAATGAGAGACAAAAAGAGGGACACAGAAGGAGAGATAGCGTGGAAGAAGAAAAATCAGGAAGACAAGAAATAAGTAGCGACAGACAGTTAAGAGAGACAGAAGGAGTAATAAAGTACCATGGACATATCTTTTAGAATACAAATCAGAAATGATTTAAAAAATGACATGAGGCAGGCAAAGAAAAGAGACACACACAGAGAGACAGAGAGAGAGAGAGAGAGAGAGAGAGAGAGAGAGAGAGAGAGAGAGAGAGAGAGAGAGAGAGAGACAAAATGAAAGAGGAAAAACTAGAATCAGATTGCAGAAAAAGCGAAACACAATTACAATTAAAGACTCAGTAATATACTGATTTAGAAAAGAACCAAAAGGTATAAAAAAAAACCCGGAATTAGAGGAGAGGCGAAAAGTAGAGAGAAGGAGAGAGACAGAGAGAGAGAGAGAGAGAGAGAGAGAGAGAGAGAGAGAGAGAGAGAGAGAAAGAGCGAAACAGAGAGAGATAGAAAGAGAGAACGTGGAATGGATATTAATTCGAAAATAAAAAGAGGTAAGGACGTGTCGGAATTGAGATAAAAGTTATATACAGACTTAAAGACAATAAGACATAGATAGAGAGAGAGAGAGAGAGAGAGAGAGAGAGAGAGAGAGAGACATAGAGAGAGAGAGAGAGTTAGAGAGAAAGAATTAGAGCGAGAGAGAGGAAGATAGATAGAGATACAGAAAGAGAGCTAGATTGAAAGAAGAGAACCAAGAAAAATGGAAAGAAATAATCTCATGCTTTAATCACTCAGTAAGGGCATGAACTCTTTTAAATACGTGAAGCAATCTAGATCGGCCTTACATATAGAGGAAAGTAACTGCTGAAATGCAAAATTAACGACAACCCATGTACAAAAATTATGAAAAGAAAAACATACAAAATGCGTCTTTTTCCAAGTTTTTTGAATGCTTGTTTTGCAAATTGTTTTAAACTAAATAACTGGTTTATTGAACGCACATAAATCTTTGAGATCAAGTAGAGAAACTAAGAAACAAATTGAATATAACGATCTCAATCATGATTTTATACAAAGACAATAAAATGTTCGTTTAAAGTCATTCGTATTCTGTATCATAGATGTACCCATTTGGGTGGTGGTGGGGAATAAAGGTTTGAAAATCGTCATTTTGGGCTCACTTACAGCCATATCTTGGACCCCCAATTCCGTCATTCCTTCGGAAGCACCCGCGCGTTGCAAAAAGAAAAATTAGAGACACAGTCGTTGAGACTAAAACAAAATATGTAGGCCGAAAAATCAGAAAATAAAAGACAAGCGATGATAACACTAATCTAAAGCCAATGTTCGAAAGACATACAACACAGTATAATTTGTAACCATATCAGAGATGCGTAACATGAAAGGCTGCCGAGAAAAACTTGCTTCCAAATAAACCGAAAGAGAGAGAGAGAGAGAGAGAGAGAGAGAGAGAGAGAGAGAGAGAGAGAGAGAGAGAGAGAGACAAAGAGAGTTGGAGAGGGGATTAAGAGAATGAGGGAGAAAAGAGGGAAATAGAAGGAGAGATAGCGTGGAAGAGGAAGAATCAGGAAGACAAGAAATAAGTAGGGACACACCGTTATGAGAGTACGAGAGACAGAGGGAGTAATAAAGTAACATGTACATATCTTTTAGAATACTAATAAAAAATGGAGTCAAAAATGACATGACGGAGGGAAAGAAAAGAGAGAAAAAGAGATAGAGAGAGAGAGAGAGAGAGAGAGAGAGAGAGAGAGAGAGAGAGAGAGAGAGAGACAGAGAGAGAGACAGAAAGAGAGATAAAATGAAAGAGGAAGAACTAGAATCAGATTGCAGAAAAAGCTAAACGCAAACAATAAAAGACTCAGTAATATACTGATTTAGAAAAGAACCAAAAGGTATAAAAAAAATCCGAAATTTGAGAAGAGGCGCAAAGTAGAGAGAAGGAGAGAGACAGAAAGAGAGAGAGAGAGAGATTGAGAAAGAGAGAGAGCGAAACAGAGAGAGATAGAAAGAGAGAACGTGGACGGGATATTAATTCGAAAATTAAAAGAGGTAAGGACGTACAGGAATTGAGATAGTTAAAGTTATATACAGACTTAAAGACAATAAGAGATAGTTACAGAGAGAGAGAGAGAGAGAGAGAGAGAGAGAGAAAGAGACAGAGACAGAGACATGGACAGAGACAGAGAGTTAGAGAGAAAGAATTAGAGCGAGAGAGAGGAAGATAGATAGAGATACAGAAAGAGAGCTAGATTGAAAGAAGAGAACCAAGAAGAATAGAAAGAAATAATCTCACGATTTTATCACTCAATAAGGGCAAGAACTCATTTAAATACGTGAAGCAATCTAGATGGGCCTTATGTATAGAGGAAAATAACTGCTGAAATGCAAAATTAACGACAACCCATGTATAAAAATTATGAAAAGAAAAATATAGAAAATGCGTCTTTTTTCAAGTTTTTTGTATGCCTGGTTTGTTAATTGTCTTAAACTAAATAACTGAGTTAATAAACGCCCAAAAATCTTTGAAATCAAGTAGAGAAACTAAGAAACAAATTGAATATAACGATCTCAATCATGATTTTATACAAAGACAATAAACTGTTCGTTTAAAGTCATTCGTATTCTGTATCACAGATGTAGCCATTTGGGCGGTGGTGGGGAATAATGGTTTAAAAAATCGTCATTTTGGGCTCACTTACAGTCATTTTTTGGACCCCCAATTCCGTCATTCCTTCGGAAGTACCAACATGTGGCAAAGAGAAAAATTAGAGACACAGTCATTGAGGCTAAAACAAAATATGTAGGCCGAAAGATCAGAGAATAAAAGACAAGCGATGATAATATTGTCTAGCCGATGTTCGAAAGACAAACAACACAGTATAATTTGTAACTATATCAGAGATGCGTAACATGAAAGGCTGCCGAGAAAAACTTGCTTCCAAATAAAACGAAAGAGAGAGAGAGAGAGAGAGAGAGAGAGAGAGAGAGAGAGAGAGAGAGAGAGAGAGAAAGAGAGAGAGAAAGAGACCTAGAGAGGGGATTAAGAGAATGAGAGACAAAAAGAGGGAGACAGAAGGAGAGATAGCGTGGAAGAGGAAGAATCAGGAGGACAAGAAATAAGTAGGGACACACCGTTACGGGAGACAGAGGGAGTAATAAAGTAACATGTACATATCTTTTAGAATACTAATAAAAAATGGAGTCAAAAATGACATGAGGGAGGGAAAGAAGAAAGAGAAAGAGAGCCAGAGAGAGAGAGAGAGAGAGAGAGAGAGAGAGAGAGAGAGAGAGAGAGAGAGAGAGAGACAAAGAGAGACAGAAAGAGAGACAAAATGAAAGAGGAGAAACTAGAATCAGATTGCAGAAAAAGGTAAACGCAAACAATAAAAGATTCAGTAATATACTGATTTAGAAAAGACTCAAAAGGAATTTAAAAAAAATCCGGAATTAGAGAAGAGGCGAAAAGTAGAGAGAAGCAGAGAGACAAAGAGAGAGAGAGATTGAGAGAGAGAGAGCGAAAGAGAGAGATTGAGAGAGAGAGAGGGAGAAAAAGAGGGAGACAGAAGGAGAGATAGTGTGGAAGAGGAAGATTCAGGAAGACAAGAAAGAAATAGCGATACACCGTTACGATGACAGAGGGAGTAATGAAGTAAAGTGGACACATCTTTTAGAGTACTTATAAAAAATGGTTTCAAAAATGACATGAGGGAGGCAAAGAAGAGAGAGAGAGAGAGAAGGAGAGAGAGAGAGAGAGAGAGAGAGAGAGAGAGAGAGAGAGAGAGAGAGAGTTAGAGAGGGGATTAAGAGAATGAGAGAGAAAAAGAGGGAGACAGAAGGAGAGATAGTGTGGAAGAGGAAGATTCAGGAAGACAAGAAAGAAATAGCGACACACCCTTAAGAGAGACAGAGGCAGTAATAAAGTAACATGAACACATCTTTTAGAGTACAAAAGAAATGCTTTCAAAAAAGGCCGATCTAGATTGCTACACGTATTTAAAGTTTCTCTCTAACTATGAGTCGCTATTTCTTTCCTGTCTTTCTGGTTCTCTCTCTCTTTCTCTTTCTCTCTCTGTCTCTCTCTCACTCACTCACTCTCTCTCTCTCTCTCTCTCTCTCTCTCTCTCTCTCTCTCTCTCTCTCTCTCTCTCTCTCTCTCTCTCTCTCTCTCTCTCTTTTCCTGTTTATCCCCCTCTGTTTTCCTCCTGACTCCCCCTCTATATCTTCTTTGCCTCATTTTTTCTCATTTTTGATACATTTTTCATCCTTATGTCTATGTCAATTTCAGCATACTTCTGATTCTTTCTCTCTAACTGTTTCGCTATTTCTTTATTCTCTCACTCATTCTTAGTCGTACACTCTTTCTCTGTCTTTTGCTTCTTTTTTTTTTTTTGCAATTTTTCCCCCACTTAAGATAAATATTTTTTTTTCTTTTGTCTTTGTCCATGTCAAAACATTATCTTTCTCTGTAATTGTATGTCTTAACACGCAAGAGGCAGTCAAGGTCAGACAAAAAAAAAAAAAAACCCATGGCGTGTTGACAAACTGAACAAACTCACTCCTAGATACAAAGGGCAACTATTTCAAGTTAATCAGTTATAGCATAGAGTTACATATCTTAAAATCTATACAACATGGAATCACGGTTGTGCGTGGTTGATCTGAACAAATTGAAATATTCATCTCACTACGTATCATGACACAGAATGGTGGTCAGTTGAAGCAATGAGAGTCCACACATCAACATCTTTATTAACGGGAACAAACTCAAGCAAAGGGATCAATTTAAATACTTGGCTTCTTTAATATGAAGTGATGGACGTAACTTACTCTGAAAGTGCATCAAGAATAGCGCAAGATCACGCATAAATAGAATACCTTAACGCCAGGCAACCTTTTTTGGCCATGGGATGAGAAGAGAGAGACTAGAGCATCTTGTGACAACTGGAATGATTATAGGAAAAAGCAGCAGGGGAAACAGCATCAAAAGATGTTGGATGGACTAACAAAGTGGCTCAAATAAGGATGAGTGATAGAAGCGCTGAAAGCGACATGGGATAGAGATGCGTGCAAAGTCATGACCGCCTACGCTAAAGAGCACGGCACCTGATTGATTGATTGATGAGTTCAAAAGAGAATTTTCCTTTCTGTTGAACTAAATTTGCATACAGGTGTCCATCTTGCCATTGGACTAAATTTACTCTTCTCTTCATTTTTTACCATGTTTGTAACAATACTAGATCTAGAGGTTGATGGTTTCTTTCGGTTTAACTAAAACTCAATAAGTTATCATCTGGAAATACTTTTGATCCATGTGGTCTCAGGGTGTGTGTGAACAGAGTGAGAGAGAGTGTATGGCAGAGAGAGAGAGAGAGAGAGAGAGAGAGAGAGAGAGAGAGAGAGAGAGAGAGAGAGAGAGAGAGAGAGAGAGAGAGAGAGAGAGATACAGAAAGACATAGACAGAGGGTTAGTTTGGATTTTGTTTGATAGTTTTACTACTTCAATATAAAGATCTCTGTGATTTCAACAACTTCATAAAAAGATTTAATACAATTTACGACACAAGTATAAGAGAAAAATGCATTTCACATGTTTTTTCTTTCAACAGTTTTTATACCCGAGTTCTCAGAAACTTTCCATTTCAACAGTTACTTCCCTGTAAACATGACGCTGCATTAGGTTTTAACAGAGAGAGAGAGAGAGAGAGAGAGAGAGAGAGAGAGAGAGAGAGAGAGAGAGGGAGGGTGGAGAGAAAGAGAGAGGGAGGGTGGAGAGAGTGAGAGAGGGAGGGTGGAGAGAGTGAGAGAGAGAGGAGAAGAAGAAGAAGACGAAGAAGAAGTAGAAAGGGGAAATTGAATAGCGCCACTCAGTTTGAGACAAATAGGGAGTAAAATACTGACATAGATAGGCACATAAAGATATAAAATCACGAAATTGAGAGCAGAGAAACAAAGAAGTTAGAGACAGAGAAAGAGTGACATAGTGAGTGGAAGAGGAAGAACCGCATGAAAAAGAAAGAAATAGCTACATACATTTAGAGAAGAAACAGTGAGTAATATTCTGACATACACAGAGATATAAAGGTATAAAATAGATCATAATTCATAGGACCAAGCCAAACAAAAAGAGAGAGAGGGAGAAAAAGAAATTGATACTAGACAGACGTAGGACACAGAGAGATAGAGACAGACAGATGGACAGAGAGAGAGAGAGAGAGAGAGAGAGAGAGAGAGAGAGAGAGAGAGAGAGAGAGAGAGAGAGATAAAGAGGGACAGACAGAGATATAGAGTCAAAGAGGACGAACTTGAAAGAAAACAAAGAAATAGCTACACACAGTTAGAGAGAAAGAATGAGTAATATACTCACTTACATGCAGACATAAAAGGAGTAAAAATTTATAGAAAAGGAGAGATAAGACACAAAAATTATAAAAGAGTGAAAGAGGGAAGGGGAGGGATGGCAAGAGACAGACAGTGAAAGAGGAAGAACCGGAAAAAGAAGAAAGAACTAGCAACACAACAGTGAAAAACTGCTTGGACAGTTGCGTGAGACGCTTGCAGTATGTAAAAATCAACTGATCAAAGCTGCTCTTATGGCATGTAACAATTAAACCGCCATAACAATACCTCTGGGACAATGATGAGGTCCATAGACAGGAAGCCAACACAATCGCCAGAGAGACTAAGTCAAAAGTCACTTTTTCCTGATTGCTGAAGATAAGTGAGATTGGGGCAGATGCTACTTTTGTTCTGACTTTGGTTTAACAAAGGCTTAAGGTACAGCTTAAATACGACAGATTTCTTCTCAGTACATGTAGAAACAAAGCCCAGAGCACACACTAGATGTGGTTCCAGGTTGGTTTTTTGTATGTCAATACAATTCATAGTCAACATTTAGTAATATCTCCAAAAGTTCACTTCAAGATTAAGTGAAAGCAGATTTTAATTTAGCGTTTAGTACGTTCAAAATTATATAAAAAACGAAACAACAACAACAACAACAACAACAACAACAACAACAACAACAACAACAACAACAACAACAACAACAACAACAACAACAACAACAACAACAACAACAACAACAATAATAATAATAATAATAATAATAATAATAATAATAATAATAATAATAATAATAATAATAATAATAATAATAATAATAATAATAATAATAATAATAATAATAATAATAATGAATAGTCACGTGTACCCCAGATGTATGAAATGTGATCTTAAAGGACGATTTCCGCACTTTTATCAATAAAAAAATCTCTCTATCCTTCATAACTACACTGAATAACTTGCGGAGCGCGTCATGAATTATGAAGCACGCTACTATTGCACCCAAATCAACCCGAAATTTATAGCCTATAAACGAGATACATGGAAATATCTTTGACCACTTGGTTTTAAAACAAAAAAAAACAATCTTTCAAAAAGATATCCATTTCACAGATATCTACGAATATCTCTCTCTTCCTCTCTCTCTCTCTCTCTCTCTCTCTCTCTCTCTCTCTCTCTCTCTCTCTCTCTCTCTGTTTTTTAATGTCTGTTAGACTGTCTCTTTCTCTGTCTATTTCCCTATTTCTTTCTTCTTAGCCTCTCCTTCTTCACTTTTTCATTTTTTTTCTCTTTACCTGTTCCTCGCGATTTCTTTCATCTCCTTCTGATTCTTCATATACTACACTCTCGTTCTCTCTCTCTCTCTCTCTCTCTCTCTCTCTCTCTCTCTCTCTCTCTCTCTAGCTCCCTCTCTAACTCTTTCTTTCTCTCTCCTTTTTGTTTATCTTCTCTCACTTTCTAAGCATGTGATTTTAATAAAATAAAACAAAAAAAAAAACAAAACTAAAAAACAAAACCAAAATAAAAAAAACGACAACAATCCGTTCTAGTTGTTGAAATCTCACATTAAATACCAAGTGTTTCAGAGATAGTTGCAGTTTACATCTTTAACGTTTTGGCTCTTATCAAGTATGGGTATTTTTAGCTTGCCAGTTGTCGTCTTCAACACGTTTCTACTAAGTATACAACAAAATTATACCGTCATCTGCCAGCTAAAAAGATTTGATTGGACGTCAGAATTATAATGTAAGCGTTCAACCCTTCTTTTGCCTCTTTTTTATGTTGTGCAATTAGCAAAGCAAGTTTGCGACGTTTCCTTTTTGGGTAGCGACAAAATCAACCATAACTTCCTTTTTGATTGCTTGGGGGAATTATTTCTTCTTCTTCTTCATCAGTCGCATATTCCCAGTTCGTGTGATTATATATGCCTCATTTTACTAAAGACAGCAGCCCTTGTCATTGACAGTTGAGCTCTCTCACGTCTTGTGAATATTTTGAAAGCAATAGGTCCTCTCTGTCATGAAAATTCTAAATTTACTCAGAGTGCAATTATGTCATTAAAGCCAAATAAAGTTAGATATTGTTAGAACTTAGTAAGGATGAGTAATAGATTGAACACGGTTTTCTTGGTATTTTAAAATATTTTTCTCCTATATTTGAGCATATTCATTGCAACCAACATTTTAGTTTGAATTATTAGTGAACAAAAAAAAAAAAAGGGATAGAATTTTATTCACACTTTTTTTTAAATTTCTGAGCTTATGTTGTTTGTTTCCTGGAAAAAACATTTTGCTTGAATCGGGTTTTTTTTTTCTTTCGACAAAGCATAATTTATGAATCAAGACATAATATATTATACGCTTTAACTTCTTTGCCAATAATTACGAGGCGATTCCCCGCATCCTAACAAATTAAAATTACTTTTGTAAATTTTTCTGCGTCTATCAACCATAACACTTCAATTACGTATCTAAGCTAGCTGTATGAAAATTAAATATTTTAGATCGTCTCGTAACACTACCGGTTACATTATAAGTACTGCTATAGTCCTGAAAAAAAGTTTCACCAGCACTCCGAAACTTTAATGTTAACGTTAATGTAGCATTCATCTCTTCAATCATCTGAGGAGGGTAGCAGTTTTTGACATTTTAATACCCAGACCACCGTTAAAAAATAATTCTTTCTAAATAACTTTGCCTAAGTTGAGTATCCCTCAATACAAAGTCCAAAATACTGGACCACTCTCGATTATTAAGTTTTTGTCCTAGTCACTTCCAATTACAATGGCAGAGTTTTTAACTCAAACGAATCTAGTTCTCAACCCGCCAGACATAACTTCGATGAATAACATTATTGATTTTGGTATAACAAAACAAGAGTTAAACTGGAACATTCCTCATTTTACATGGAGATGACATAACTTTCTGTTTTTTTTTTCATCGAAATACAAGACAAAAATAAGATAGAAGGTTTCTCCTCCGTTCGCTGCAATATTCATCTCCCACACTTAGCACTCATCCTCTTCTTTTACTTCATCTCTTTTTCCTTTTGCCTCTTCTCATTTCCGTCTCCCTCTCCTTTCTACCCTTTACCTTTTTCTCTTTCTGCACCTCCTTTTCTGATCCTCTTCTAGTTTCTGCCATTCTCCTTCTGTTTATCTCTCTTCTATTTCCCCTCCCCCTCCGCCCATTTCTCCCCCTCTTCCTTATTTTCTCCATTCCAATTTTCTTCTCTATTGCGTTTTTATCCCTTCTTTTCTTTTTTAGCTTGGATTATTTTTTTTTATTTTTTTTTTAAGTTGTTTATTTCCATATCTGATATACTGATAGTTTTCCCAATCGAGAAAACCAGTTTGCGTTGATTTTTTTATGATTTTGAATCTATTCACATGAACTCACTCTGTAGACGCCCGTAAAGTTTCAAAGGTGTGGGTTGGGTGATGACGGGGGAATTCGCGCACTAACCTCTCAAGTCCGCATATATATTATAGATATGAGAATAACAATTTTACACTCAGAAATTCTCTAAATCTAACGTTTATCACACAAATGTTACTCTTTGAGATTGCTTTCTATCCCTTACAATAACACAAAACTATTCTGTCTGTATTTCAAGGAAGGGAGTGTCATTTCCGCATGAAGTGTGAACCATTCAAAGATTTTCTTTCTAGCGATGGAAATTATGATAAAATTGACATTATTTTGCTTAACCTATACTTCAGAGTGGCTTCCTGTAAAGGGCATGATGTGAACGGCGTGGCTTACTAAAATACATAATTAGAAAGCCTCATAGAACAGCAGCGAAGTGTGTCTGCTACTACTACTACTACTACTACTACTACTACTACTACTACTACTACTACTACTACTACTACTACTACCACTACTGCTGCTGCTGCTGCTGCTGCTACTACTACTACTACTACTACTACTACTACTACTACTACTACTACTACTACCACTACTACTGCTACTACTGCTGCTTCTACTACTTCTGCTACTACTGCTACTATTGCTGCTGCTGCTGCTGCTGCTACTACTACTACTACTACTACTACTACTACTACTGCTGCTGCTGGCAGCAGCAGCAGCTGCTGCTGCTGCTGCCGTTACAACTGTAACTGCTACTACTACTACTACCACCACCACCACCACCACCACCACCACCACCACCACCACCACCACCACCACCACCACCACTGCCAGAACTGCTGCCACCATGCTGCTCTACCACTGCTGCCACCACCGCCACCATTGGCTGCTGCTGCTGCTGCCGGCTACCACCACCACCACTGCTGCACCACCACCACCACCACCACCGGCTTCCACCACTTGCTGCTGCTACCACCGCCACCATTGGCTGGCTGCCACCACCACTACCACCACCACCACCACCACCACCACCACCACCACCACTACCACTACCACCACCGGCTGCTGCTGCTGCTGCTGCTGCTGCTGCACAACTGCTGCTGCTGCTGCTGCTGCCACCAACCACCACAACCACCACCACCACCACCACCACCACCACTGTGACTACCACCACCACCACCTGCCATGCTGCACCACCACCACCACCACTGCTGCTGCTGCTGCTGCTGCTGCTGCTGCTGCTGCTGCTGCTGCTGCTACCACTACTACTACTACTACTACTGCTGCTGCTGCTGCTGCTGCTGCTGCTGCTGCTGCTGCTGCTGCTGCTGCTGTTGCTGCTGCTGCTGCTGCTGCTGCTACTACTGCTGCTGCTGCTGCTGCTACAACTTCTACTACTACTGTAACTTCTACCACTACAACTACTACTACTACTACTACTACTACTACTACTACTACTACTACTACTACTACTACTACTACTACTACTACTACTGCTGCTGCTGCTGCTGCTACTGCTGCTGCTCCACATTACAACTGCCCTTATTATAACCGTGACACTTTCTATCGCTTCTCGCACCACATATTGTAAGTACTTGCAGTAACCTTAACTGTTTTTGACATTGCAATGAGAAAGTTAAAATATCGTTACAAAATACTGACGTCAAAAGATATAACATGTCTGCAAATCAAATTAGGACAAAAATCAAGTAAAAATTTTGTGTTAAGAAGAAATGAAAGTTATTATGGAAACATGACTAGACATCGGATGCTTTTTGAACTTTTCCAACTGTAGGGATACGTTTTAATCGACCCAGGTCTAGACTGCCACTGGAAATCACGATTTGCACCTCCACCATCACGTTTTTCAGCGTCCAACTTTCTACCCAGGTTAAGAACTAGATAAAATTTCTTTTTAAATTACAAAGATAATCACAGTCATTTCTTTTTTTTTTTTTTTATACAAATCAATCATGTTGATATATCAAATCGAGTAAGATTAGGGTGTCTAACCTTTAATTTTATTTTGCTATCGCCTGATTAAATCCGTTTTTAATGGTATATTGTTCTCACAGAGCAAAAAAATATTTTTCTTATTGTTTATCTACAAGTCTGTCTGTTTGTCTATCTCTCTTTCCACCACCCTCCTCTCTCTCCCCCTCTCTCTCTCTCTCTCTCTCTCTCTCTCTCTCTCTCTCTCTCTCTCTATCTCTCTCTGTATGTATATGCGTGCATACACAGAAACACATATATATATATATATAAACATATATGTATATATATTTATATAAATATATTTATATATATATATATATATATATATATATATATATATACAATGCAAAAATGTAATTAACCAACCGACATAAATGTTTTTACAATGTATAGTAACTATGGACAAGGACAGCCGTTTTTGTGGTAATTTAGATTTACAAGGAGTATAGAGGCGAGGAATTAGAAAGAATTCAGAGAAATAAAGCAATAAATATCTATTTCAGTTATTTGTTTTTTAATTATATTTGAGAAAATAAATGAAAAAAAAATTTTTTTTTAAATATTAATAGCACTCTGGAGATTATTAGTTCTAGTTTTACTCACGAAAATGAAGTAAGGAAAAAATCATTTACGGCTGTGGAGAGTCCTTAATTTTGTAAGAGAAGCCAAAATAGAGAAAAAACCTCTAAGTGATCCCGTAGGTCTGGTGTGGCCAGCTGCTCCCGGAGAAGAATTCAATTGAAAACCACCAAGCTTGAAAGAAACCAATGTTTTCGTGCAAAAAGCAAGTGCCAAGTCAGCTCCAGGTTCCAATGGCGTGCCTGATCTACTGTATAAAAGATGTCCAAATTTTCTAAAGCGGTTGCACATAATTCTCCGAGGAACATTGAAGATCAGCGAGCAGTGGATGTCTGCTGATGGAGTTTATATACCCAAGGGGGAAAACTTGACTGAAATAAATCAGTTTCGACCGATCTCGCTGTTGAATATAGAAGGAAAGATGTTCTTCTTAGTCATGGCATTCCCTTCTTAATAAAATATCTCATTGGAAATGGGTACATAAATACCTCGGTCCAGAGAGGAGGCATCCCCGGAGTTTCTGGATGCTTAGAAAATGCAACGATGATCTGGGAAGCTATTAAAAGGGCTAAATTGGAGAAACTTAACCTTGACATCATTTGGTTGGACCTGGCAAATGCTTACACCAAATGATTCAGCTCGCCCTGAGGATGTACCATGTTCCGGAGGATATACAAGTTATGCTAGATGACTATTTGAGCAGGTTCCGGATAAGGTTCTCAACTAATAGCTACACCACAAACTGGATCAACTTGAAAATTAGAATCGCCTTGGGCTTTACCATATCCCCAATCCTGTTCGTCATGGCTAGGGCTATGGCAGCAGAAGATAGCGCACGCCCGGCAAATCTAGGTGGTGTTTGTTACATGCTCCCTTTGAAAGCATTCATAGATGATACTACCATATTCTGCTCAAATGAAGACGAAACACGCCGAATGCTAGAGCGCCTCGACGTCTTAACGGCATGGTGCAGGATGAAATTCAAACCAAAGAAGTCTCGCAGTCTCTCAGTAAGGAAAGATAAGATAGATGCCACGACGACATTCACAGAAGCCAATCAGCAGATACCAACGGCCAGTTAAGAAACAGTTAAGAGCCTTTGGAGATGGTACGATTCATCCCTGAAAGATACCAAAAGAGGACTAGAAACAGTAGAACTTGATACCGAAGGACTGATAGCCATCAATAGATATAGTCTTCAGGGTAAGCTGAAAGGGTGCTTCTTACAGTTCATGCTAATTCCGAAGCTGCTCTGCCACTCCTGGTCTATGAAATCTGCTCAACTACAATTGAGACAATAGAAGCTAAGATCAATAAGTTCACCAGGAGGTGGTTAGGGGTAGGTCCTAGTCTCGCAAATGTGGCAATGTATTGCGGTAAAACAAAGCTGAGATTCCTACTAAAATCGATCTTGGAAGAGTATAAATGTGGCAAAGCGAGGCTACTCTCTATGTTAGAGGATTCCGAGGACCCGATTGTGAAGACAGTACAACCGACCATAAAGACGGGTAGGAAGCCGTAGAAAAAGCCAAAGTGTGCCTTAAGATTATGGAAATGATTGGGCAAACTCAATAACAATAAACAATAAAACTCGAAGAAAAACTTGCATACTTTTTGCTGCCATCTCTATATGTTTATGAGTATTATGTCTACTTTATCACCAAAGAAGTGATGAAGAGTCTAGACTGGTGAAGCCTGTCAAAGTGTAAAATATCTTGGACATAGCGGCGACATTGGCGAACAAGTTAGTGCAGATGGGCATCGTAGACGCTGGAGAGCGACTAAAAGTCACATAGTCTCCTACCACTGCATATAATGCGCTGTTAGATCGATTTTTACTCCTTACCAGAAGTTCTGCTGGGTGATTTAAAAAGAATTACTGCTCCGAAGGTAAGAACATAAAATTTGCTTTCTTTTTTTTCTACTCAAAAAATAGTTAGAGTAAGAGAGAGAGAGAGAGAGAGAGAGAGAGAGAGAGAGAGAGAGAGAGAGAGAGAGAGAGAGAGAGATAGACAGACAGACAGACAGACAGACAGAAAGATACAGAGACAGAGAGGGCAGTGAGACAGAGAGAGAGGCACAGAGAGAGACAGAGAGAGACCGAGACAGACAGAGACAGAGAGAGAGACACACAGAGACAGACAGAGAGAGACAGAGACAGAGAGAGACAGAGAGAGAGAGCGAGAGAGAGAGATAGATAGAGAGAGATAGACAGACAGACAGACAGACAGAAAGATACAGAGACAGAGAGGGCAGTGAGACAGAGAGAGACAGAGAGAGACCGAGACAGACAGAGACAGAGAGAGAGACACACAGAGACAGACAGAGAGAGACAGAGACAGAGAGAGACAGAGAGAGAGAGAGAGAGAGAGAGAGAGAGAGAGAGAGAGAGAGAGAGAGAGAGAGAGAGAGAGAGGGGGGCAGACAGACACAATCATGCCTTACCAAAATATATTTTTCTACTGTCATAATGTCCACACAATGATAGACCAGAAAGGTAGCAATTTAGAAAATTGCAATAAAAATCTCAAGAGAAAAATCAGTTGACATTTAGTATGGGAGAAGCTCACTTTGACATAGTGTAGATGTCATTCGTGTCTTAATATCATGGTTATATTATTTTGACATTTACAAAAGTTCTAAGGAAGAAATGAGCAAGACTTGGTTTACTGACTATTATGCACACGGTGATATTTTGTCTGTTTGATTTGCCATTGATCCTCCTACATTTTGTCGCCAACAAACCTTAGTAAAGCAGTTAAGGGGACTCGTTATTTTAGCTAAATAAAAGGGTCCAAGGAGCGAAAAAAGAATTTTTCGAGTTTTTATTTTTTTTTCAAAAAAGAGACTTCAATTCCCCTTTTATTTTTAGAACGGTCAGGGTGTAGACTTTCCTGTGGTGGTTATTATCTCCAGCTACCTTTAAGAATCTACGCATTTACACTTGCTCAACTATCTTGATTTCAATAAAGCTTATTGTCTGGTTATCTGTTGTGCAACTGCACTTTGCAATTGTCTTGACAGCGTATCTAGCTTGTGTCATAAGTCTTGATTATTTGCCCTTTCGAAACTTCAATTGATTTACATTCCATCGCACTGTTCTTTTCCTGGAAGTTATAGTGCCGTGTATTAAAGTCCATTATAATTTTTTTTTAAAAATCCCCCGCCCCATCCCAACCCCTTCGAAAAAAAAAAGGAAAGCAAAAATAAAACATGGCAACTGTGATGCTAGAACGGTGATCAAGTTATATCTAGAGCCTTCATTTCGCTTCATTTATCTGATTTATTTTGGATTTTCTCATCGTGGACAATTCACAACGCGCTATCAATGCAGAGACTGCAAGAGAAATACAGAATCACGATTTGATAAATGAATGTGAAATCAGCCACGGCTGTACTATACTCTCCAAATCCATCTTAATTTCGTTCTAAACGCTATGTAGAAGGGTAAGAATTCGAGGAAAAAAAGTGAAAAAAAAACTGTGAAATCAGCCACGGCTGTACTACACTCTCCAAATCCATCTTAATGTCGCTCTAGACGCTGTGTAGAAGGGTAAGAATTCGAGGAAAAAAAGTGCCTAAAATGGCACTCTTTTGGATTTCATGATACATTCGTTTGTTTGGTTGCTATCCAAATACATGTGTTATCAGATTCTAAACCACAGATAAAATGTTCTGGCAATGAGTCCTATAAATAAGTAAGCGGGAGCCTAATCCATTGTTTTCTTAGCTTTCCATTCACAGAACTTCATCAACAACTTTGGAAAAGAATTCTAATCTTATTTACCTAAAGAAGAGAAAACAGCAATGACTTTCAACTTTTCCCTTCTGAAATATTTTGGTTGTATGCTTATCATGCTAAAAACCTATATTTTCCCCATAACCCAAGAGCCTATAATTTATGGTTGACTTATGAAAATAGTTAAAGAACCTGTCAATTTTGTATAGGAGTAATGTGGTTCATTTGCTGAATGCTTTACAAACTGAAACATGCTTTAAACAGAAATCTAATCATCTAAAGACAGTTTTATAAAATAAGTGACAATTCCACATCATGAATAAAACGTCATCATTGACATTACGAAATGATTTACGCCCGAGTCCTTTTTTTCCGCCATACATTCTATTTGGTGAAAAATGGCATTATATTTTGATAAAATTATATATCACAATCCTACCTACGTTATAACTGAATCAACTCTTAAAGGTTGAATCTTGGAAACTGAGCTGATCAATATTTTTAATCCCAATTTGCGTCCCTCTTTCTCTAGACTTATTTTTGTCTACCCTTAGGTCTTACCTGTTATTTAAGCAAATACATGTATATCAATTGAAAAAGTATTAAATTGCAGAATAGCTGTTTTTCCATGGATTGTTGGCTGTATATAAAAAAGAATAATGAAAAAATAAACACATGAAACTTTTCCAACATTAAGTAAGTTGTAAGTGCAAACAGTCATAGTGTTCTTAGTATTACGTTAATGGTCATGTCACAACCTTTATCGTGGTGCACTTTATGTAACCATAGTGCGATTTCCACACATAATCCCCCTTACCCTTTGGAAAAAAAAGTTCGCATGAAATATTAAAATACTGTGAACCATCAAATTGAGATAAAAGAAACTGAAGAATATAATTATCTTTATAACGTCATGGAATACAGACTATACAAGTGCCCTTTTGTTTTCACAAAGGTAAAAAGCTTTGATTGAATTTAAAAAAAAAAGAAAAAAAAAAAAAGAAACATCAGCCTGGGAATTCTAAATTTTGACATATTTTCACATTATGGGTATTTATTCCCGTTTTTCTCTTATCACATGATATAAGATTGAAAAAAAAATTCACAACTTTTGCGAAATTAAAGCCTAGAACCTTTATCTCTAGAGGGTCAACCATGACAAGATCTAATACGCTAAGAACTATAAATTGCGATCTGCCTCACTGCACATCTACAGGAACTTTATTATTGTGAGTCTAGAAAGAGCATCTCTCTAGGTTCTTGTTAAGAAACACTCGCGCTGAGTTCATTTTAAAGGCCTTCAGCTCAGTTATAATCCAAAGATGCGTGTGAAAACTATTTCAAGCGATAAAACAAAGCAACCCTCTCTCTCTCTCTCTCTCTCTCTCTCTCTCTCTCTCTCTATATATATATATATATATATATATATATATATATATATATATATATATATATATATTATCTATTAATAACAATAATTTGTTTTAAAAAAATCATCCGCTTTGGAAATTCCAAACGGTCAACAACAGTCCTTTCAATGTTATTTGGTTCATCATAACACAATTTGCAAACAATTTTGATTAAGCAATTCTAATTAAAATAATAATGAACTTTCAAGATAGTTACTGAGCCTAAATTCATATTTTTCTACATTTTTTTTATACCGCGTTGCAGATTGAACGTGGCAGATCAAAGTACAGTAAGCTTCATCACTGTACTTTGAGTGATTATGGAGTCAATAACGAAGGAAGAAATCGAAGTTGCCTTTTGTAATATAGATACCGCATCATTTCTGTAACTAAATCAAGCATTTCTTCTCATCAAATGAGAAACAAAATCAGTTAAACTTGCTGCATTACTTATAATATCGGCATTCAAAAGTCGTTTATTCATTCATATTCTTTTAGTCACATTACTCAAGAATATTTTTAAACGTTCAGAAAAGAGAATAAGCTTATAGATAAATCAGTAGCTAATCCAAGGGTTATGATAAACAAGCTTGTATAGGGCTGAAAGAAATCAAAGGTGATAGGCTGGGAGGGAAGCAGGCTGGTGTTGATAATCATTCATAAAAACATCCTTGTTTCTTTCATGACAGATAACTTCATGAGTAAGGATGAGAAGCTGTTACTGTGTAGCATCTCCACGCCAAAAAGGATGCGTGTGTGTCTGTAAGTAGCATGATGCTGGGTCTAAAAAGAGATAGGCACATAACTCCATAACTACGGGTTTAAAAAAAAAGGAACAAAAGAATCATAGATTTCACATATAAAGGTTTCGCCTTAAAGTTAGCTTTATCAGATCAGATTTCACAGATCGATGTGGCTTCATCAGATCTGATGAAGCCACATCGATCTGTGAAATCTATGGTTGTGTTATTTCTTTTTTTAGTCCCGGAGTTATAAAGTTGTGTGCCTGTCTCTTTTAGGTTCTGCGGCAGAGAAATTTTTGGATAAATGCAGTTTCCTTACAGAAAGCTTGATGATTGCGCTTTTGATTCTGCTCTCATTTCTAAGTTTGATATTGTTTCAGAAGTGAAAGCCTTTTAGAGGAAAATGGCATTTCCCCAAAGTCATATTTTGTGGCGTCGCGACATAATTACCGAAATCATGGCCTCTGCATGACCTTCATAAGCCAACTAATCCAAACTCAGCAAGTTGGTTGGGAGACAACAGCTGGTGTTTGATGAAGGTCCGATACATGAGGGGAGTGGTCTTAGATGGAAATAGAGAAAAACGGTGTTGAAATTAACATAGAGAGGCATGCTTCATGTCAGGAAATAAATACAAAACCTGCAGGGGGAAAAGTAGCAGTGTGATCTAATTAAATCACGTTAACTGATCAACTTTACATTGGCTATGGTTTGAAAGATGGGAATGAGTAACTGACACACTAAATCGTGACTTTCTTTTTTCCGTTCCTTTGGGCAATAGATTAGTAATTAATCAACCACGCCCCTGTTATGTTCGCGATGAAAGTGTCAAATCCATCAATCGAAGAAAGACGCCTAATTTACAAAAATGGAAGCATGATAGCGTAACTTAGATCTAACCTTTTTTTTTTTTTATTGCAAATGATATTGGGATATTCTCTATACATCTGAGCTACTGAATTCCAAATTTTAAGTCATCACAGTGGTAGCACAATGACAAGACTTAGATTCAAGCCATTTTGTTAGTATGGAAAAACGGTTCTGCGTGGATTTTCCATACACAACTAACTGTGCCAAAAAGTTTCAAATGCGTTAAATTCGTTTCTTCATTTTCATCATGAAACACATGGTAATCAAACTGTCAGAAAATAAATTGACGATTATAATCATACAAAATGAGGCAAAAATAATTTCAACCTCTACGCCTTAATAACAGATAACACTGTAATCAAAGCTTATCTCGCAAAGACAATTCAGAACAATCTGATTATGTTGAATACCGTTTTTTTTCTAATTATTATCTGGAAACATTGATCAGCTGCAAGCCGCCTCACATGTCAAACCAAGTGAAAAGTTTTACTCACAGCATCTAACGCCCAAAATGAGTAAGATAGACTTTAATTACTAGATAATTTTACTCACCCTTAAGATAGTCTTGAGATTTGTAAAGAACAAGTGACATAATTTATCAACTTTATTGAGTCATTTACGTGAGACTTTCTTGTCAAAGTAGGTTAATTTCAATTTCGGACTTTATGATCTTCATTCAGATAGATAAAACATCACCTCGAGACAGTTATTTAATAATTAAAAAAAAAAACACCTTTGTTTTTAAAATGCTGCTCTGTATTGACAAGATCAACTTTTGAATAGAGATTTGAATTACTTATTTTGACGCAGTTTTGAATAAGCAGTCTATCATTACGGAACAATGCTTGTATTTAGATCCGTTGCCTCTTACTTTAACTATTTTTGCTCTTTGCTTGTTACATGTATTTAGCGATCCTCCCACTATCCAACCCAAAGACTTGCTCAATGGAGGAGACAGTGATTCAGTAGGGTTCCTGAGGCATTGTAAGCTGCCTTTTATTACTCTTATTAGGGAAGGTACTTTCGAAACTCCAAAACAACATTTTCAGAGTAGGTTATGGTGGCCATTTTTCAGTCATGGAGATTTTTTCTGTCAGGACATATGTATGATTCATAGACTAATAATAAAGTCAAACATGACAGAAAATGTACAGAACTATGCGTCATAATCTTTACTCACTATTAATATTGTTGGTTTTGAGGGACAATTATTAGTAACTTAAAGTTGATTAGAGCGAATAAAATTTTTATATTAAGTTATCCGGTATATCATGGTTAGTTCTGCCTACGGTAAAAAAAAAAAGATAAAACTGATGGGTACAGGAACTTGAAGGAATGAGAGAGGAGCGTACTTAAATCATCAACGAAGCTCTCACTCTGAATTGTTTTCTGGATGTTTTCCCTTAACAAATACACCAGCTCTCTACGCTATCAGGCTATATTACCATCAATCTAATCATAAATGATTTTCTAAACTTGTGAGATTAAAATCTGTACCTATTATCAAAAGAAGTAAAAACAACTCTTGGTTCCTCATGTTGGATTGGATAAATTTGGCGCACAAAATCGGATTGAATTTAAATGTCACTTGATAAAATAATTATTCTACGCTCATGACAGCTTTTGTTATTGGTGTGGATTAAAAAAAAAAAAAACACGCGAAAGTTTTGTTTTTTTCTTTCACTTCTAGGGATCTCGGTGTATAATCATAAACACACTGGTTGTCACTCAACTATAGACTAATTTTTATTACGCTTTTTAGTTGTCTAGAAATGAGATCGTGATTAAGCCAAGAATATACAGCTGATCTTTAAATGGTAACTGTTCCTCACGTCAGACCCTGTCCATGATCGGTAAGATGACTAACACCCACGCAACGAAGCCTATCAAGTGAGTTAATACCAGAGAAAAGAGCGACGGGGAGCCGTTTAGAAGCTGGCGCTCTTTTTGGTAAGACACAACGTTTACTCCCAAGAATTAAGAAAAAGTTTCACTCTTAATTGGAAATTCTCAAAGAAACCCTTTACTATGCTGTTCTTGAAACTCACGATTCTAGACATTCTTATGAACTTAACAGGCGGTAAACCTTCAAGAATTTCAACACCGACTTGATTGCCTTTCAACGTAACCTAAAAGAGGGGGCGCTTTCAGTAGAAACATAGTCAGTAAAGGTACAGCTAGCTATATTTAGCATGTTTATATAAAATAAATTCTGTATTGCCGTAACATCAGGAGTATTGCTTGTGAACTCAAGAAAGTAGTTAGTCTGTTTAGAACCTCTTTAAACAAGAGAGTTTGAAAACAATATCTCTTGAAGGCCACTCCTCTGTTATCGAGAACACTTACTACATCTATTCTGTGTCGTGAGTGTCGACTCGGGCTTCTTTCACTCAGAAGAGGGAATTAAGGTTAGACGAGGGGGGAAATAGGATGGAAGTCTAACCGCCTTAACTTGCGGTGAAAAGCTCTCTCTCTCTCTCTCTCTCTCTCTCTCTCTCTCTCTCTCTCTCTCTCTCTCTCTCTCTCTGTCTCTCTCTCTCTCTCTCTCTCTCTCTCTCTCTCTCTCTCTCTCTCTCTCTCCCTCCCCCTCTCTTTCTCTCTCTCTCTCTTTCTTTCGATTTGTTTATTTTTTGTTTATATAAAACCTCCTTTCCGCAATTTATATTAATTTTCCTCTCTAGATTTTCAATGTAAGCTTTAAACATAATTATTTCTCTACGACGCTATATCTGTGTCCTATACTTGCAATCAATAAAATTTGTATATATCAATGCTTTCTCAAACGTTTGATTTGTCAAACCTATTCTTGTTTGATTTATATTTTAACTAACCCATACATAGAACTATTTTATTCTTTTTACAGAATTGGTTCCGAGACAGAAGTAAATCTATTGTTATCCTTTTCATCTCATTATTTTCCTAAAAGAAAATAATATTCTAATCATTATAACGTGATGTTTTTTTTTTTAATAAAATTTCGAATATCTTTCAGTGATTTTCTTGCCAAATTCTTGTATGTTTAATCTTATCTACTTTTCTTTGTGTCGCGCATTTAGTCTCATCATCATAATTCATGCTTCCCTATCTTCATCCCAGCACAATTAATGTGTGATTTTATTTTTTTTTTTTTAATAAGTAATCAAAACTTTTTTTTAATAATTGCATACATAGAATTTTTTTTCTTTTTTGTAGGTGCCTCTCTTGATTTACTTTGTACTGACTCAATTTGTATGAGCGAGGAAGCTCATTTCCTGGTAAGTTGATAAACTTGCTAGGAATAAAATTATACCTCGATGATTGTTTGCTCTTTGCATCAACTAAGACAGCCATTAGTTAGACTGGGCAATCTTCCAAAATCTCATCCTGAATGTCTCACTTCTCCTCTTTCTCTATTTGTGCCTACTGCTTTATATCTTTTCTGGCTCTCACTCAGTCTACTTATTTCTCTGTTTCTTCTTACATGTGTAATTTCTCTTTTCCGCTATTGCAATGATTACTTCAACCAAATTAGACCCGCAATCAGATTTCGTTTTTTCTTTGACCTATTCTTTCAACGCAGTGAGCGTGACCAGCGCAAAAAGTAATAAATATCGGTCAAAAGTTATTTTTGGTTCACATGTTTTCTATTGGAATCACACATGACATATGGAAATGTGATGGAAGAAAGATACATTTTTGGAAATCTAAAATTACTTGTTTAACATTTCATTAGTAGTGTAGTAAGATTTCTTAGCCTGTACGATAAGCATTGCACTGTTCTATGTTTATTAGGACGTTATGAAAAACCAATATCTCATTTAAATCGCGTAATATAGACCTTTATCTAGTATCCTTTTTGGTCTGTGCTTTTTTTTATTTCTTTCTCCCTGTGTGTCTCTGACAGCCTCTCTCTATACCTCCTTCTTTCTTTTCTATTATCACTCGCCTCCCCTCTTGCTCTTAATGCCTCACTTCTCCTCTCTCTTTTTGTGCCTTGCATTGCCCTATATCTTTTCTTTTTCTGTCGCCTCACACTTTTCCTCTTCTTTTTCTCACTCTGCCTACATTATTCCTCTGATACCTCTCACACATCCACTTCCTCTTTTCCTGTTTACCTACTTCCTCCCCGTCTCTTTTTCTCCCTCTCTCCTCTTCTCTCTCTCTGTCTCTTTCTGTCTCTCTCAGTCAAACTTATCTTTCTCTTTCCCTTTCTCCACAATGTTTACTTGCCTGTCTGTCAGTCTCTCTTTTCTCTTACTCCCTCTTCCTTCTGCCTCTCTCTTTCTCTGTTCCATCTCTCAAATACTCTCTCTATATTCAAATTTTTTTCTCCCTGCTCTCCATCTCTCTCTCTCTCTCTCTCTCTCTATCTATCTATCTATCTCTCTCTCAGTACTATTATAATTTTTCTTTCTCTCTCTCTTCTCCCTCTCTTTCTCAGTACTCTTATATCATTTTTCTCCCTCTCCTCTCTCTCTCTCTCGTCTCTCTGTCTTTAAATCTGTCATTGTCCCTCATCATTTTAGTCAAAGTGAATGTGGATGTTCCACATAATCTCTAGAAAACTTTCGAGTCTCTAATATTACTATACGTAGAGAAGGGTGAAATAAGGGCGATAAAAAAGACAGTTCATTAAGATTCTAGGCAGGTATTAGTAGATAAATTAGCAAAATATCATAGGAGAGTTATTTCATGTTCATAAAATACGATGCTGGATTTATGAAATCTACTTCCACAAAGAGGGAATGTACTTGGTATAGAACTCTCTATCTATTCTCAAATCGTTGAAATCTGTAGAGACGTTACAAGGGAAACATTTATAAATCATTAAATTAAAACAATACCTTAGACCACTTTTTGAGAATGTTATTTCCTATTGAGTTATGCTATCTACTTGGAAAGAATGAGGTGTTCCACTTTAAGTTGTTGTCAGCGTAACAAGCGATTACCTCTGCAGGAATGCAAATTGGTGAGAAATTTGAAGTTGAAAAAAAAATAAAGGAAAACATAAAATGAATACTTGACAAAACATTTATAACATTTTTAGTTCTTCTCACGACTTCCGACGACAAAGGGACATAACTCTTTGTGAAATCTGGGACTTATTTTAGCGATCCGTGGAACCTGATACCCCACGCAGATCTCCACAATTATCTAGATTTAAATCTAAATTTCGGAAATACCGGATGTTAATCTAAAAACAATATCTCGAAATAATAACATCGGGAAAGGCTACACAACTTGTTCCACTCAGTCGAAGGCTGGCCTAAGCTCGGGGCCTCCTAAAATACAGGCCAAGTCACCGAAGTAAATAAAGTTTTGCCTGTTTGGTTATAGTGATCTATTTCTTTTAACTTTTGGGCAAAGTTAGGACAGAACGCACTTACAATTCAGCCTACAGGCCTATATAACAATAACGTATCACTGTCCTAACTCTGCCAAATAGTTAAAGGATATAGCTCACTCCTACACTTACTGCAAAAGTTTATTTACTTCTGTGACTTGGCCAACATCTTAGGAAGCCTCGCCTACGCCTCATTAACCGCAAAACCTATTCCGGGTGGTCAAAAGGCCTAAACGTCCTCAACTGACCTGTAGTATCGGTAGTAATACATAATAGGGCTTTAGGGTGTGCCACAGTATGACGTGCCTAAAACAGCTCCCGCTCATCGAAATGTTTACATTACGTCTATAGTTAGTACAACCCATCCTCTCACAACATGACATACCGAAACAAAAAAATGTTAAACAGTCTGGTCTCATAAACGCATGGTGTGTTTCTCTTGAAGACTACATTTTTTGTCTGATTAAACCAATTACTACAGCCGCAACTTGTGCGTAAAGCTATGGAGAGAAATTCAACTGCTTATCTCAGCGTCCAATTTCGTCATTACCGTCTGAGCTACTTGTCATTCTTATGAATACATTTAGTTTCAATTTGATCCGACTATCATCAAATCTAGACCTAAATTTTATCAGATTTTCTGTCATTTCAATTTAATCTGATTGGTAGATCTACGGTATAGATCGAGGTTTCCATCGGTCGATTTTGGTTGGAGATATGGATGTGGAAAATTTATACACAGCCTTATTGCGGACTTAATTTCAAATATTATTGTGAAGAAACAACCTACCTTTGGGAAATCAATGTTTTCTAAACATCCTCAAAACATTGATCAAATCTTTTGAATATGAGATTTTCTATATTTTGATTTAAAATAATAATTTCAAACCGATTTAAACAAAAATATATATATATATATATATATATATATATATATATATATATATATATATATTTCTCAAAATATGAGCAAGTACATAAATATGTATCGTGAGATCTAGAATCTTCATCTAATTGTACCCGGTTTTAGGAAATTATAGAACCGACAGAGACAAGTAGTTGAATATGTTTGAGAATTTTGATAATCCACAAGATAAGAGCATTCTAATCTTTTTAAGACCGTGTCAAACGCTTATGTAAGAAAGCAACAAGGTGTATGCCGTACATAGGTGCTCATTCATTTTGTTTAACCTACATGATAATGTATGGATATAAAAACAGACAGATTTCGATTTTTACAAAGAGAGAATCTATTTTTTTTTTTATAAATAAACATGCTAGACCTACACGTAAAATAATCTGCCGAAGATCGTGGGCTAACGCAAAAGTGGACTATGATGCGTTGCACATTAATTGATACCGGGCTAGATCTAAAAGATAGAGACATAGATAAAAAGAGAGAGGAAAAGCCGGAGGGAGAGAGAGAGAGAGAGAGAGAGAGAGAGAGAGAGAGAGAGAGAGAGAGAGAGAGAGAGAGAGAGAGAGAGAGAGAGAGAGAGAGGAGGGGGGGGGGTCTAAAAAGAGAGGCACACAACTTCATAACTACGGGACTAGAAAAAGAGACATCACAACTGCAAATTTCACATATAAACATTTCGCCACTATTTTAGCTTCTTATACTGGTGTTGTTTCTTTTTTTAGTCACGTATTTTTTTAGACCCTGGATCCTTTATGATTTCCACGTTGACCTTCAAGTGTGATGTTTTTGCTTTTCTATAAAGAGGCAGCGAAAGAGAGAGAGAGAGAGAGAGAGAGAGAGAGAGAGAGAGAGAGAGAGAGAGAGAGAGAGAGAGAGAGAGGGAGAGAGATAGAGAGAGGGGGTGGGGCAGATATATGGATAGATATTGTGAGGGAAATACAGTTCGACAGAAAGAGACCGAGAGGAAGATAAAAAGATAAAATGAAAAGGAAAAGTACACAACAAAGAATAGAACAGGAAAAACAAACAAAGTAAAAGAGGCGGTGGGGGTGGAGGGAAGGATTTTAATTTTGTTGCACTGTCGTGTAGATTGTTGAACCCGGATTCATTCTGACAGAAAAAAAAAAAACGAGAATAAAAATAGTGAGAGTAATAAATATCGGAGAAACCCATTTAGCTCTCCTTGTGTTCTCCTTTCAAATGAAACTCAAGGTTATTAATGCATTGGTGAAAAAAGGTATAAAGAAAAGACGGATAGATGACTGGCTTGATGGTCAGAGTAAAACAAGTTAGTGAAAAACAGATTGTCGGGACTGGCTGGGAGAATTTATTGCATCCGGTGTTAGATCAGATTCAGAGTAGGAGGACGACAACAAACGGCAGGTGTTTTTGTAGTTCCCCTCCTACCGTCACAACAAACGTGTGCTGTTTACAGTCCTACACCACCTCTCCTCTCCCCCCCCCCCCCTTTTTTTTTTCCCTCTCTCTCTCTCTCTGAGAGTGTGTGTATATATATATATATATATATATATATATATACATACATCTGTCTCTCTCTATTCTCTCTCTCTCTCTCTCTGAGAGTGTGTGTATATATATATATATATATATATATATATATATACATACATCTGTCTCTCTCTATTCTCTCTCTCTCTCTCTCTGAGAGTGTGTGTATATATATATATATATATATATATATATATATATATATACATACATCTGTCTCTCTCTATTCTCTCTCTCTCTCTCTCTCTCTCTCTCTCTCTCTCTCTCTCTCTCTCTCTCTCTCTTTCTCTCGTATCCATTTTCATGTCACTTTAATTTTTTTTTTTGATTCTGTTTGGTTCAATCAGTCCAAGCTGGATAGAGTGTCCCCGCTGGGAAACATT
>JAWDGP010002823.1:185000-187500 GCA_033675545.1 Elysia crispata | reverse complement strand
TATAGATCTACGTTGTCGATAATACCTAGCACAAATCATTTTTTGAAAGAATACATTCTAAAAATAAACAAACCGAAAGGCTGTTTTTCTATGATTAACTTTGAATATTTTTTTTTTATATTTCCGAAGAATTCCAATTATTCAGACCAAGAAAAACAGTGCTAAAATACTTCTTTTAATCTCCTAGTTTATTGGGGGAAGACTGTTTATCTAACTAGTAGGAACGTGTTTCTTCCGCCAAAATAAATGTGGAAACTCAGTGCGATTTGTGTGCCTCTCAAGATGTGTCCATGACGACCAATAATATCATTTCATAAAAAAAATATGCGGTTGGGGCTGTCCCGAACTATTATTTTGGTATTATTATCAGCTCTAAATCATTTAATTTGAAGCTAGATGTAAAAAACAATCTGCTACACTGACCAGCCCTTTAGAGAAAACTTTACTACCCTTAAAAGCTTTGACTAAAAAAAAAAATAGCTCTAAGGTTAAGGTTGTTTACTTCTTTAAAATGAAATGTAAAGTTGAATAAATTTAATTTAAAAAGAAGGTACATTTACATCGGGCGGCTATCAAAATTAATAATTAGAGCAATTAGAGCAAACGTACACACCCTTTAAAACAGTAGCCAACGAATAATCAGGACCATGTTTACAATACCCACGTTTCATCATCAGGCTAACAAACAGGATGAAATGACAAAAGAATAAAAAATAAATAGAATAAATAGCTATATGTCAATCCAAATCTATTACAATAATAGTTTTTGAATGCATATTATCCTGTGGTAGGTTTAAACAAATGGGCGGTTATAAGTTGTCATAAGCCAGTGTGTAATCTTTAGGCTTTTCCGTGGGAATATTCCATTTTTTTAGATTACAAAAGCAAAGAATTAGTTGATTTTTTTGTATACTTCAACACGTGAACAGGGTTTTGAGAAAATGATATCCTTCGTGATGGAGGCATTTCCAATCGCTATAACGGGACTTATTCTGTTTTGTAGAGTGGTATGATTCGTGCATTTTCAACATCGCAGAATTCAGTTATGGAATCAGATTTTAAATTGCTCTACATTCAGCGCTTCTTTTACGCCATATAAACACGCGATAGAAGCGTCATAGAGCTAGACAGCGCCGAAATTGGCGGATTCAAGACCGTAACAATGTACGTGGTCTAGAACGCAGAACTTGGCGACCTCATCCATGCTTGTTTTTACCCTATTCTGAAGAGACTGGACTTCATGTCTTCTCTAGTCTCATTGGTTTATGCTAGAAGACTTTATTGGTTTGACTATAGAAGAAAAAGAAATGAAAATTGTGTTGGAAATTTAAAAAAAAATAAACAATTTAATTCCTTTTGGGATAGCATTTCAAATTTTGCCTATAGACGATTTATTAATCAAGATGCCTTGATCAACTTTTATGGTTTCTTGAATAGAGAGCGGCTGTTGAAAATTGTGATTTGATTTAGCGTTACAACAAGTGTCAAATGTTAAAAGGCCATTAACAAGCTTGTTAATTTTCAGGGGAAAATTGGGGCTCTATTTATCTATCTTGTATTTCGATTATAATAATAATAATAATAATAATAATAATAATAATAATAATAATAATAATAATAATAATAATAATAATAATAATAATAATAATAGTAGTAGTAGTAGTAGTAGTAGTAGTAGTAGTAGTAATAATAATAATAATAATAATAATAATAATAATAATAATAATAATAATAATAATAATAATAATAATAATAATAATAATAGTATATTACATACTTGACATGTTACTCTCAAAGAAGTTTTATTATAAATCGTCTCAATCAAGATAGAGTTAATCAAAATCAAAATGAAAAACAGAAGAGATAAAAAGGAATGGATGGAGAGGTTCTTTTAGCACAGTCTATTTATCAGAATATTAAGTTATAGGACGGATATGGAAAGGGTTCTCTTATGGGTTCATCAGCTCTACCCCTGACCTTCACCCTCTACACTTCTCGTCTTTACAATATCAGTTCATCAACTGTGAAACACTGCTAAATATTTAAGCTTGCCTAAAGTTTATCTGAAAGCTAATGGGGTGGAGTGACTGCTACTTTATAATTTCTATTGAGAAAACCTTCGCATTATGATTTCCTCAATTGGTATTTTGTTTAACTCTCTTTCCTTCGGTACCTGTTGTTTCTGCTGTATGCGACAACGACTCTTACAGTAACAGGGAACTCTTCTTCAGATGCAACAAGTCATGGTGAAAAACGATTTTGTTCTCACTCTTCTCACCTCGTGCCTGCTCCTTCATATCAGGTCGACAGCTCAGGGTCCAACTGACCCGCGTGGAACAGCTAGTTACCAGCGACAGATGGCCACACTTGGAGCAGGTTCAGGCTCCTATGGCCACCGCAGATTGCTGCAGGGTGATTTCAGACTTGCAAGCATACACTGGAGATCCGTCCCGAGATGGAGTCCAGAGAAATCATATAACTTTCCTCAAATCGACACATC
>JAWDGP010002823.1:172500-180000 GCA_033675545.1 Elysia crispata | reverse complement strand
TAATTTCTTGGCAAATGGCTATAGTTTTTATTTCAGTCATTATTTTGAGATACATTTGATTTCTTAAAAAAGACCCATCACGTATGTGTGTCATTAGGTATGACGGTAAGTTGATGTCTCTATTAGGTCTAGCCATTTTCCCCTTATCCAGCTTTTTTGAAGAGGCATTAGTTTTTGTTTAATGTCATCCAGTTGAAAAAAAAAAAAAAAAAAAATGCAATTAAAAAGTCGAATAGGATTTTCCCCCAATTTTAACTTTTTTTTTTTTTTTATTTTTGTAATTTAGATGGGTCAGGCTAAAAAATATAATGGGAAGAGGGAAAAAAATAATTCTTTCCAAGGTAGCTCCTTTTCAGTCGAGTCAACACTGACATTGTTCGGATACTCTAAAACAGTATATTTATATTGAATCAACGCGAATTTATAAAAAAAGAAAACGGTATTATTATATCGTATCATAGTAGTGACCTCATGCAAGGAACATCGAATTAGCAAAATATCCGGTATCGTAATTTATAAATCCAATGACACAAAAATCCCGTAGTGTAACGTGAAACCCCAGGCAACTAACACTTGAATCCTTTAAAAGCCTTTAGTGTAACCGATAGCCCCAAAGAATCTATCTGTAGATTTCAAAGATAATTTATATGGAATAGAAAAAAAACTTGCATGTTTATTTCAGTCACCGACTTAGAAGATTCTTGTTAGGTCAATGTTCTCCAGTTAATGACGTTTTCCTGTTACTTAAACGTGTCACTGTTTTCAATTCGCTGTCAAAGAGACGTTATAAAACTCGGATAAATCTAATTAAGCTTGCGTTCTTTATAACTATTGCATAGCATCCTGGAAGAAGAAAAAATGAAAATTAATCATTTTGAAAAAATTGTTGTAAGTTAATGAAATATTTAAGAAAAAATTCGTTTAGGCATGCTGAATAGCTGCTTAAAGTGGGTCAGATTTTCAGGGAATGTGGAGCAAAAATTAATTTCCAGCTAAAAGTCATTCATTAGACCAAAGACTTAAAACACCGTTACATATAAACAAATTGAAAACATGCGAAGTTGCAAATTATTACGAGATTAATTATTCAAGCAATTTTGAAAATACTTAAGCTGTTGTCGGCAGTTGTTTTGTTTTCTTTTTTTTTAAACATGTAGTACTCTGCTATTTTCTTTGTGCCTCTCGCTTTATTTTAAAATAGTCTGAATCTGATCATTTTATCAAAATGATGGGAGAAGACTTGCAACTCTGTTGGCCGGAAGTTCAAGATGTAACCAAAATATTTTTAGAGATGTCTTGAAGAATTCCCATTTCTTATCGATGTTGCTGTTTGCATTTTTTGCGACGTTTAAGAGCTGTTTTGGCATGATACTGACGCATCTCTGCCCAGTATGTCTAAGGTTTTTTCATTATCTATGTGACACACATAACTATCCATTCCATACGCCGGAGAAACTAACTAATGGTTTTGTGGCGAAACTCTTGAACGCATAAAAAGTGTCAAGTAGGTCAAGTCATTCAAATTTCTCACCTGCCTTCTACAGAACATGATTTACGATATAAGGTACGAAATCTTGTTTACTTTACAGCCATTTTAAAATAGGTCAATACACACACACATTTCACATCCGAATCATAGTGTCAACTCAACACAAACTATTATAAAATGATTGTCTGCGTTTTTGGGATTACCGGTTAGCTGACAATAGCAGTCCACACGTAGTTCATTCTAAGAATCCCTGTTCTGGTCAATAACTATTATTCAGCCTCCATTCCGCTCAAGGGGTGAGTAGTGGTGACCATGCCAAATGGCTTTCTTACTGACTTTGTATCATGGTGCGTTTAGCTTTCTCGTCTTTGGGCAGTGCTCTCCAGAAACCACCTCAAAGACACCTGTAAAAAAACAATATCTTGTTTCGTCCGTCTTTAACCATCAGACCAAGACCGGCACAGGTATCTGTGCTCCTGTGCAAATCGGCCGATTTACTTTGTCCAAACATAACCATAACTTCTTTTGTTACAGGCGATTGTGCTATGGACAGTTGGGTGGGGCTCCAGGAAGATGGTTGATCAGAAAATTAGATTGTGAGACAGCGATCAGTGTTTAACTCATTCTCCAATGAAATCCTTTTCCTCGGCTTATTGTAGCAATCCGGGTTAGGCAATCGGAAGGTTATTAAAAAAAAAATCACTTGAATCATGTTTAACTTCACGACCCCTGTGTTTTTTTTTTTTAATTATTAGAAATTACTTGGCTGACCTTTGTGTGTCAATAATGGGAGCGATTTTCTTTAAAATTAGATCTAGATTTAACTGCAAATGCATAGCATGGTCTTAAACCTCGTGCTTCCAGCGTGCAGCATGCGACATCGTGTAGTGTTTTATTTTCATCTCTGATACAACGGTATGTTCTGTCGCTATGTATGTAAGAATGCTCTTATCCAAATCGGATTTGTTTAAAGGAGGTTGATTCACAGACAGCCGCCCTATTGTCGTATCCTCACTCCAGTTCTTGGTAGATCAGGAAGCCTCGATATCTGACGCACAAAACTAGTACACGAACCGCTCAAGTGTCAAACAGCGTTAAGTTGTTCCGCTGTGTAAGGCATTGAGCGCATGCGCCGTTCATTTTCATTATTCACTGCAGAATGGCAAGCTGGAACTGATGAACGCAGTATTTCAATTGTGAAAGGATTCTGCGAAAATGCCTCTTTTCTGGCAAGTTTTTTTTTTTTGTCTTTGTTGTCATGTTTTGTTCATCATATATTACCGACGCTATTATTTGTACATTATATATTTTAGGCAAGCTATTTTTAAACCTGATTTGTAAACAGTACGCAAAGTAGTTCGTACATCCACCGTTATTGAGGGTAACGTTTAATGAATTTTATTGGAAAATGATTGCGGGTGCGTAATCGATAAATCGATATGGATAACTTACTTACTTACTTACTGCCCTTTTTGCCGTAGGTCAAAGGATAGAGGCCAGACTAGATACGATCCACCCCCCCCCCCCTACTTGTAGGTTTAGCATAGGGTTAACAACTCTATCTTGTAAAAATGCTATTGTTACCGAAACGATATGGATAACTCAGAGTTATTTTACCACCCGAGCTCTAAATCCACGTTATGGTACAATCTGCTTAGTTTCGTTTCTTTTTTAAAAGATGTTTTAACATCTTCAGATATTCTTTCATTACACAATTTTAGATTCATCCCGAAACATGTTTTTTAACCATATTTTATGCACTAAACTGAGAAGGAAATCAAACAGATTATCATGAAGATTTTTTGTTATCATCATCATCATCATCTTCATCAGCCCAGGTGTTCTCATCTTTTTCATTTTTAAGAGTAAAAGTATATTCTGCATTTATCTGATCCATTTTAAGTTCATTAGAATTCAAAATGAAGTAGCTGCACCCCCTTCACGTGTCAGTAGTTCTTCCTTGTTGATTTCCACAAATCCATACATTAGCCTCTGGTTTTTTATGTGCAATATGGCAATCATATTCGTTTAAACACCATTATTCCTGCCCATTGTCCACACCTGTCATTTGTTCTTTCAACGAAAGATAAATTAGCCCATGTATGTAAAAATGTAAAATGCCTAAAACAGAAAGACAATTCACTTCGTGAAATTTAAGGTATAGAACAAATCAAATTTAAAAGCATTCAATAGGAGAAGGATAGACTCCAGCGAGTAGGATCTTAAATATAGAAATAGAAACAAATAAAGAAAAGCTTTGATTTGGACACTTATATAATTATTCCGCGAAGAGTTATCTTTTATATGAATAAAAACTACTGAAGGTTAATACACTGCGCGAAGGATGAGCTGTAAAATTTCTGAACAGGAAAAGAAGGGTAGAAAATTCCGCGAAGTAAAATCTGAGCATGGAACCGGCCTATCTTACTCCTTCAATTTTTCCCTACTTTTTCGCCTTTTCCTCAACCCCACTGGTGAGTCTTTCATCATTTCTTCAGAATTTCGTAGCCAACTCACTGCCTTTAAATTCAAATTCCATGGAAGCTGTAAAATAAAGTATAACTCACGCGCTCTAGGACTAGTTTTGAGCTCTAGATTTCTATATAGGAAAAATCTGGCTTTTTCCCCCTCTGAATACCGGGAAAATCACTAGCAATAAAGCTTTAGCAGGTCCAAATAGCTCGTGTAATTTTTCTTTCCTACCATAGCAATTCGCCTTTCCCTCTCTCCCCTTCCCCTCGCAAAAAAAACAAAAAAAAAACAAAAACAAAAACACACACACCCTTTTCTTTTTAATAGGGTAATGACAAAAAAAAAAAATTGGCTATCGGACTCTCATTCTTCGTCTACTTTCCCTTTGATTTAAATACCAAGTATACTTTTCTTTCGCTTTGTTTTTAACAGTCGGTTAGTATTTCAACGAAGAGCAACTCTCTATTATTATTATTATTATTATTATTATTATTATTATTATTATTATTATTATTATTATTATTATTATTATTATTATCATCATCATTATTATTATTATTATTATTATTATTATTATTATTATTATTATTATTATTATGAAAACAGATGATTCCGGTTTATCATTCCGCAATTTCTGGAACCAAAAAAAAAAAAAAAAACAACAACATATAAACGCTCTGGCTGTACACGGCACGACTTGTGGCGTTATGAACTATCGTCGTCCATGCGCTTCACTCACTTAACACCCACACGTGTTCTTGTCCTGTAGCTCTCATCACCCCCAACAATTGGTGAGCACCTGACCTGTCTATGATTTTTACGAACCGCCCCCACCACTGCCCGCGAGGCTTTTACGGATGCCACAATTTCAAGGCCATGGCGAGATATTTCTCCAACTCTTCTTTCTTAATTTGTCTGCACTCATGTTGCACTCGGCATAATTCTCCGGCATAACTGATCTAGCTGGAGGGCCACCTCTTGCATTCCTTTACTCTCCTCTTCTCCCCCCTCCTCCAAAACAATTATCGCAATACACCCCTTCTCTTCCTTTCTGTTCTCCTTTAACCGTTCAATTACAATCTCTTAAGGCGCAGTTTAAAACAAAAAGGGAAACGATAATGTTGACGTTGGTGAAATACATCATAGTTTTAACCATTTCTGTTCTAGTTTGTCAATGCTTAAATGGTTATCGCATTGGCTGTTCAAAACTGTTCACAATGCTTTCTTCTTTTTTTTTTCTCGTCTCCTCATTCTTTTTCTGTCGCCCTTTACAATCTAATTTTTTTTCTCCGTCGTAATGACCGTCCATTCTAAATTAACATTATTTGTGCGCTTTTCTTAAAACAAGCTTCTTTGTCCTAATGGCAGCCTGCTTCATGGCCTTTTACATAATAATTATAAGTGTTTATCAACTTCCATTACCACCTCTTTTCCATCCCCACTCCCCCTCCCCTATGTACAACTACATTTTATACAAGGACAGAGGAAATCTAAATGTCAACTGAAATTAGTAAAGAGAACAAGGTCAAGGACTCCAGTTTTAAAGTCAACTAGCTGAAATAAAATGTCGAGTTGGTCCACCATGTCGTGTTTTGAGAAACACTGAGCTGAGCTGAGATGCACAAGCCAAGAGTGCTTGCAGGTGCCTATAACGTCCTTGAATACTAGAACTTGATGCAAAATAATGTTCCTTCAATCGCTGAATCAAGTTCAGCCTTGGGTGCATACGATCCTCGTGTCATTTGTCTGTAGCACCCACCTCAGCTTTAGAATACCGGGAACTGAATTCAAGCGCAGTAGGCTTAGATCTAATTCAAAGTGGTTTTTGTTCTTGTGTCCTTGGGAAAAAAAAAAAAAAAAAACATTTTATGGACACGCGGGAGTTAATCCCCTTACCGGATCTGATTTAAATGAGGCCCTTTAGAATAATAAGTTCTGACCAGATTCAGCCTTCAGTTCCTGTGTTTTTGTGGGTTTTTTTTTTTTTTTTGTTTTTTTTTTGATCTGACACATGTCTGTTTTTCAAGGCCAAGAAAACAAAATACGAGATGGACTTGGGAATAGAAGGGTAGAAAATTCGAATCTTAGTTTCTTGTTCTTATCATGCATTACAAGGTGAATTTTATTAAGCAGGACGTACATTACTCTTTGGCTGAAGATTATTCTTGTTTCTGAGGTGATGGAACGTACATGATTATCCTTTTCTTAAATATTTTTTCCCCTGGTCCATTCTTTCCAAAGCTTTTTTTTTTTTTTTTTTTTTTTTTTTGCGCAATGCAATGTTTGCTCATCTACCTCAAAAAATATTGTCACCAAACGGATCGGACGAGGATTCCAGTTGTTCTGATCAGATTTAGTGGTAGTTGTAGTAGTAGTAGAAGTAGTAGTAGTAGTAGTAGTAGTAGTAGTAGTAGTAGTAGTAGTAGTAGTAGTAGTAGTAGTAGTAGTAGTAGTAGTAGTAGTAGTAGTAGTAGTAGTAGTAGTAGTAGTAGTAGTAGCAGTAGAAGTTTTTGTTGTTGTCGTTGTTGTTGTTGTAAATTGTTTGATTCCACTTATGTCATTGTCAAAGTTCAGTACGGGGGATGATTGTCTCCACAAACAAACCGTTCTTTATAAGAAATCTCGGAGCATTGCATCTAGCACTGCGTGATAGTGGAGTGCATTTGATTTTCACAATCGACTTTGATATGAAAAATAAAATCCGACACGGTTAGATTAATTCTACGGTTTTCAAAACCATGATATGTGAATATCTAAGCTCTCGATTTTGAAACGTTCCAGACAAAAGTGGACTTATCGCATACCTGCCAATCAATACGTATAAAACATATTTAGCCTGTTTTTGGGCTTCCGATTCCGTATGTCCGTATCGGTGCAAAAAGAAAATATGTAAATATATACAGAGAGAGAGAGAGAGAGAGAGAGAGAGAGAGAGAGAGAGAGAGAGAGAGAGAGAGAAAGAGAGAGAGATGAAGCCACAATAAAGGCGAAACGTGTATATGTTATATATATATATATATATATATATATATATATATATATATATATATATATATTTGTGATGTTTCCTTTTTTAGTCCCGTAGTTATAAAGTTGTATGCCTGTCTCTTATTAGACCCTGTTTTACACTATTTACTGACACACACGTGTCCTTTTTGGATACTTTATAATTATCAAGTGTGGTGTTTTTGCTTTTCTATTTAGAGAGAGAGAGAGAAAGAGAGAGAGAGAGAGAGAGAGAGAGAGAGAGAGAGAGAGAGAGAGAGAGAGAGAGAAGAGAGAGACACAGAGAGGGAGATACACACACAGACAGATACACTCAGAAAGAGATCGCAAACAAATCTATCTTATGTTTTGTTTTTTTTTCGCTGGCGATAAACGCTGCCGTGAAAAACTAATCACCGCGCCAGGGTTCAGATGTGTCAGACCAGACAGTTACTGTAGCTAGCAGCAGTCCAGCAGGTCACCAGGTCATCTCATTGAGACTTGCTGGGATTCCAGGAATGACTGCGGTTTCTGCGTGAGCCGACCCGAGACCA
>JAWDGP010002823.1:155000-167500 GCA_033675545.1 Elysia crispata | reverse complement strand
CCTCGGCCAGGTCCACTTCTTAGCAATAGGCCAGTGTTGATAATAATGTGCAAGTCCTTTTCGATGTATTGAATCCCTTGCCAAATTATTAGCTCATGATTGTTTGAAAGTAAATACTTTTAAGTTTTCTAATAAGGCCCTAAATTTCAAAACATTTGTTACGTAAAATTGTCTCTGAAAAAAGTGATTTGGATGCAATATACATTCTAGAGAGATTACGTTTATTTTTCATCTAACCCCGTTCAAAATCAGTACATAAAAATGACGGATTTTTTAAAGATTATTTTTGGCTGGATACTCGCACGTTTTTTTTTTTACACAACCCCTTTTGTAAAATCTGCGGACAAATCTGAGAATCTGTTAGAAGCAGTCATACCGAGCATGTTGCCTCTTTCTGAGAGATCCCATAAATCTCAAAATAGGTCAAATGACTAGTTGAATTTTTTTCCATTAAATTTTTGTATTTAGGGTTTGAGATCAGACCTACGTATTCAAAGAGCTTAGAAACTTTTAGAGTCGAATTCAGGTCGTTAAATCAATGATGAAGCGACTTTCCATTTGGTATAATGGATAGGCCACAAAGGCTGTTTCTAGTTTTGTCATAGGTGAGGATCGACGCAAAAGAGTTCATGTTCTGTGTAGACGCGTATGAATCTTCTGACACTTTAGAATCTGTGACACGTTTTGAACTTGAAGCTTGTATTTCATGCACTCTTGTCTTATTTTATAACTTAAACAAATATATCATTTTGATGAGTCTTACGACACCGACAAAAAGCATATAAATTGTTATTCTTTCAATAAGAATCGATGTTTAAACAAGATTTACCTGTTTTATGATAAAAATCCATTTTAAGTAAAAAGAAGCTTTTAACGACTGAACCAAAAATTTCATAAACTGAAAAAGAGCCTGTGGCAAAGAAAAAAGGCAAATTGTACTCATAATTATGTATTTTATTGTAATGCATTTCTGTTTCATTCGTTTTTGGTTTTTTTTCTGTAATGAAGAAAGAGTTTCCAATTAATGGACCTCAAGAGATACCTGAAGGACGTTGAATGATTCAGAACTCAATATAAACAAAATAATGTTGTTGATGATGTTACTCTGTAGTTAGCTAAGCTTTTGTGATATGAATGTCATGATAGAATTCATTGTGCGCTTTGTGATATATGACGACTAGGCGTTTCTTCTATGGAAGCTATTATCTTACATATGAAATGATAATACTAGGAATGTAATGACTTTGTTGTACATATTGGCTTTGTAACTAAATATAATTATGTGTGATTTCAAAAAAGAAATCCTGACACACTGTGTGAGGCGGGTGTATGTAATAGTTTAAGTGTATTTAGACTCGTTGTCTAATATCCTATCCTGACACACTGCGTGAGGCGGGTGTATGTAATAGTTTAAGTGTATTTAGACTCGTTGTCTAATATCCTATCCTGACACACTGCGTGAGGCGGTTGTATGTAATAGTTTAAGTGTATTTAGACTCGTTGTCTAATATCCTATCCTGACACACTGCGTGAGGCGGGTGTATGTAATAGTTTAAGTGTATTTAGACTCGTCGACTAATATCCTATCCTGACAATTTGTTCTATTCGTAAAATCTCTCTGTGGTATGGAGATTTAGGACGTTAAATGAGTTAGAACTTTTGTTTTAAACCATGTGCCTGTACTTCTGTGCGCCGCCAGAATTCGTGTCATTGTTATTTTCTGCCTGAAAACAACATTAAAAAATATTCCACTACAATATTCGTTTTTTATCTTACCTTCATTTTGCTTTGGGTGCTCTAGATTTGATTTTAAGCCCGAACTCTTTCATTTGGTTTGAGATTTTGTGCGTGTCAATTATAAAAAAAAAAAAAAGACGAAAAGCCCAAAACATCATAAGTGACTATTTTGGTAATATTTTGAGCTTATTAATTCTATATAAAGCTGTGTAACTATTGTTCAGCATAAGTGTTTTAAGACGCAAGAGGCCTATTTAAACTTTCTAAATATTTGTCTTTTCTGCCCAAATTCGACTAAGTACGTTTCATGGAGCAGATCTATAAAGTTTAAAATTAACATTCTAGGAGTAAGCGAAATCAGATGACAAGGCGCAGGAAACATAACACCAGAAACATTCAAAATATTCCACTCCAAAAGTACAGAACATGAGAAAGGAGTGGCTATTGTGCTGGACCAAATGGGAAAGAATTTGAAATGGTAAAGGCCGCTTTGGCCTCGAACGTTCGAAATATTCCACTCTAAAAGTACAGAACATGAGAAAGGAGTGCCTATTGTGCTGGACCAAATGGAAAAGAATTTGAAATGGTAAAGGCCGCTTTGGCCTCGAGTTTTACTTTTCAAGATTGCAGGGAAAATATACGCAAAAATATCAAGTAGTGCCGATGATGCCATAGAAAAATTTGATAAAGATCTGTAGGAAGCAGAGGCGCGATGCAGACTGCAGAATTCTCTGATCATCATGGGCGATTTAATGCGAAAGTAGGAGAAGGGAGAGAAGAAAACGTGATAGGACCCCGTGGATTGGGCATCAGAAACATGCCAAGAGAGGAACTAGTGTAATGACGTCATACGAACAACCTTGTTATCGGAAACCCATGGTTTCACCAAGCAACAAGAAGGAAATGGAGATGGAAAAGCCCAGGAGATAGAAGCAGAAACCAGATCGATTACATGCTGATCGGTAGAAGGTTTAGAAATGCGCTTCTCTCACAAAGTTCTCCGCTGCGTCATCATGTTCCAGTACATAGTTAATTCAAAATGAAACTTAAGAAAACCCATACTATACCTAAAAGTATCAAACTTGACTCGGCTATATTAAAATACAACCAGACTCTTAGAGAAAAATATCGTGTGCCTGTTCAGAAGAGATTTGAAGTCCTAGCAAAAGCTGAGGAAGTGGACTAACAGTGAATTAAGTTCATGATAACGCTCACAGAAACAGCAATAGAACAAATACTTAGAATGGAAAGGAAAATAAGTCATAAATTGATGATTGAGGGTATTTTGTAATTCATGGAAAAAAGGAGAAGAGAAAAATATAATAGTGGAAAAAAAACACAGAATATTGCAGTAAAAAGTCAGGAAAATGTGATGAAGCCTATGAAAAGAGGATCTACAACAAATTTTTAAAAATCGATCTATACCACTGAAGTACTGAGCAGATAATGTACAGAAACATAGCAGAAATCTTCGGAAAGAAATCCTGCTCATTCGCAGGATGCTAAAGTAAAAAATCGGTGCCACCATTATGGAAAAGAAAAAAATCCTAGGCAAATAGGCAAAGTACATAACTGAACTTTTCGAAGACCACAGATAAAATCACAATGTAATGAAACACAACTTTGCTGGTCCATGAAAGATGGAATCCCGGCAGCAATAAGAAAGATGAAAATAGGCAAAGCAACATGCCCAGACAGTATATCATTTAGAAGAATTTGAAACCTTGAAAATTGATAAGATCGCAACATTACTCAACGAAATCTATGAGCTAGGTTAGATGCCACCAGACATCTCCAAACCTGTAAAAGCACTGCCAAAGAAAGAAGGGGCCACAGAGTGTGAATGACGTAGAACGATTATGTTAATGAGTCATTTATCATCAAACTACTTTTTAGAACTCTCATGGTGCGGGTTAGAAGTAAAAAGAAACCAGAAATTACAGGGAAACAATGTCGCTTTATGAAGGGAAAAGGTAGAACAAATGCTTTCCAAATCATGCGAACGATAAATGAAGAAGCTCTGGAAGTACAAAAATAGGTATGCCTGTGCTTGATTGACTACAATAAGGCATTCAACAGAATACGACATGATGAGATAGGAGTGGTAAAAAATATGTACTGGTTTACGAACAGCAGTAATGCAAGTTGATGGGATAATGAGCTCATTTACGGTTTGCAATGATCATTAGATATTGTTGAAGAAGAAAGCAGAAAAAAAGGGTTCTAATTCAAAAAGACGAAAGTAAGGTTGTCAGTCGACACAATGAGTGTCCACAGATCAACATCTTTATCAATAGGAATAAGCTCAAGCAAAATGATCACTTCAAAAACTCATGTACATATACTTAAATATCAAGCGATGGATATAACAACACTGAATTCACTTTCTGAAGTGCAAAAGAGAGTTTCTACAGACTCAGATCAGTACTACCAAATTAAGTCATCTCCATCCAGACAAGAAGACGAGCCCAGGAGGGCTATATTCAACCCATCCTGATATATGGATGCGACGCCGGGTCAATTTAAAATAGCAACAATAGAAACTGGAGGCAACAGAAATATGGTTCCTACGAAGAATGCTTGGAATCTCATGGACTGCAAAGAAATCAAACGAAACAAAGGTAAACGAAGTTAACACAAGATCACTCATGAATAGATTACGTAAACGGCAAGCAATCCTTTCCCGTCATGTGATGATAAGAGAGAAACTGGGACCTCTAAGGACATTTGGAATGGTCGAAGGAAAACGCAGCAGGGGAAAACAATCTGAAGAGATATTGGCTCAAGTAGACAGAAACACAAAAAGCGACATGGGAGAGGGATGCGTGGAAGGTCGTGATCACCTGCGCTAAAGGGACTGTAGGGCACCTAATAGATGATATCCCTTATAAATTTCAGCGAGAGTTACCTTCCTTGAAGAACTGGCAAACACAGCTTAGGCTTAAGCTTAATAGTTAGTTTTTAACGTAGAAGTTACTGTTCAGAGACGGAAAATAATAATTCTGGAGCAATTAATATGTAGGTTAAATCTAGATATTATAAAGGTTAAAAGCTGGTAAAATTAAAAAAAAAAAAAAATAAACAACATTGTACAATACAAGAAAAGCATTTGTGGCGCTCCATGACTACAGTGCAATATTAATCATGAGGTGCAATCGCATGGCGGTTAAGATTTCTTGCTTGTCGTCGGCAAACTAACTAACTAACTAACTCTTTCTCTCTCTCTTTCTCTCTCTTTCTCCTTTCTCCTTTTTTCTCTCTCTATCTCGTCTCTCTTTTTCCTTCTTTTATCTCTATTCCCTTTCTCTCATTCTCCCACTCTCTCTCTTACTCTCTCCTCTTTCTTTCCTTTTCTCTTTCATTCCTTTGTTTCTCTTCCTCTCAATCTTTTTTCTGTCTTTCTCTCTCTCACTCTCGTCTCTCTTTCCTCTCTTTCTCCCTCTCTGCATTTCTCTCTCATCTCTCTATCCTCACTTTCTCCCTCTTTGTCTTTCTCTGCCCCTCTCTCTCTTTCCCCTCTCTCTCTCTCTCTCTCTCTCTCTCTCTCTCTCTCTCTCTCTCTCTCTCTCTTTCTCTCACTATCTCCCTGCGTGCCTCTGCCTCAAGTGAAAGTGAATTATTGGATAATTAAACTTATTATGAATTTCAGTTTACAGATGAAATCGTCCATTTCTTTCAAATTTCCTCAGTATCTCAGGGGCGTTTGCAAAACAATATTACAGCACAAGGGCATTAAAGTTGGGAGAGAGATAAATGGATAGATAGATAGATAGATAGATAGATAGATAGATGGATGGATGGATAGATAGATAGATAGATAGATGGATGGATAGATAGATAGATAGATAGATAGAGAGAGAGACAGAGACAGAGAGAGAGAGAGAGAGAGAGAGAGAGAGAGATAGAGAGAGACAGAGGCACATAGACAGAAAGACATGTACTGGATCTCATACACAATGGGGATATTGTGGCTAGACTAAAACTAAATTAACTGGTAGCTAAGGCTGAACGGGGAACTTCCTGTCTCTTCTTTCTGTCTCCGGTACTTATAAATTATTCTAAAAGTACAGTTTTCAGTGCAACCTGACTAGAAAATGACTTAGGCAATTTTTTCTCATGCGTTTTAGTGAGCAATACTCAAAAATCTAGACCTAGGCTAGATCGTTACATCTGGGGGTCTTGCAAAGAATTATATAGAAATTTAGATCTAGACAGGGTTTTGAGTGTAGCATTTACTTATTAGGTAATAACTATAATTATTCGACTTTGCAAATGGAAAATTCAAGCAAAATTTAGATTCTGTTGTCCGTTTTTAGCCTAGAACAAGGTATATAAATTCATAAACGATGGAATAGGCCTGAGCATCCCTTTAATTTTTGGTCTAAAAGTGCAAGTTAATCAAGGCGTGTAACCCTCGCTGACCTTTTTTAGGAACATCATCTATTGATTGAGTAGATCACTGTAGTGTTAATACAATGTTTTGTGACGATTCCAGAACTATGGTATTTTCCATCTTTAGTGCCCTGGTTGCGTACTTCAGTTCAATAAATTGCAAAAGATAAATAGCTGCACCACAATACTATTCGGCTAGAGAGATTGGTAGATATAAATCGAAAGCCATGTTTCGGGAATCACACGTGCATAATTCAGTCTTTCTATCTATCTATCAAACGATCGATCAATCTATATTTGCTAAATCCAAAATATTGTTTTATATCCACATTAGTTGTGTCTTTAAAACTCATGAGCTAGATGTTCAAGCTTATTCCCTACTGGAATGCGAAAAAGATATACATGTGCGTTCGGCCAAGCAAAATGATGAAATAACCATGGTTGTAAATATTAACCAAGATTATAATCATTGAAAAAAAAAAAAATATCCTTGAGCGTTAGGAAAACAAACATTAAAACTTCATGGTTTTGCAGCTATTTGGGTCGATCCAGTAATAAATCAGAGTCAATAACTTTGGATTAAAGAACATAATTCCCATAGTTACAGATACATGAATAAACGCGAGCTCTGTTAGCGTTTTTCGCTGTTAGCAGAGTATGACCCGAAGTTTCTCCCTCTGAAGACCTGTAAATGTACGAAAAGTGAGGAGAACTGAATTTTTCAAAGCAAGATCAAAAGGGTTAAAAGACTATAATCATATTACCAATACAAATAATGGTTGAAAATTTAGCGCCTTTTTTTCTTCAACTATCGGATATACTTAATCAATTCCCTTACTTTAAACATGTCACGATCAAAATAATAAAGGCGGATGGAAGTTTTTCAGCATGTTATATTGTAAAAAAATGCTCACCTTTTAAACATTAGGAACTCGTTTTGGTTTTTCTATCATATGGAAATAAATAAATAAGTGCAGACCTAAAGTTAAAGCCATTAAAGCTCAAGATGGTCTGATTTAGAAAATGTTTTTCGTTTAACATGAGGCCAAGTTCAAAGGCGTAGCTGTACAGCTTTTTCGCGTTTTTCCACAATAAGATTGTGCTAGATTTATACAATGTCTTGAAGTGGACGACAAAATTAAGACTTCATGTAAAAAAATTAAATTTTATTGATATGCTTCTTTATTGTACATCATACGCTTTCAATATATATATTAATTTTTTTAAAGGGGAGGGGGTTATTTTACAAATAAGTCATATCCACACATACACATAATATACACTTTCAATCCTTTTTGATCGCCTTATGTAGCATTTAGGCGTATTTATCAACATTAATGCGAACAATGTAAAAAATTTAATATAAAATTCCTGTTTATCATCCTTTCTCAACGCATAGAAAAAAGTGATTTGTTTATATGAATGAGACAGCACTGCAAAGTAAAACATTAGCTCAATCTTTGAATGTATTTAGAATTGGGGAAAAAGGGGGGGGGGGGGTGTTTACATAAAAAAACAATATAAAATATAAAATGATTCCTAATTAGATAAACATTCTCCACTTCTTTGAGACAACATTAAAATTACAGTTGGCATGACAAGTTTTGAGGGGAAAAAACTAGAAGTTATTATAAGCTCTCATGTTAACGTTTTTTGATTGAAAGAAAAAAAAATTATTGTCATCAGTTGAGATAAAAACTACGTATCAAATTGTTTTTCACAGAACTTCAAACCTTACAAGTGATAAAAATTCATTACAACTCAGTTCTTATAACTGTACTGCCTTCACCTTTAGGAGATGCAAAACTATCTAAAGCTATAAAACACAATGATTTTAAGCAAACGTTGTTTACACGATAATAAAACAATAATATTGTTTTATAAATCAACGGCCCCCATAAGAAATTAAAAAAATATAAATTTTTCCTTCTTTTCAGTGGTTGAATGCTTTCAGCGACATGCTATTATAGACAGAATCACCGACAGGAAATTATAGCTTTTCCCAAGATTTTTGTATAGGTTTTGTCTTAGGCGTTATGTTACTGCGTCGGTCAGGAACTTAGACGTCTAAAAGGTCTGGGTAGAGCAAAGGTTAAAATTTTGTATAAGATACCTTGTATGTTGATGAGATATCATATTGCTGTGGGCAAGTTGAAGCTAAAGGTTGTGGTAGCTGGAGAAGAATTGGAGTCGCTAACTGATTAGATCAATTTTAAAGAGCTGGACATTTTTTTTTTTAAACAGATATTTTTTTTTTTTGCAAACCGCTAATGGGGGAGTGAATGAATGAGAATGAAGGAGGAAATTTGATGATGAGAGGGGAGGAAAAAAAAACAAAGTGGCAGAGAGTGCGTGAAAGAAAGAGAAGCAGGGAAAGACAGAAAGAGGGGGGAATAGAGAAGAAGGAAAGTGAGGGACACAGACATAGAGAGAGAAAGACTAAGGAACAGACAGGTAGAATACAGTTATGTGGATATTAAAATACATTTTGTGATGAAGATTGAGGTAAAGATAAAGGGTTTTCTGAAAATAGTCTTCAAAGTACCTACTTTGCAACCTCCAGCCGATAAAAGAGCGGAAAATGAATAAAGGTTTAGATTATAAGTTAGACGGTTAAATTTGCAGTAATTAGTCTAGATTGAATGACATGTTGGACCACTTGCTGCAAATGATATATTCCTGTTTTTAAAAGTTACTATTCCTGTAATGAAGTTAAGGGCATATTGCGAAATACATATCTACAAATTGGCGGAGCATTAAGTTTCATCCTCATTCGAGAAAATTAGGCCAAAGCCGTTAGACCTTATAATATTACTTGATTTTAACTGTAAATAGATTACTTTGTGACAAAAATGTTTTTTTTTTTTTCAGGTTAATGTGGTCTTTTTAAATTCTGTGCGATTGTGCGTATGTGTGTACTAAGATATAAAACCTTGTCATATAACTTTATTACGCAACTGAATATATATATATATATATATATATATATATATATATGAATATCTAAATTATATATAATTATATATATATATATATATATATATATATATATATATATATATATATATATATATCTGACCTAATTCATTTTTTTCATTATCTTATATTATGCAGTAAATGCAAATCCTTAAACCAATATAGATCATGAAATATATTTCACATCAAGGTGCTCATAAACTTAAGTTCTATTTTCAGATGTGCCCGACCTTCTGCAAATTTTTTTTTCCAGACCTTTTGCAAAGATGGAAAAAGTTAAGAATACATGTAAGAATTTCACCCATCAAATAAAAGTCATTCATTTCTTCTTGATTCTGCGCATAGCGTGTTTGAATAGTATGTAATGATACTTTTAAGATTAATATAGTACTCATAAAAGGCCGATGACGAAAATAATATATCTTTATGCCGTTTACACATTGTCTAGTGTATATCAAAGTCTCTAGCTATGAAGAAGTCATCTGCAGTGTCGCAGCAATAAACAAATAACAGACCCCGTTATAGCCATTGGAAGATTACAATGGTCAAATTGGGATGTTTGAAAACTTATCCTCATGATTATAATGAAGCAACACCATGGAATGAGACGTTTTGCGCACGGCAGAGAAATTTTTGGGTGAATGAAGTTTTCTTTCGGCCTTTTATGCTGCTCTAATTTCTAGCTTTAATATTGTTTCAGGATTAAAAGAACTGTAAATGCCGAGGATTTTAAGTCTCCTTGAGAAAAATGGCATTTTTCAAAGCAGTAGCCTGCCGCAAAACGCCTCATTTTTTTTTTGTGGCGCCGCTACACCTATAGTCTTTTAAGATTATGCAGAAACTTTATTAATCCTTTAAAGAAACTCATGGTTTTCTTAGATGGCGGATTCCAAAAGAACGACAGCAAAATGTCTTATTTAAATGGAGGTATCTAATTTGGTGGTAAACGTTTTCTCCACGAAGACACAGAGCCGCATTTCGGTGGATCCTGAGTGTTTGACCGGTCGCTCTCCAGCTTGACCTGGTCAATGTAGTCATCTAGAGGGGTCTTGATAGGGGTCCTCAGGAAAGGGTCATCGCTGGACTCGCTGTCGTAAAAATAGCCGATCTCGTCGATGCGGTCTGTGTCATCATCGGCGTCGTAGTCGTCTTCCTCCTCCTCTTCTTCGTAAATCCCTTCTAGCTGGAGGTCCCTTCTTGGGAATTGTTTCTCTTGCCTCTCATACTCCTCGTGGTTAAATAATGTTAACTTCGCAGGAGTCTTGCCCTGTGAAGGAGGAAAAAAGAAACAAAATGAGAAGTAATCAGTTAGGTTACGACCACAGATAATCCGGGTGATTATTTCGCCCACTGGCCAAGCACTAAAGTCTTTGACTTGTATTTAGATAAATTATAATGAACAATAGAGGCATTCTCCGTTTTGAATCAATGCAGCATTGAAAATAAAACAAAAGAGAAATGTTCTACTGATGATTACGGGGTTTACTCTCTCTCTCTCTCTCTCTCTCTCTCTCTCTCTCTCTCTCTCTCTCTCTCTCTCTCTCTCTCTCTTTCTCTCTCTCTCTCTCTCTTCTCTCTCTCTCATATATGATACATATATAATACATTCTTCTCACAGCGAACTCTTGAGTTGTGAGGTCTTCAACAAAGTTCGTCTTTAGATTATCATATATTCATCAAAGTTCGTCTTTAGGCTTTCATATGTTCATCAAAGTTTGTATTTAGACTATCATATGTTTATCAAAGTTCGTCTTTAGCCAGTCATATGTTTATCAAAGTTGGTCCTTAGATTATCATGTGTACACCAAAGTTCGTTTTTAGACTATCATATTGGCTGTGGAGTGAAACCATCTTTGACAGAACTGCAGGGTCCATTCTAAGAACATAAAGGCGACTAGTTTAAGAGGTTTGACAAGATGTGGATTAATTTGTTTTTAGTTAGGTTTATAAATCTATCAATATATTAGCCAAGCAATCAGTTATCAATAATTTTTCCACAAGTAACTCCTTACAGCCGTATATTGTCTCATAAAGTGAACTCGTAAAAGAGCTACAGTTTTTTCTATCGAGGAGTCAAGAAATGAATGATATAAAATTAAGACTAGTCTCATATTGCTATAAGGACACAGGACATATCAGGTAATGTTCTTATAATTAAAAAAACTGTTCCGAGCTAGAGACCACAGAAAACAGAGGTCAATGATTTCTTGATCGTTTTATTCCATGTGAAAATGGTGTTCCTCTGGACTTTAAAGTTAGAGCTATACTTTGTTCACACTCTTAAAAAGCAGAATTGTATGGTACCAATCTCATGAACAAGTTTTCGGAGACTCGCTCATTTTTTCTAGAAAAGACTACGAAATTATATTATGGCATTTCATTTTTTTCTGCATTTAGCAAAAAAAAAAAAAAAAAAAAAAAAAACCAGCATAGCCATCAACCAACCAATCAACTCGGGCAACTGTGCTATGATGGCCACGGAGTACGTTACCTTCTTTCTCCGCACAGCATAGCCAGGCCATCTTGACCAGCCACTGGAGCCCTTCAGGGTGGCCGGCATGGTGGCCAACAGGGCCCCCGACTGGCCAAGCAACTGGGTCTGCAGTATGGTTCTCCTGAACGCGCTCCAAGACTTGTCAGCCAGGTAGAGATTCCTCAGGTCCTCTTCTGAAGGAAACCTGCGAATATATAATTATAAAAAAGGCCCACAATTATAATGAATGGCTTATTTGGTAATATCCAAACATATGTTATAAACCTATAATATATATTATATTATATGTATATATATAAATAAATAAATATATATATATATATATATATTAGCTACCTAGGTATTTGAACAATCTAATACCGAACATTTTTAAATATATGAACATATATATATATATATATATATATATATATATATATATATATATATTTAAAAATGTCCTGTATCAGATTGTTCGAATACCTCGGTAGCTAAGATTTCCCGAAAGGCTGTGCAATTTATAGATTGCTAATACGGGTTTAGAAGGATTACAATGGATGAGGAAAGGACAAAATCAGCTTATTTCTCGTGTTAAAATGGTTACTTTTGTAATACCAAAAGCTGTTTGTATATTTTTTGAAACGTTCTTAGCCATTTAAATAAAAATATGAAGCCAGGGTAAAGCAATGCAGCTCTACCCCCCACCCCCCCCCCCCCTCTTTTTTATACTTGTAAAGTTATATTATCTCTTAAAGAGAGTGGGGTCTTGTATTATATTAGAGACAGACAGACATGTCTTACGATAGAAAGAGTGTGGTCGTATGTTATGTTAGATAGAGTGTAGTTGTATATAAACTTAGAGAATGGTCGTGCATTACGTGTGTGTGTGTGTGAGAGAGAGAGACAGAGAGAGAGAGAGAGA
>JAWDGP010002823.1:92500-147500 GCA_033675545.1 Elysia crispata | reverse complement strand
AGCATAAAAGTTGGATAATGTAATGATAATAAGAATGCTTTATATTAGAATAATATTTATAAAAAGAAGGAAGAGAAGGAATAGAAGAAATAACGAAGAATGAAAAGAAGAAGAAGAAGAAGAAGAAGAAGAAGAAGAAGAAGAAGAAGAAGAAGAAGAAGAAGAAGAAGAAGAAGAAGAAGAAGAAGAAGAAGAAGAAGAAGAGGGGGAGGAGGAGGAGGAGGAGGAGGAGGAGGAGAAGAAGAAGAAGAAGAAGAAGAAGAAGAAGAAGAAGAAGAAGAAGAAGAAGAAGAAGAAGAAGAAGAAGAAGAAGAAGAAGAAGAAGAAGAAGAAGAAGAAGAAGAAGAAGAAGAAGAAGAAGAAGAAGAAGAAGAAGAAGAAGAAGAAGAAGAAGAAGAAGAAGAAGAAGTACTTTGTTGGTTTTTTTATTACTTCAAATCGAGGAAATTTAAAGCCTTTTGGTCCAGAAATGAATCAGTTTTGGGGTTTCATAAGATATCTTTTCAACCTTTTATCTTTATATTTTCTCACTAGAAATAAAGAATTTCTATAAAAAGCATTTATCTATCAAAGAAAATCTTATATAAAATCCAAAATACTGGTTGGTAACTGCGTCATTTTAGTTTCTATATCAAGGTGCTGGGTATCCTTCAAGGCAAATAAGCATTCGTTTACTTGATTAGCTTTGGAGAAGGAGAAGGGAAAGATGAAACGATAATTTTGTTTTCTGTCTAGAAGATCCAAAAATTGTTTTTTAAGTTATGTAAAAAGAAGCCCAAGTCGTTTTAACCAAAAATACTTTATTTAAGATGATTTGCTGGCAGATATTTTGGAAACGTAAGCAAGAATCTCTTATCATGAAAAATCCTCGTCCAAGACTTGAAAAATTCTAGAGACTTCATTTCTGAAGAGACTTAGACTTATTTTTCAAAAGAATTTCTATTTATGTGCAGAGAAGTGCACTTTTATGTTAAAGAAATTTAATTTACCGTTTAATTCAGAAATGAATCTTTAAAGTTAAAAATTCGGCTCAATTATTGGGCATCCAAATCTTTATTTTTTTAGATTAACTAAATCATGACGAATTTGGTATTGAGGCTTTTTTTTTATAAGGTGAATCCATTTATAAAATAAGGAGACTTTTACTAAACACAGCTTTGAATGTTTTACTCATGCAAACAAAACTAAAGCAATTGATACCCCGTCGTCTATACAAATCCAGAAATAAATTAAAACACATACTATTTTTTTTATAATAAAGTATTTTATCATGCGTTCACATTCCCCAAAATAAGCTTTTCCACCATGAACACTCATTTTTCTATTTTTTTTTTTATGAAAAAGAACAAAAGAAACAGCTTACTAAAACAAAGTGAGCCACGCTAGGGATGTTATTTTGTAACTGCATCTCGCCAAAGGTTATCACAAAGATACATGCATGCACCTAATGTCGTTCATTTGATGAAAAGTGAACAATGAAAGACTTTAAGTGTCAAGATCAAGTTTGGAAGACTGCTTCGTTGTTAGAGGAAATAACGAGGAACTGAAAGCAGAAGTTAGAGAAAAGGTTATGCGAATTGGCTGAACTTTTTCTCAAATTATTGTCTCATTTTCGCCACAACAGATAGAATTTCACTGTACACAAAAAAAAACCATCCAATTAATATTCTAATTTTAAGCTATCTTAGAGATTCCCAAAGGAAATAACTTTAATTTTTTTTAATGTGTGTTTGTTTGCGAGGGGGAGGAGGTATAATCATGCTAGATATTTAAATCCCCGATTAATCTCATAGAATCGATTTAGCAGTGTTGCCGATGGCAGAGCTTGCGATGACGCACGATATCTCAGTCTAGAAGAGTGATGACAGTTTGGTTATTAACTTGAATTATATCAGGCCTTTCGCTGCGGTTACATAGAGCTTCATCGTTCATCTATTTAAAATATCTCGTGCATCATAAAAAAAATGAAAATATAAAACACTTCGAGGTTGTTCAATTACAATGTCATTTTTACACACGTTCATTTTTCGATAAATGGTCTTCCCAACAAAAAATGAACACGACTATTTCTTTTTATCGTTGGAGAATAGAATTGGGCAGGAAGAAGCCAGTTGGTCTTTTATTTTATTCAGAATAATTTTTTGTCAACTAGACCCAATACGACTTCAAAAATCGGATGCCTGGTTAAATTGTGCCACAGTTTGATAGTAAATACTGCATATTTCTTTCTACTATATGAAATTTTTAAGAAAAAAAAAAAAACGCAATGCAACTGCGGTAAAGGCCTAGAGCAAGCCTAGTGTTTCGAACACCTCCATATTTTGGATCGACGAAATGAACAGATTGCGCAGAAACTTAGCGTATAACCTTCTGAGGCAGAAATTAGGGGGAAAAAAATCTGTTTTTGTAAGTGGATGACTATCAATAAAGATGGATTTTTTACAAGATAGGCAAACCATCAATTCGAAGTGTACATGAATCTGATTCACCATAAAAATGTTAGTATAATTATAACGATCTAGTGAAAAAATTTGCTTCAATTGAAAATTTCGCTGATGCAGCGGTATGTGACGCGATTGTGTAGCCCAGACCGCTGATTCGTTATATATTTTAAGCATTAAATTTATAAGAATAATTTCATTTCCTTCATGACAGTTTGATATATCCCTATTAAAACCTTTAAATGCGGCTGTGCGTGCGCCTGCCAAGGCAAGGCGGTAAGATAGCCTGTCGCTATGAAAGTCATGCATTATGAATTAAGTGCATGACTAAGTAAACCGTCGAAATCATCGACAAATGATACGAGTGAATCGCAGATTGAGTTACGTACCGTAAGCATGAGTCATAACGTAACTACCACGTGGTTTTCCTAGTGACGAGTGCAAATCGGCCTGCGTTGTTTACATCGGAAGCCGCAAGCCAGCGTTAGGCCTGGTCAGTCTGCCTGGTCAGCTGTTTAGACCAGTGAAATCTGCTGCTGCTGCTGGTAAAACTGTCTCGGATCATGTGATTGTTATGTAATGTAGCTGTGTGAGCAAGCAATGGAAACACACTCTCCACAGCGCGTTTGCACCTGGTCGAGGCTAGTACTCAGTACCAGTAGCATTAGAGCATCGCTGGCAGTCATCGTGTAACCCTTACATAACAGTTACGTTCTCGGTGAGAGGGCTAGCATGTTTGCGAAAAGCGATTATGCTACGTACCGCTGGGTGGGAGGAGTTTATGTAAATAATGTCGGCCAGTCTAAAAATATTACGTCGTAGTCTAGCTTAGGGCCCGTAAGCCTTTCTTGCGAAACCTCAGAAATGTTGGAAAATGACGCGATGAATGATGAAGCTCTGTGTAACCGTCGCCTTAGATTATTTTGTATTACACCCGCTGTTTTCCACTAAAGGAAATGGCTTGGCTATAATTAGAGTAGCGTTATTATTATTCATCTGTAAAAAAATAATTAATAACTGCAATGTTTTATTTTGCTTTTAAATATTTTAACTCGAACAATTAAAAAAAATCAGATCAAGCTACATATCATCATGTGTGACGTCGATTCAAGCCGGGACATTAATGACATTAGTTGGTCTCACACAGTAATTTCCCCTCACTAGGTCTGACGACCAAAAAAAAAAAAAAAAGTAGGTAAATCTTGCCTGTGTGTAAGTTGTTTCGTGTTACAAGTATATTAAGCGCGAGATGCTTAATTGATAGAAAAAATACACGTATCTGATCAGCTTATAATGTCAATAGTTCACCAAAAAGACAACGACTTCGTTACTTGCTATAACGTCAATGGAATCTCCAGTCAAAGTTCGCTAATTAAAGTGACATTTAAACTAAATTTTGCTGCATTATCAAAACCCACATTTTTATTTGACAAGGGTGTTGTGAACGTCAGATAATGATTTCGTTTAAGCTTCAATATAAATAGTTCGACAGTTTTGTCCGAAGATCATGTTGATGACAAAGAAATTACTTTATTTTAATCACATTATATTCAGGTAAGCTCGGAACGCAGGATGAGGTTCGTAAATAAGAAGACAGGATGAAGACAAAAGGGAAGGTTTGCTCTCTGAACATTTCTCCATTCGAGAATTTCTCAAAGCTAGTGCATGTTTTCTTTTTAGTTCTTGACTAATTTGATGCATTCAAATCTTTTTAAAAAGCCCTCCAAATGCTCATTTCAAGGCTACGCCTGGCAAACACAAGGTGCCTGACGAGAATCCGTATATTTGCACCTGCATCAAATGAAAGAGAATAATGAAATATTATTTCGACTGAGAGGTGAAGCTTCGGTCTAAGGCAAAAAAATGGCCTGGAGATTTCTCAAAGGTACTTAAATAAAGGTTGACTGAGTTATATCAAGAAAAAGTAGGTAAGGTAGAGGCAGGCTATGTTTGGGAAAAGAGAAACAGACCTCAAAACAAAGCCGCTTCGATGTCAGAGCAGAGCTGGCCTATCGCTTCTGAGTGTACAGCTTTAAATGGTTACTCTGGCCATGCAGACTATGATTCTTTGTAACATGTTAAGGAATCTAGATCTAGATTCTACGTCAATTTCTAGAATTTCTAGAGACTCTAAATATTCATCTAGATTCCTATACTCAAATTTGTCCGATCTAAATCTGGATTCTAATCAAGATCCAAACTAGTATAGTCTAGAATCTAGATCTAGATCTTTGTATGTTATATATATATATATATATATATATATATATATATATATATATATATATATATAATAGATAGATAGATAGATAGATAGATAGGTAGATAGGTAGATAGATAGATAGATAGATAGATAGATAGATTCCTGAGTCTAGCCTAGATATTGTTGTGATATGGCCCTCCTAAGGCAGTTCTGCACCACCCCTAAGACCCTTGACATTGTCACAACAATCATAGACTGCATGTCTAGAATAACCTGACAAGGTTATATTGACTACATCGCCAGAATACTCGCTCCCTATTCATTTTTCCTTACCGTATGAGCTCCCGTTGCAAGGGTTCCCACATTGGCAAACATAGTGTACTTTTTCCGCTTTATTTTGTCCTCATCTGGTTCTGGATTCTTTGCCTGATCTGTATCGTTTTGAACCCCTCTTGTGGTTCGAGCCTTTTCTTCGATATCTGTCACATCGAATTCTTTCAACATGGACACTCTACCCTGTGGTTTGTATAGAAAAGTGGTACATTTTAGCCATTTAGATATTTTAGATAGAAACATAAACTGGATAGATAGAGTTGGATAGATAGATAGATACTTAGATAGATAAATCAATGGATAGATAGATAGATAGATAGATAGATAGATAGAAATATAGATAGATAGATAGATAGATAGATAGATTAATAGATAGACAGATAGATCATTACCAAAACAAATATTGATTCATTGATTATTGATCAATTAAAAGATAAAAGATGGAAAGATAGATAGATAAATGGATAAAATGATTGATAGATGAGCTAAATAACTATAAAATGATAAATTAGTTGGTTATATCGCTATATAGAGAAGCCGATCAGTGGAAAAGTTTGGGAGAGACAAATATAGTGTTAGTCAGGAAATTAATTATTTTTTTTTTTGGGTCTCTTATTTTCTGCCTACGCATTCAAAGTAATGAATACTCTTTCACAAGAACACAATTTTTTTTTTTATTTTCTTAACGAAACTCATATCACATTTGGAATTTCTGTCCTAAGATGTTATTTGAACTTATTTTGATCGACCTTTCATTTCCTCAGCCCACGTACATGTGTTAATCTCACCAGATGTCGTGACCTCTTTAGATTCAAAAGCTACGTTAAGACTCAGTCCCTGTCAATGTATTCCTTTCTCTCTCCTTTTCTCTTTCTCTATCACTTTGTCTTTCTCTCTCTCTGTCTCTGTCTCTGCCTGTCCATTTGTCTCTCTGTCTTTTTGTCTCTCTCTGTCTCTCTATCTGTCTGTCTGTCTGTCTGTCTCTCTCTCTCTCTCTCTCTCTCTCTCTCTCTCTCTTTCTATGTCTGTCTGTCTATCTCTGTCTCTGTCTCTGTCTCTGTCTCTGTCTCTCTCTGTCTCTCTTTCTCTCTCTCTCTCTCTCTCTCTCTCTCTCTCTCTCTCTCTCTCTCTCTCTCTCTCTCTCTCTCTCTCTCTCTCTCTCTCTTTAATTCGAGCATTCGAATTTCTTTTTCTCTCTTTCCTCACTTCTGCCTCTCATTATTTCTCCTTCTCTATTTCTATTTATGCCTCTCTGTCTACCCATCTTTGCTTTCATCCTCCTTTTTGTTCATTATCTCTATAAAATTCCAGATTTCACAACTTCCTCCATTCCTCCATTCCCTTTCTTCTTCCACTCCCCTCACCCACACAGATGACAATTTCCGTCTCAACTCGTCTCATCTGTCACTTCCCGTATGACGGTTTCTACTCGTCTTCCCAACTCGTTGTCTTCATATTTATATATCCTGTCTTCCATTTTCCTCTCATTAAAATTGCCTCCTTCTCTTTCTACCGCCTTCTCTCTTTCTCTCTTCACAATGATTTAAAACGGAAGCATTATTACCCTTGGTTAAGTAGTTGAACCTCCCATTTGCCTTACCTGCGAGCATTTTAAAGAGTAGCTCACTGTAATTTGAGCCGTAGAAGAAAGAGTGTGTGTATGTGAGGTGTTTCAGTGATTTTTTGAAAAAAAGATAAAGACAGAAAGAAAGTGAGAGAGGGAAGAAGAGAGAGAGAGAGAGAGAGAGAGAGAGAGAGAGAGAGAGAGAGGGGGGGATAGACAGACAGACAGACCGAGAGATAAAGAGACAGAGAGACAGAGAAATAGTCAAGTACAGAGAAACTCAAATGGAAGGATAGAGAAAGAGAGAAGTCTTGAGAAGGAGGAAAGAAAAAGAAAAAGGGAACGAAGGAATGGGGGGGGGGGGGGGGGGGGCGAAGAAACGGGACAAATAGAAAGATATATATATATATATATATATATATATATATATATATATATATATAGTTCATCGATACTATAATAATATCAACCGATTGATCGATACATCGTAACTATTGCGACAAATCTTAAAGCATGAGCAGAATAAAATTTTTACTTTCTGACCTTCATGACAAAATAGGCAAAATCCGGCCTGGCCCAGTTTGCTTCTATAACTGTTGAGTGAGGGACGTCGAGCACTTGCGACAGGAAACATAACTTCTGCAGATCGTCCGGATCCCAGAGAGAAAATAATGGAAACTGCCTGCAGTAGTTTCAGAAAAGGCACATTAATTGAAATGTTAGGGATCTACAATTTTGGTAAGAAGAATACACACACTTCCACAAGAAGAGTACACACACGTCCACAGGAATAGTATACTCACGTCCACAAGAACAGTACACTCACGTCCATAAGAATAGTACATACACGTCCACAGGAATGGTACACTCACGTCCAAAAGAACATTACACTCACGTCCTCAAGAACAGTACACACGTACACAAGAAGAGTACACTCACGTCCAAAAGAACAGTACACACACCTACACAAGAACAGTACACTCACGTCCACAAGAACAGTACACACACGTCCAAAAGAACATTACACACACGTCCGCAAGAACAGTACACACACGTACACAAGAACAGTATCCTCACGTCCAAAAGAACATTACACTCACGTCCACAAGAACAGTAAACACACGTGCACAAGAAGAGTACACTCACGTCCAAAAGAACAATACACTCACGTCCTCAAGAACAGTACACACACGTACACAAGAAGAGTACACTCACGTGCACAAGAAGAGTACACTCACGTCCAAAAGAACAATACACTCACGTCTACAAGAAGAGTACATACACGTCCACAGGAATGGTATACTCACGTCCAAAAGAACAGTACACTCACGTCCACAAGAACTGTATACTCACGTCCAAAAGAACAGTAGACTCACGTCCACAAGAACAGTATACTCACGTCCACAAGAACAGTACAATCACGTCCACAAGAACAGTACACACACGTACACAAGAACAGTACACTCACGTCCAAAAGAACAGTACACACACCTACACAAGAACAGTACACTCACGTCCACAAGAACAGTACACTCACGTCCACAAGAACAGTACACTCACGTCTACAAGAAGAGTACATACACGTCCACAGGAATGGTATACTCACGTCCAAAAGAACAGTACACTCACGTCCACAAGAACAGTATACTCACGTCCAAAAGAACAGTAGATTCACGTCCACAAGAACAGTATACTCACGTCCACAAGAACAGTACAATCACGTCCACAAGAACAGTACAATCACGTACACAAGAAGAGGACACTCACGTTAAGAGCATTAGTTTACGATTGAAAAATTAAATTGACGTGCACTAGGAGTGAGTGCAGTCGTTGGACTAGATAGAGAGTGTGACAGCAGAAACAATCAGCTACAATATTGAGTTTCTTCCTAGATTCTGCTTCGAATTTTTTATTAGGATTTTCAATTTCTCCTCTTTTTCTTTTTTCAAAATAAAGTTTTTTTGTAATTTCATTGTTAGTAGGAGAAATTCAACCACTTTCTTTTGCAGTCATTGTGATGATAGTTTGATTAATACATTAGAAAAGGCTGAAGTTAAGAGTCTTGTTGCAAAAGATTTGCCTTAAAATAAATGTAACCACGATTTCCTAAACTCGTAAAGTACAAATTAACAGCTCTAGGGCATCCGTGTAAGATAGCTTTAGCAGGATGTTAACATGTCAAAAGCTAGGTACGGATTTAGTGCTATTAGCTTTGAGGATATTCGAGTCAAGAGTCAATTTCATTGGTTCAATTTTCTACTAAGGTTCTTACACATATCTCCCGATCAGTTAACATTTTTTTTTACCTTAAACCACAGTAAACGGATCTCTCTCCTTCTATGTCTCCCTTTCTCTCTCTCTCTCTCTCTCTCTCTCTCTCTCTCTCTCTCTCTCTCTCTCTCTCTGTCTCTCTCTCTCTCTCTCTCTCTCCCGTCTCTCTCTGTCTTCCTCTGTCTCTGTCTCTCTCTGTCTCACTGTGTCTCTCTGTCTCTGTCTCTCTCTCCCGTCTCTCTCTGTCTTCCTCTGTCTCTGTCTCTCTCTGTCTCACTCTCTCTCTCTCTCTCTCTCTCTCTCTCTCTCTCCCGTCTCTCTCTGTCTTCCTCTGTCTCTGTCTCTCTCTGTCTCACTGTGTCTCTCTGTCTCTGTCTCTCTCTCTGTCTCTCGGCGCTCTCTGCCTCCCTGCCTCCTCTCTCTCTGTCTTCCTCTGTCTCTGTCTCTCTCTGTCTCACTGTGTCTCTCTGTCTCTGTCTCTCGGCGCTCTCTGCCTCCCCGCCTCCCTCTCTCTCTCTCTCTCTTCATCTCTCCCTGTGTCTCTCTATTTCTCTTTGTGTCTCTCTCTGTCTATCGGCGTTCTCTGCCTCCCTCTCTCACTCTGTCTTCCTCTTTCTCTCTCACAGTGCGTCTCCGTTGCTATCTGCCTCCCTCTCTGTCTTTCTTTCTCTCTCTGTCGCTCTCTGTCTTCCTCTCTCCCTTTCTCTTTCTCTGTCTCTCTTCCTCTTTCTCTCTCTCTCCTTCTTTTTCTTTCTCTCTTTGTCTGTCTGTCTGTCTGTCTCTCTCTATCTTTCTCACTCATGTTGAATACGTTCTCTTACTTGGCAAAGTTGACCTTATCTCGGAGAAGTTGACTGAAGAGTGCGGGACAGACCTCCAGAAATGTGGCTTTGTCAATTTGACACAGCTCTGTGGGTTCCTTGCAGATAACCGACGCGGTTCTGTGGCCGTCTCCCAGCAAGGCGATCTCCTGGGAAAAAAACAAAGAGCGAAACAAACTGTTTAAACAGTTTTGTTTATACTTGTCCTATTACAATTGATCAAAATTTGATATAATCGTTATCTAGAGCAGTTCTGTGACCGTCTCCCAGCAAGGCGATCTCCTGGGAAAAAGAACAAAGAGCGAAACAAACTGTTTAAATAGTTTTGTTTATACTTGTCCTATTACAATTGATCAAAATTTGATATAATCGTTATTTAGAGCAGTTCTGTGTCTTTCTTCCAGCAAGGCGATCTCCGAAGAAAATCAACAAAGAACTCTTTTAACAGTACTGTTCATACTTTCCCTATAACATTTTGATCAAAGTTAGTTTGTTAGAATCGTTATTCAGGGTAGTCCATTTTTCAAAACAAGCATTCTTAATTAAGACTGAAAGTTATGGTTTGATCTCGAGATGTAGGATTGATAAAGAGTGTGGCGGGTTGGGCAAAATATTGACAGGTGTGAAATAAAAGGGAAGGGAAGAAAAAGAGACATTGATGCTGTGCATTTGAAAAAGATTCCGACAGAGTAAAGGGAAAAGATATAAAAGAATTGTTTTTTTTTTTTTAAATTGCATAGAAAGATCAGTTAAAGCAGAAAAATAGCAGAACAGGTAAAGCAACTCATTGAAAAAGAAAGACATCCTATCAACGAGTGGAAAGAAATTTCACTTCTTTGTTCTGAGTGATCACAAAGAGGCCAATGCGGAAGGAGATGGAAAAATAAAAAAAATAAAAAATTATATTGGAAAGGCTTAAAAAATATAATGTAAAGCACAGCCAGCGTAATTCAGGCACAAGCAAAGAGGGCATGTTTATAAAAAGGGTTAAGTCTAAGTAAAACTCCTATTCATTTTTTATAATTATTTCTGACTTAAAAGCTATCTTCGGGCATAGAGATGTGAGGAATATTATGTTAGCATAAAAATTGTATAATTGATAAAGAATAGAAGGTAACATTTTAAGGCAATGTTCTAAAGATAAAATTTTAAAATTCTTACTTGTGCATCATATACAATTTTTTTTTACTAACTTAATTATGGGTAAAATTCCATCTGAACGAAAATTTACATTTAAAAACATAACAAAATTATCAAAAATGTGTCCATAAATTGGCAAAAATTGTCTCTTAAAAATGCTGAGTGAGATTTGCGTATCAATAGACTGATCTTTTTTTATACTTGTACTCAAAACTTTTTAAAAAACTACTTCCGTTTTTTTTTTTCAAAGTTACATAGAAAATTACCAGTACAAATCGAAAAAAAAAACATTTTTAAATTTTAAAAAAATTCATTTATTACTGTTAAATTCCATGTACCATGTCCGTAAATCCTAATGGAGGACTTAAATTATCACCGTTTGCCAGTGCCTAACTGGTTTCCTTTCAACAATTAGATATTTTAACCGATAAACAGATCTTAACGAACAATTCCGTGTAAATAAAATATATTTATTCAAAAGCAAGAAATGTGCTACAAATACAAGGTCCTAATGATGAAATGTCTATCGATTTAAGTCTCTAAGCAACTTTGTTTCTGGTAGGGCAACCAACGTCTCTATGGTAGTATCGATTCTCTTATTCAAAAGCTTCCACACGTCTTGTAGCATAGATCTAGCTATCTTTGATTGGGTTTAGCTGCTTCAGCGTTCTGAGCCTAGAATTCCATCGATAAAGAAAGTAAGAAAGAAAAAAAAGAAAACTGATTTCAAGGTGAAATTGTCATAAGTTTATACTTATTTCTCGAAAGTACCAACACTTTGCAATTATTTGGAGACAGAAAGGAAAAATGCGGCAAATGTAATTTGGAATTTTTTTTTTTTATCCTGGTTTTCTGCTGCGACAGTGGGTTTTAGCTAGCAGCTGGTTGATTCCCGTAGAGTAAACTTTTAAAGAATCTTAAAAAAAAACGTTTATCCAATTTAGAAGTTTTAGTTGTAATCAACTGACCCCAAAGCCTTCTCCCATCCTGAGAACATTCTCGACGCTGGTCCTGGTCTCCTCCTGTATGGGGTCGTAGATGTCGATCTGGATGAAGACCGAGCCGCTGAAGATGAAGTAGAAGTCGTGGCCCACGTGACCTTGCCTCAGAACCACTCGACCTTTGTCGCACCTTGGACGAGAACGGAGAGACGTGAATGGTGGGAGGAGACTGTGGGTCTAGGGAGATGGTGGTACCCAGAATATTGTGTGTGAATCATCGTTAAAGTAGTAAAAGCTTGAATGGAAGAAAAAATAACGCCTATTCGATAGTTGTGGATGTAATGCTTTTGATATAATTTTCGGGGTTTTCTCTAAAGCTAAAATACCTAGTTCTTGAAAGATCAGTTATCCTTGGGTGAAATTATGTGATTGGAAAGAAATTCACCATTAGTTGATTACAAATTATGTAAGGATTCACCACATAATGATGTATATGAAACACTTAGAGCCTAAACAAGATTGAATGAGGACTGTAGAAAATGTGCATTAATAACTCTAACTTTAAAGGAATGAAAGTCCAATTTGGAGAATTTCCAATACAGAAAAGCTCAAGGTGAAGGGCGATTTCGAAAGATTTCACTCACACTTAATTCCGAATGATGTGAGAAATTTTCCATAATCATAGTTTCAAATAGAAAAAAGTACCTACAGATGCAAATGAATTGATTCAACAAACACAGGCACACCTACCTTCTCTCTCCCTTCCTCTCTCTCTCTCTTCCTCTCTCTCTCTCTCTTCCTTTCTCTCTCTCTCTCTCTCTCTCTTCCTTTCTCTCTCTCTCTCACTCTCTCTCTCTCTCTCTTCCTTCCTCTCTCTCTCTCTCACCATCTTTCCTCTCCCCCTGATCTGTACTGTCCATGTTTTTTTATGTTAATTTTGGTTCAGAAAATATCTTAAAAACTAGCTTTTTTATTATTTTTTCTTTATCATGAAGTTTTTTGATCAAACCCATGATGCGTTTGCCCTTTAAAAACTCATGTCGAAAGATTGGACATTATCAAACCTAAAAACAAAACAAAAACTGAAGTGGGCAGACACCGGAAATGACATTTAAAGATTTAATCTGGAATAATGCAAATGGCAATTTTCTCATCTGATAAGGACAAGGAAAACATAGAAATCAACAATAATGATAGATCTTTTACCAGTTAGGGGTAGCAATAACTTCAAAACAAATATCAATACATACCGCATTTACAATGATATGTCACGATAGTTGTAATCAATCACAAACTATGTAGTGAACTTAAAAATTTCTGGCGTACCAGACTAGGATATCAAGGCAATTAAGAGCTTGCAAGCAACCTTAAGATTTCACATTCATACTTAAAGTTCACAGAGAAAACAGCTCCATAAAGATTGTAGTTTCTCAAAGAGTACAATACATTGTTTGTTCAGTGCAGGCTGTTAATCTTCCGATTTGGTTCATCTTGTGGATCTCCAGTTATTACTTTGTTCCGCAAGTCGGTGAGAAATTCCCAGTGTATTGTAGAAACTATTCCCCGGGTTGAGAATTCTTCAAAATTCTCTCATACATGCAGTAAATTCAGCAAACTTGAAAAGAAAATAAAACTCCATAGACATTCCTTTAGATCTATTTGATTTTGAAAAATAAAACATATAATTTAACTAGCCACTAAATACATCCTTATTGATTGAATATATTCATAAATGAGACATAATATCGTCACGTTTCGGACAAAGTGGCGAATAAGAATTTTTTTCCGTTCTTCACACTTTCACACCAATGTGTTTCATTCTACATCCTCTATTATGTAAGAGCGGCTTTTGGCTGCTCTATTTATTAAATTTGAGATATTAGAGGGATGAATGAGACTTCGTTCCCATTTTTTCTTTCTTTTTTTTTTTTTTTAATTTCGTGTAACGTGACGAATATGTTACTCGCCAGTTTGTGTTATATTTTGCCAACCAAAATGATTCTTTAAAACGGACGAATGAGTAACGAATGTATGAAAAATAACATCATTTCAAGCAAACAGGCGAAAGAGAGAACTTTAGAGTGCAAATAAATTAAAATTATTAAAAAAAAAAAAAAAAAAAAAACATCGGTGTAAGCATTGAATCAATAAAACACCATCAATAAAAAATTTGATTAGTTTTCCAGAATTTTTCAATATTAAAAAAATATCTTAAAAGGCTTCCCTGAAAAGTTGAGAATTTGTTCATACGTCAGTTTGCGAGAAACATAACGATATTATACTTCTGACAGAATCTAGAACAAAAAAACCCATGGACCTCTTTACATAGAAAGAATTCATTTTCTGCATATACCCTTTGCTTCTTCTCGACCCGCGTTTGGCGAAATATCAGAGTATTATATGGACTCTACAATTACGGTCTTTATTTTACTCTGTTCAGCGCTACTCACTTCGTGTACCGCACCACCTCACACATCTTAGTGCGCATGTCTTCTGTCATATTCTCCCGGAAGCTCTTCATGGTGGCCAGAAGTTGCTTGAGGTGGATGACCTGTTGCGGAGAGCGCATGTCCGGTGGTCTGGACATCACTTCTATCGCCCAGGGAGGCATGCGGGATCTCTTGACGATACAATAGAAATAATTAATTGACCTTTTTGAAAATTAAAACTGTGTTAGCAAGATATCATTTTCATCAATGTACTCCATATCTGCGCTTGACTACCAATCCAGAGGTCCGGAGTTCGAATCGCAGTCCGGCCAAAATTTTTTTCAGCTTCCCTGCGTCCGCCCAGCACTAAATGGGTAGTTAGGTCTTTATAGACTCAGAGAAAGTAAAGGCGGCGAAAAAAGCAATGGCAAACTACCTCCCAATGACGTGAGCCAAGAACAACCAGGACCCTTGTCCTGGTTCCACTACGCTCCAATGGAGCTTGGGAATCTTTTACTTTACTGCATATGTAAAGATGTGAGAATTTCTTTAAAGCTGTGCTTTCAATTCTTCCTTGCTTCCAGAAAAAGAGAATCAAATGGAAAAGATACTCTACACACTCACCAGTGAGGTTTACCCTCCTTTTTTAGAAAGACAAGTACAAAGTAAGGGGGAGGAGTGGGGCGAGGGGAAGGGTTGGAAATGGGATTTCAACGTTTTTTCGAAAAGATTTAATTGGCGCCATGCTTTATTTACTCTGACCCATCGCAAATATACCCTTGCTTCAATTTTTATTCATTTAAGGTTAGAAAATTTTTATTCTTTAAGTTGATGCAGGGGTCGCATTATGAAGAATTACATAAGTCCAGCTTTGAAAGAATAAAATTTGATGCAAGGATTTTTTATGTTTCGCTCACAAAATTTGTAATTTTGTCAATCTGACTATTCCCCGCAATTCAAGCTACCCCGGCTTATAAAGGTGATATTTAAACTTAGCTACCACCAGCCTGGGTAGGTCTCAGAGATGCCCAATTCATGCTGCTAGAGTGCTACCACCAGCCTGGGTAGGTCTCAGAGATGCCCAACTCATGCTGCTAGAGTGCTACCACCAGCCTGGGTAGGTCTCAGAGATGCCCAACTCATGCTGCTAGAGTGCTACCACCAGCCTGGGTAGGTCTCAGAGATGCCCAACTCATGCTGCTAGAGTGCTACCACCAGCCTGGGTAGGTCTCAGAGATGCCCAACTCATGCTGCTAGAGTGCTACCACCAGCCTGGGTAGGCCTCAGAGATGCCCAACTCATGCTGCTAGGATGGTAACAAGCCAAAGAATCTACATTGGCTTCCAGTAAAAGCACCCACTAAAATTAATATTATAGTACGATTTCCTGTTAAAAGAGAGAGAGAGAGAGAGAGAGAGAGAGAGAGAGAGAGAGAGAGAGAGAGAGAGAGAGAGAGAGAGAGAGAGAGAGAGAGAGGCAAAGACAGAGAGAGGGGGAGAGAGAGAAAGAAAGAGAGAGAGAGAGAGAGAGAGAGAGAGAGAGAGAGAGAGAGAGAGAGAGAGAGAGAGAGAGAGAGAGAGAGAGAGAGAGAGAGAGAGAGTTTCTTAACCCCACGGTCACTGCGTTCGAGTGGAAAAAACCCCAACCATTTTAACATCAAAAGATCTAGAACTAAAAAAGTATGGAGAAAGAACTTTCGATGCTGCTGCACTTAAAATCTGTGACAATCTTCCGCAGCAACTGAGAAACATAAAATCAGAAATAACTTTAGAAGCTACTGGAAACGCATTGGATTTATCCCACCACCTTGCTAAGTTAAATGTAGTACCATGTTCTTGTTTGCATGGATGCTTTAATATGTTATATGATTATATATATATATTTAAATATTTTTTTTTTCAATTCCATGTTCTTTGTGATTTTAAAGTGTAGAAACGCTTAAACCGTTTTTATTTCTTTTTATTATTATTATTATTATTATTAGTAGTAGTAGTAGTAGTAGTAGTAGTAGTAGTAGTAGTAGTAGTAGTAGTAGTAGTAGTAGTAGTAGTAGTAGTAGTAGTAGTAGTAGTAGTAGTAGTAGTAGTAGTAGTAGTAGTAGTAGTAGTAGTAGTAGTAGTAGTAGTAGTAGTAGTATCAGTAGTGGTAGTAGTAGTATTTTTTTTTATAATTACTATTGATGATGTTGTTGTTGTTGTTGTTGTTGTTGTTCTTCTTCTTCTTCTTCTTCTTCTTCTTCTTCTTCTTCTTCTTCTTCTTCTTCTTCTTCTTATTATTATTATTATTATTATTATTATTATTATTATTATTATTATTATTATTATTATTATTATTATTATTATTATAATAATTACTATAACTATAGCATCATCATCATCATCACCATCAATTCATATGATGTTCCACTTTGCTGCCTAATATTTCAGTAAATCATACCGAAAGAAACAACTTTTTTGTTTTAAACATGGTTTTTGCGATGAATGCCTGATGCCGTCACATTTTACTATCGCATTGAAATACACGATAAATGAGTTCTTCAAACCGTGACTGATAAGGCGTTGAGTTATTGAAGGGATGTAACCGAGTAAAGAGGAGTTGTCCGGGATTTTTGCGAAATTGTCTCCCTTAAACAACAAAAAGCGTTAGGATCTTAAAATTGAGTACAATATTATTGTTCAAAGCATGTTTCTGTTGTGATAAAATTTCTTAATTTTTTTGTGATTCTTAATTTTTCTCTCTCAACTTCCTTCCGATTTCGTCCCGCTGATAGTTATTCCTCTCTCGGCCTTCTCCCTCGCCCTCCCTCCCTCTCTCCCTCTCCCTCTCTCTCTGTCTTTACTCTCTCTCTCTGTCTTTGCCTATCTTTCTCTCTCTCTCTCTGTCTTTGCCTCCCTCTCTCTCTTTGTGTGTCTTTGTCTCTCTCTCTATCTCTCTCTCTTTCGCTCTCTTTCTCTGTCTCTGTCTCTTTCTCATTCTGTCTGTCCGTCTGTCTGTCTGTCTGTCTGTGTGTCTGTCTGTGTGTCTGTCTGTCTGTCTGTCTGTCTGTCTCTCTCTCTCTCTCTCTCTCTCTCTCTCTCTCTCTCTCTCTCTCTCTCTCTCTCTCTCTCTCTCTCTCTCTCTCTTTATTTTCATCTAAATATTTTCCTCTTTTTCTTTCCATCCACCAATTACTCTTCCATTCGTGCCTACTGTCTGACTGCACTAGTGCAAACACACTGATACACACAACATAAAAATGTTTTATGGAGGCATCACATGCAATGATCTCTCTGTGATCCCAGTTAAACCAAGACCCGAACTTGACACAGACTAATATTATAATATCCGACAGTTACAAACTAATAAGAGATAAAGTAAATCACGTGTCTTTATCCTGGTGAGGACCGGCCAGAATTAATAAAAATCAGAAGACTCCAAACCGACCAGAAGCACCGCTTCTTGGAACAGACAAAAGCCCCGAGTTCCGAGAATCTACTTCGGAAATGACTGATCCAGCTAAACCACGGACTGCTGCATATTTGAAGTAAACTGAACCAAAATTGTTGAAAACCAAACTCTTTAAAACACTCATATATTTCAACAATGAATTAAAAAAAAACAGATTGTTTTCCACCTTGCAAGTTCAAATGAATGTGTGAAAATTATTAAACTATTATTAGAAACACATCCTTTTGTTCCAGATTGTTTTCCACCTTGCAAGTTCAAATGAGTATGTGAAATTTAATAAACTATTATTAGGAACACATCCTTTTGTTTTCATTTCTTTTCCTTCTTATTTAATATTTGCTGGTTTTTTCTTTTTCTTTTTATATCATTATGAACAGCACATCCTAAAACAAGGGACATTCTAAGTTTTAAAAGCAGCATTGCAAGACATAATTATGAGAGATTTCTGGTCAATGGGAAATAACCTCTTTCAAAGAAGCCGTTTGAAATACTTACATTAATTGAATTGTCTCTCTTTGTACTGCAAAAAAAAATGATGTTATTAAGAATCGTTTTTTTCTTTAATTACTTGTTCCATTTTTTTTCTTAGGGCGTGGGGTGTGTCTCTCTGTTACTCTCTCATAATCTTTCTTATTCTTCCTCTCTCTGCCTCAGTATATCTAGAAGTCTATCTCCCTTACTTTTTTTTTCTTCCATTGTTTATCTATATTTCATCTTTTATTTTGTTTTTTATTTTTATTTTTTTTTTGTGCTGTTTACATGTCTGTTTCTGTGTCTTTTTGCTAGCCTGCTCAATGTTGTTCCCTCTCATTCACTCTATTTATCACTCCCTTCTCTCTCTCTCTCTCTCTCTCTCTCTCTCTCTCTCTCTCTCTCTCTCAGTCTCTCTCTTTGCTCATTTTGTCTGTCCATACTTCTTTGTATTTCTTCTTCGTCTTCGACACAATTGTTTTTGTCTTGCTAGGCGAACGCCCCACCGACAAAGCAATCTGCCCCCCCCCCACACACACACACACACACATATCCAGAGAGTTTTGTCCCCTTATTTTTAATTTTTTTTTTTTTTTTATTTTGTTTTACATACCGCTCTCCCCCTAGAGAACCAGCTCTTATCAAACAGCAACTGAGGTTCCCCACTCTTTCCTCCTCCTCCCTCACCAGTTCGTCCTTCCTGTCCATCATGTGTCCGCGCTCCTGGAGAGAAAGAAAAGAGTGCACTTGTACACAATTTCAAGAGGGAAAAGGTTAAAACAAAAATTTTAAGTTTTTAACCTCTTTAACCTCGTATAAATAATTTTTGTCCAAAAAATACTCTGTTAATTGTTGATGTTTTTTTTTTTTTTTTTGCTATATTTACCTGTCTCTTTTTTTAACTCCAATTTAAAATCAATTTAACTTATACTAATGTTGTCCCAATCTAACGATGTTGATTTTTTTTCCTTCTGTATTGCATTAAGCTGTATTGTTCCCCCTTCAGTTTGGTTGGACTTTCTTTTCAAAGTAATATAGTGTTAAAGTGTTGAGCTTAATTAGCTGACCCCCCTTAAAAAAATGACAAAAACTTTTAAAATTTCATTACCGTTTAAAGAATCTAATTTTTTTAAATCGTGAAAAACTCCCAGCATCAACCGAGGAGAAAAAGAAAGAATTTTTTTTTTATTTTTAGGCTGAGATGTTAATAACTTTTATTCCGAGGCACATTGACTTGCCTTAGGATTTTGCCCGTATCTCTCCCTCTCCCCCACCCCCAAACAAAACGCGTACACACACCACACACCCAAATCTGATCCATATCTCACAAGGTGCCTTCTCCATCTAACACTACCGTCACTGATTAGAGCTGTAAGAGGTATTAAGCTGTCCTAAAGCTTTTCGACAACCACTCACCCTAAACTTTTTTAAACATTATTTGGTAAAGAAGAACCGTTTGATCTTAGCTTGAATAGGTATGAAGTTTTCCTTAAACTTTCTATCAGTCACCCTAGACTTTTTTTTAACATTACTATTTGGCTCGAAAAAAAAGTTTAAGAATAAAATGGTTTTGTCTTTCCTGCCCTGGTAAAAGCTGGAATTGAGTTGCACGATGGATTTAAAGCTATGGCATCAACGAATAAATAGCTATCGCCGTATTTACCCCCATTTCCTTCTTTTTCACCGTCTCTTCATCTCTTCCTTTTTCGCTCTCTCTCTCTCTCTCTCTCTCTCTCTCTCTCTCTCTCTCTCTCTCTCTCTCTCTCTCACTCTCTCTCTCACACACACACTTTCTTAACACATCTATCTTTTTTTTAAATTTATGTCACCATTCCTCTTTCTCTCTATTCTGCTTTCTGTCTAATTACCCATCTATTTATTTAACTGTCTATATTTCTAACTGTAGGTCTCTCTGCCTGTCTATCTATCTATCTATTTATCTATCTGCCTGTCTATCTATCTATCTATCTATCTATCTAACTATCTATCTGTCTATCTATCTATCTATCTATCTATCTATCTATCTATCTTTCTATCTATCTATCTATCTATCTATCTTTCTATCTGTTTGCTTGTTTATCCGCATCACCTGCCAAGATGTATAGAAACTCGGAGTAGGCTGACTTGTGGGTGAGGTCTCGGCTTAGCTGCCTCATGTTGGCAGACAACCTCACCATCGCGCGAATCATGTGTGAGTACCAGCGGAAGTTGCGAATCTTCCGTCTCCGCATGCGCTGTGACATAAATGGCATGATGACATATCATAATTAAACGAAATAAAAAAAAAACTTAACCAAATGTTTGTTATCAAAAACGAAAAAAAAATTTTTTTTTTTTAAACCCAATGCACAGAAAGTTGAGTTAAAGTATACAAAAGCCTGTACGCTTGTACAAATGACAAAACATAGAGTTTAAATTGATCCTTTAATAATAATAAAAAAAACCATCCAGTTTCTCTTGATAGAATTGTATAAAGTATATGAATGAATAAAACTGCTTGTTCTCTGTGGTACGAACTGAATTATTTCCCGGTGCAAAGACATTGGGTTTGCAATATTTCAACCTAACCTGTGTTTTTTTTTTTCTTACATGATTACGCATGATTATTCAATTATTTATTTTTTTATTTATACATCCTCTAAAGACGAAGTACAACTATTTACCAAGTAGAGAAATCGATAGCTACACTCTGAATGGTCAAATTTTAGGTTGAATCAAACAATCTTTTCCTTCTGAAATTAGAAGCACTGGTGGCTATGAGGTTTGAGCGTTTGCCCTGATATTTGCAGGACTATTCTTCGCAGTTTGCACTCCACTCCGACGATGGGTGAGTTTGCAAAAAACACTTTTCCACTTCCAACCAGTCCTAAAAAACTTATTTGATGTGCAAAAAATTTCACCTTGTTGTGAACGAGTTTTCTAAAAAAAAAATCTAGCAACAAAATCCAATAAACCCCATCGAAATTAAGTTTATTGCTTGTTATTATCTATATTATCCGAAGCATTGAATTACTTATGAGGAATTATTTCATGTTTGGTGCATAGCCAACTAACGTAAGAAAAAAAACAGACATAATTTTTTCTCATTTTCTTGACAGTCATACCTCTTGTTCTGGAAGATGCTCAAAAGAAGGAAGGGCGTAGAAAACTGAACTTTTCCGAATCTGTTTAGGTGGAATAGAACCTCTCCTAGAATTGAAAAATTGTTCAAGATTTGCATCAAGCAGTTTTAACAATAACGCCGCGTATATCCTTGCACCAATTGCCTAAAGTGATACACATGCTGAGGTAGAAATAAAGAAAGCACTCAAACAAAGTTAGAGGCTGAGACAGACGGAGCTAGATCTAAGGATCTAAAAATGCAAGTGACTGTAAATAAAAAAAAATCAACCAAAAACCTAGATCTATCTCGAGACCGACAAATAAGAAGAAAGAAGTGAAAACATAATAACAGATGGAATGAACAGGGATCGCGGCACCCATCGCCTTCAGAGATAAGACCAGGCACTTAACCACTGAGCTATCCACATCTACAAAAATAGACGCTTCAGAAACAGTGACTTTCATGCTGGCTTGAATAGACTAAATAGTTGAATCGCTACAAACGATCGAGTCCATATTTTTACAGGGCATGAACAAACATGCTAAGGTACACATTATATCATTAAGGTTTTAACACGACAAATATTTCAGGAGTTTCAAAGACAAATTTAACATTAGAGTAGATTCAAGAGAGAATGATCTGGAGTGTTGGAGTATTTATCCTGCATCGTTTGTTCATAATTATTATTATCTCAGCTTGTCTTTACGATGGTAGGAAAATCGTGAGAGCTGCGACTATTTCAACAGGTGAAGAAGATTTTACTGTATTTGTTTTATATTTTCAATTATGGAACAGCACTGTGTCCTTAAGATGATAGGAAAATCATGAAAGTTACGATCATTACAACAGATGAAGAGAATTTTACTACAATTTTTTTATATTTCCAGCAATGAAACAGCACAGTTTCATTTTTTAAGGTAACGGTCCTTATCATAATTATATTAAAACCCAAGAATTGTAAGAATATTTTCTATGGATAAAATATATTTTAATCTTTCTTTTTCTTTACTTTGCACAGTTATAACGGCAGCACATCCGAGAGAGGCGGTTCAACCCATATGGTGGATGTTTAATAAATATTTTCCTCAGAGCCGGTACAGATATTGTAACATGCACGTTTTATATTGAATACCATGGGCACAAGATTTTCATAAATGTCATTATCATTAACATAGGTTAGAAGATTTGTGTGATAGTTGTTTAGCAATATTATTTTAATATTACAAAAATGCCTACGGGTTATTTTTATTTCCTGTGGTAAGATAAAGTACATTTTTATATACTCAGTAACACAGACATCACAAGTTTTGGGGACAGAAACTTGTTCTGGACAAACTATATCAAACATGACACGAACTAAACCAAGAGCACAGCAAGTTCTAACCTCATCGAAGTAAAGATTGCGGGAAACGCGTCTGACGAAGTTTGCTGTTTCTTCAGATGGACAAGCAGTGGCGCAACTGGCTCGTCCTCGTCTTCCTCTTTAGCTCCTCCAGAGAGCATTATTTGAAGAGCTCGCGCCTTGTAGGCTTCTTGCGCCCAACCCTACAGCGTGAAAAACCGAGTAAACAGCAGTACCTGAAGAGGCAGCAGCAGCAGCAGCAGCAGCAGCAGTAGTAGTAGTAGTAGTAGTAGTAGTAGTAGTAGTAGTAGTAGTAGTAGTAGTAGTAGTAGTAGTAGTAGTAGTAGTAGTAGTAGTAGTAGTAGTAGTAGTAGTAGTAGTAAAATGATACATCTTGAAGTACTATGCTGCATTGGGAAGGCGTTCCGAATAATACATACTGTAAAATATCTTTTTAACAAACTTACAAACTTTGAATCTTCATGTTGTGTAGTTAATCGAAAAACATTATTGAGCGATAGTTGGGGGTTATAGAATAATTATATTATATCTACAACATTGGATGCTGATCAATTATACCTTCACGAGCTCCTCAATTCTTCCGTGAGAGAAGAACCTCTTGTAATTTCTCAACTCGGTGATTTTACTCTCCTCGTCCATGAGGGTTGTGTCCGCTGGACTGTTGTTCCTTCTAGGGATTGAACTGCTGAACCAGCTGTCCGAGTTGTGCTTGTTGTAGAAGTCGTAGGTGCTGAACGTGAACTCAGAGCGGACACAGAGGTTTTTGAACCTCGGTCCAATCTTTCTGTTCACTTCGTTGCTTTCTGCTTGGTCCGGCTTCGCTTGTTTTGAGGCATCTTCCAAGGCGGAAGTCGACCATCGGAAATGACGCATGTTACCTTTGGAATCGGAAGTTTTTCCTGTGTGATCAAATAAGTCGTGGAAATCTTTTGCTTCCTGGGGAGTATTTTGGCGTCGAGTCATATCACCTTTCATATTTATTGTTTGTGTTCTATGAATTTCACGAGCTTCAGCCTTCATTCTATGGTCTTTATTTTCCTTCGTGTTTTTGACTTTTTGTACCGGTTTCTTGCTAAGACCACTTTTCAAGTGGTCATGTTTGGAAGATTCCAAACATCTTCCCGACAAGTAGCCATCACTGAGAACCGAATTTTGTGGAGTAACCGGTTCTGCCCTTCTGTATCTGGAATCTAGATACTCACCAACGGATACGCCCATACCTCGACTCGGTGCCGCTGCAGCCAATCTTTGACTGTCCAAGAACGGAACTCGGTTTTCCCAGTAACCGGCACCCAAGTGCGGAGCATGGGCGCCTCGGTTCGGTCTGAACCCGAAACCATAAGAGCTGGAAGGTTTCGCAACAGTTGCTGGGAACTGGGAACATTTGACGTTGGGTGGCGGTAGTGACACTCGTGTAGTACCTGGTTGGAAAGCCATCTGGAGAAAAGGTTCGCTGCGTTAAGAGAAATGAGCATTTTAAACATTGCATTGAAGAAGATAAGTAGAAATTTTGTATACAGTCAAAAGCTCAATGTCATATGCAGTGTTTAGATTCGTGGAACCAATGTCAAATAAGTTTTTATGTTGTGTGAAATACGTCAATATATTAAATTTTGATTAAAGAGTTCAATTGAGAAGTATTTATTTAATCATCAATACCTATTAAATTTTGTAAGGTTTTGTCAGATTTGATGAATCAGCATTGGAATTTTTGTTGTTTTTTTGTTTCTCGTTTTTTTCTTTTTTTTTTTTTTTGACAATTTCTGTTTTAGTTTGATTTAGATTTATTTTGAAAGATGCGAAAGGTTTTGTGTCTTACTAATTTATTCAACGTCATGAGAGAGAAAAAAACGGTGAAAAAAGTTAATCTAATTTAAAACAATTTTTTACAGTTTATAAGAATATCAGAAAGTGGTAAGGAATTAAAAAATTTCGAAGAGAGATTCTATCTTGGTCCGGACATAGAATCTGAAAAAATAACTCACGTTTTATGACGTTTCATTAAATAAGGGAAAAAAATGTCAGACTTAATATATTCTACTAAAGATTGATCTGAAAGTTACCTACTAAACTGTCAAACAGCTCTTGTAACTTGAACGAATCTCGTCTTTGTGAAAACGTTTTCAAATGAGTAATCGGTAGCTCAAAATCAACCGAGTATCACATACTTTAGGGCCCGGTTAATTTGGATTCGATAAAGACTTTCATCTTAATAATTATGGTCTCTTGTTCTAAAGCAGGTTCTTGAATGTCGTCGGATCAATTCAAATGCTGCCTATTGGAAAAGGCAAGAAAAAAAAGAATATTTGTTTCTACATGCACTGCTAGGATGAAATAATAAAGTTCCGATATCTCTGCAGTGATTTTTTTTACTCACATTTAGAAATAAATAGTATAACTAACTATTTGTATAAACCTTTATGAGAGCGTTATTCATTGGGGGTTTGATTAGCTGATTTAATCTTGACCTTTTTGTTGTCAACTTGCGGTTGCTTGTTTTTTTTATTAAGATATGAGGATCCAATGTTTCATTATTCTCAATATGTATGATATTCTGCGGGAAACTTATGAGACTGAAAACTTTAGTAACAAAATGCCCTTGGTTTTGTTTTTTTTTTTTTTTTTTGTTTTTTTTTTTTTCCTCCTTTTGCTTTTATAATTCAACAAACTACCGTTAAACTAAACCGTTTTACTTTTTTGTTGACGTTAAAGAGGACTATGCGTTTCAATATAATTTAACCAATATAATTCAGCGTAATTTATAGTTTTTAGCAGCTACATGATTCATTATGTATAGATAGAAACATAAGATAGAAGCATAAAAACTAAATCTACCGTCTTTGTGCTCGGATCAAATTGGTAACCAAGGCTTTATGGAAACGAAATCGCAGTTGAACCTTGAACTGATATAACAATAATGCGTATGGAGAACATACCACTTACTTGGTCTTTTTGTCTTTTCGTGGAAAAAAAAGGATATTAAGCTTAAGCTAATATGATTATTTCTTTTGAATTTTTGACGTCTTCGAGAAGAGAAATAAGCCTTCTCACCCCTTCCCTCTTTTCTCTCTCTCTCTCTCTCTCTCTCTCTCTCTCTCTCTCTCTCTCTCTCTCTCTCTCTCTCACTGTCTCTCTGTCTCTCTGTCTTGCTGTCTGTCTCTCTCTCTCTCTCTTTCTGTCTCTGTCTTTCTTTCTGTGTCTGTCTCTGTCTCTCTATCTCTTTCTCATTCTCTGTCTCTGTCTCTGTCTCTGTCTCTCTGTCTCTGTCTCTGTCTCTCTCTCTCTCTCTCTCTCTCTCTCTCTCTCTCTCTCTCTCTCTCTCATTTTTCTCCGTTTTTTTTTTTAATATAGAGATCTAAATAAAGATGATTACACTGTAAATACAATAATATTCTCTGTTATGTTCTCCCTGGTTTTAGTAATGCATATATACAAATCAGACTGGCTAATTTTAAGTTACGATTTTTTTTTTTTATCGAAAGTGATAATTTAATGATGCATAATCATGGGCTATATTACTTGATAATTTTTAATCATATTTATGTTAACGTTACGGTATCTTGTTGATATTTATATATGACTTAATCAAAAATCTGTGTTGCGAAATGTGATTGAGTCAAAAGACATCAATACTTCTCATGACTGTATTCTTAAGTGCAGTGTTACAGAATAGGATAAAAAGGAGAACAATAAATTTATTTTGAAAACGAGCTTATAACTTTATTAAATCTAGATTATTACATTTATCTTCACAGATTAATGCATATGATGTACTAAAACCTTTATAAAAAAAAAAAAAAGAATGATTTAACTTTCTAAAAAGGATGTAGTTAAAATTTTCTTAACCAAGGTTTTCTATTTGGCACGTGCTATTTGAGCAAGTTCCTTAGTTGATTGCTGCCCATCATAGTTGATGAATCAGGATACCAATATTTTCCTTCATTTCAAAACAGTCTTGGACAAAAATTCTGAACTTTGTATAGAGTGTTAAACAAAAGTGCTAACTTTCTCGTAAGTATGATATTGTATGGTAGCCAAGCCAATGCAAATTTCAGAGCCAAAAATTTATGAAGTCCGGCTTTTTTTACGTGGTTTTTGGGGGGTTGGTTTTTTTTTTTTTTTCTTGTTTTTTTTTTTTTTTTTTTTTTTTTTTTCTTTAAGCAAAGTAAATTACTTTTGCAAAGTCGTTAAAACTTCACTTGTATAGTTTTCCACCAATCTTCATATGACTGAAATCAGAAAAAGATGGACCGTTTTAAAAAGGGATTTTGTAAGCTCTCACCTTCAACCAAGAGGAATTAATCCGAGGTCCTGTTACCAAGGTCCATAATCCACCAACAATCTCTGTGACATAGAAGAAGAAAACTTCTCCCACCCTCTAGGTGACGTTTGCCATAATGATGGACTTTCCATAAGCTACAACTAGCGAAACTTTCCCTTCGACTGAGGCGCTTTCTTTACTGTCTGTAGGATTGATCGCTACCAAAATTTTATTTTTGTCTCCTTTAGAATTTGGTTTGTATTTTTGTCTAAAGACACCCAATCGTCCGTATCGGGCGAGAGATAGGCGCTCCGTTATCAATTCTAATTATATAGTACAGAATTCTTTTGGCAGGTTGTGAAAGGGGAGATCAATAAGAGTTAAAAGCTTTCATTTTCCACAATACACGTTCGCCTACGTTGTCCTTTTACGAGTGTGCTTTGAAAACGGGCGTTTTTCTTTGCCCGTACAATATGTGGAGGGTGAAGTAGAGGTGAGCCTACACCCTTATTGCTTTGCTCTTCTTAGCATGCATTGCCTCTGATGAAAACACGCACGGCTTTCGATAGACTATTATAATAAGGAAAGGAAAAATAAAATAAAACGCGTGTGGAACTATGAGAGTGAAATTGAAGGAAAAGGGCGTGGGGGGCATTGGTTTGAGGGGCTAGGGGCCCCGGCGAAAAATAGTTTCTTAATTTCTTTTGAAACGTGTAACGATCTGGACATGAAATATATGAATTGATTGTGTAACATGTAGATCTGGATCGATTAGTTGGCAGAAAGAGGCGTCAGGAGAGTCATGAACTAGTGAGCAGGTCATTCAGCGTGTCTGTACCTCATGGTTACTCCTTACCCGTGGCTTGGTGCCTGTCTGCATATCTGTTTGTCTTTCTACCTTCTTGGCTCTCTTCTCTTTCTTTGTCCGTGTCTCCATATAATTATATTATATCTTTCTCTCTCTCTCTCTCTCTCTCTCTCTCTCTCTCTCTCTCTCTCTCTCTCTACTATCTAACTGCTAACCTATCGATCTAGTTATTTTATTCATGTCCCTGTCTATCCACCAATCTACCCATCAAGCACGCCATATATTCGGCTCTCATGTGCGAAGCCCTATACTCGCAAAAATCAATTATGAATCTTTCACTCTTGTTCCAAAAAAAAAAAGAAGCTCCTGAGAAATAGGGAGACATGGGGAAAAAAGGAACAAAAATAATTTTTTTTTCTCTGTATGAAACCATTTCAGTATAGCAGAAACACAGGATTTTTTAAAGTCTGTTTGATTATGATAAATTTTGTTTGATGGAGCAAGCGAAATATAATGGAAAATTAAAAAGACATTTTCTTTTCCGTATTATTATTTTTATACTTGTAGGGAGAATAACTTTAATTTTTTTAAAGTTCCACTTAGTGGCACATAATCGTACATAATTTATTATGGGTTTAATTTTTACAAAAAGATCTTCAAATTGAAAAAAAAAATATCTCTCTCTCTCTCTCTCTCTCTCTCTCTCTCTCTCTCTCTCTCTCTCTCTCTATCTATCTATCTATCTATCTATCTATCTTTCTCTCTCACTTTCTCTCTCTCTCTCTAACTATCTCAATCGGAATGTCTGCTATTTCTCCGTCAGATGCCTCCCGTAGCTTGTCTTTGGCTCTCTCTCTCTCTCTCTCTCTCTCTCTCTCTCTCTCTCTCTCTCTCTCTCTCTCTCTCTCTCTCTCTCTCTCTCTCTCTCTCTCTCTCTCTCTCTCTTTCATAATGCTTTCCTGTTTAAAAAGCATTATGAAATCTGATAAGATTCCTTTTTCATGATTTGTTTTTTTATTCAAAGTTCTTTATATTGAAGATTCAATTTCGGGATTTCTTCTATTATACTATTGACCTGAAAAAGGAAACTCACTGCAGCACGTTGTGTTATATAACGACTTGGAAATTCAAAATTTTCAAATTTTTTCCATCTCGATCCTGAATCATTAATTCATTTTCTGATTCAACTTCGTTTAACAAAAATATCGACCACATATTTATTCATGTAAGGCATAGTAATAGTATTAGTAGAAGCAGTCGTATCAGTAGTAAATGTAGAAGTAGTAGTAGTAGTAGTAGTAGTGGTAGTAGTAGTAGTAGTAGTAGTAGTAGTAGTAGTAGTAGTAGTAGTAGTAGTAGTAGTAGTAGTAGTAGTAGTAGTAGTAGTGGTGGTGGTAGAAGTAATAGGAGTAGTAGTAGTAGAAGTAGTAGTAGTAGTAGTAGTAGTAGTAGTAGTAGTAGCAGCAGCAGCAGCAGCAGCAGCAGCAGTTGAAGTAGTAGTTGTATTAGGAGTATTGATTTATTATTATTATTTTTGTTATATTATTATTATTATTATTATTATTATTATTATTATTATTATTATTATTATTATTATTATTATTATTATTATTATTATTATTATTATTATTATTATTATTATTATTATTATTATTATTATTATTATTATTATTATTATTATTATTATTATTATTATTATTATTATTTTTATCAAAATTTGTTATACGTAGTTTTACTATTATTATTTTTATCATCATTATTACTATCATTATTATCATCTTTTTAGGTTCAAAATAAAAGTGCTACTAGAAAGTAAAGCCACAATCAGGAACAGAATACGAGAGAGGTCATCCTGTTTAAGCCAGTGTACACCAAGTTCTTTTCAACTTATTGTACTGATTCCCTGAGCAGCCATGCATGTATAAATGATCTTTTGTGAAGGTTGAAAACATCCAGTGAAAGTGAAAGGAGGAAAGGCCGTTCCGCTACAAGGCTGGCTTTGATCGATTTAAGAAAGTAAAATAATGTTCAGAGATAATTTTTTTCAGTACCATGTATCTTATTATAAATAAAGGGTTTTGATTGGAAATTTATAACTAAGTCAAATTTATAAAGAAATTGCAAAAGTAAATAAATAAATGAATAAAAAGAAATTATTGTTAAGCGTAAAGCGTTAAGCCTTAAAATTGATTCGTTGTCGGTTAGTCCTTTATGAAATTAAAACTAAAGGACTCGTTTCAAGTGTTGGAGGGTAGTGGATCTAGCATAGGGGAAAACTTAAGGTCTCTAGGTTGTAGTGATGTATATATTTTGAAAAAAAAAATTTTAAATGGCTAAAGCTTTTCAGAATGTACCTGTCCGATATTTATATCTTTTTGAGCCAAATTTTGTTGTAACAGAAATATCTTTATTGTTTCCCCTCCGTTATTAGAAAGTATTGAATATGTAGGTGTAATCAACAAAAGTTGAATTTTATTTTTTGATAAAAAGAGCCCTGTGCTTAGTCTAATTATGATACTTTTATTGCATACGAGTCTACATTACTATGAAATATCCATGTCCTTATAGTCGTAATTTTAAAATCATCTATTGTAATGTCATCATGGTGTTACTGATCTTTATTCAAAGTATCAAACTTTGGAAACCCTGCAATCATTTTGTTATAAACAAATTTAATTTAATTTTTTTAAACATAAAGAAAATAAAATATATCGGTGTTTGTTTCTCTTGCCAGAGCAAATTTCAACTTAGAGATCAAAACAGCCATCTACCTAAACGTAATTTTTTTTCCTCTTCTTTCTTTTCAAATCCGCGTTAAAAATTTTACCGAATCTTTTTTCGATACATGTATGCTCAAGGATAAATATCTAATCTAGCATGACCTCAACGTTTTGCTCTTGTGATAAATCATTCCCTATTAAGAGGGGAGAAAGCGCAAATACACAAGCCAAAACATTTAAAGCAACCTGGTGTTTCACCTTGCAGTCTTTATGCTGATTACACTTAGAATCTAGAGTTATAGATAGATCTACATGCTTCCCTTACAATTCTACTGTCATGTGTTGATCTTGTACCGTTTGCCGTGACCTTTTGTCAACGAGACATTAGAGACCACAAAAGAGACACTGGTCTTCTTTCTGAAGGCTTGATCTGCTTCGAGTATGCTCTCTCTCTTTATCTCTCTCTCTCTCTCTCTCTCTCTCTCTCTCTCTCTCTCTCTCTCTCTCTCTCTCTCTCTCTCTCTCTCTCTCTCTCTCTCTCTCTCTCTCTCTCTCTCTCTCTCTCTCTCTCTCTCTCTCTCTCTCTCTCTCTCTCTCTCTCTCTCTCTCTCTCTCTCTCTCTCTCTCTCTCTCTCTCTCTCTCTCTCTCTCTCTCTCTCTCTCTCTCTCTCTCTCTCTCTCTCTCTCTCTCTCCTTCTCTCTCACTCTTTCACTCTCTCTGTTTCCCTTCTCCCTTCTCTCTCTATCTATCTATCTATCTATCTATCTATCTCTCTCAAACACACACACACACACACAAACCACAATCCCCGTGCTCTTTTATCCCCTCCTCCTTTCACAACATGATAGCAGCAATCATAGCGACCAGTTTTCATGGTCGACAAGCTCCGACCTTCTGCGGTTCTTATTATCCGAGTTTTCTACAGTTTCTCTATGTAAATATTTGCCAGTTTGTCACCAGCGCTACTATTCGCTGTCTTCCTTTATAACTCGTACATGCTCCTCTAGCTTTTTTCTTCGCACCGTCTGGTGCCTTAGAATTAGAGTGCTCTTCCTTCCTCTTGCCACCTTTTGTATTCCGTTTAAAAAATGAATGCAGAGAACTTAGAAATATTTTCAAAAACTTTTTTTGTATGCCATTATGCTTTTATATTCTTGCTTGAAATTGACAATAATAAGACTCTTCAAGTAGTACTTTCAAAAAATTATTATTTTGGTTAATAATTATGAACGTTTGGGACGTGGGGCCTTATTGTGTAGAAATGTGTAACCTAATTTTGGTTGCGTCGAATTGTTTGTGTCTTAGACACTCTTTAATATTTTTGTAGTGATATTGCATTTTCAAAACTTGCGGTGGAAATCCTAAGAAGAATTTCTTCAAAGAATTTGAACTCAACCAGTACAACTTTATACTGTTCCAACTAACTCGTCGTCTAACAAACCTACCAAAGCTCTTTCAAAAGTAATAGAGGCAAGGGGTAATGCACCTATTTATCCTGCCTGTTGTAGTATAGACCTAACTTTGAAAAACAATATTTCCTCTGTAAAGATACACGTGTAGGGTATCATCTAGGGAAGAATATTTCCTCTGTAAAGATACACGTGTAGGGTATCATCTAGGGAAGAATATTTCCTCTGTAAAGATACACGTGTAGGGTATCATCTAGGGAAGAATATTTCCTCTGTAAAGATACACGTGTAGGGTATCATCTAGGGAAGAATATTTCCTCTGTAAAGATACACGTGTAGGGTATCATCTAGGGAAGAATATTTCCTCTGTAAAGATACACGTGTAGGGTATCATCTAGGGAAGAATATTTCCTCTGTAAAGATACACGTGTAGGGTATCATCTAGGGAAGAATATTTCCTCTGTAAAGATACACGTGTAGGGTATCATCTAGGGAAGAATATTTCCTCTGTAAAGATACACGTGTAGGGTATCATCTAGGGAAGAATATTTCCTCTGTAAAGATATACGTGTAGGGTATCATCTAGGGAAGAATATTTCCTCTGTAAAGATATACGTGTAGGGTATCATCTAGGGAAGAATATTTCCTCTGTAAAGATATACGTGTAGGGTATCATCTAGGGAAGAATATTTCCTCTGTAAAGATACACGTGTAGGGTATCATCTAGGGAAGAATATTTCCTCTGTAAAGATACACGTGTAGGGTATCATCTAGGGAAGAATATTTCCTCTGTAAAGATACACGTGTAGGGTATCATCTAGGGAAGAATATTTCCTTTATAAGGATATATGTCCCGCGTATCATCTAGAGAAAAATATTTCCTTTATAAGGATATATGTCCCGCGTATCATCTAGAGAAAAATATTTCCTTTATAAGGATATATGTCCCGCGTATCATCTAGAGAAAAATATTTCCTTTATAAGGATATATGTCCCGCGTATCATCTAGAGAAAAATATTTCCTTTATAAGGATATATGTCCCGCGTATCATCTAGAGAAAAATATTTCCTTTATAAGGATATATGTCCCGCGTATCATCTAGAGAAAAATATTTCCTGTATAAGGATATATGTCCCGCGTATCATCTAGAGAAAAATATTTCCTGTATAAGGATATATGTCCCGCGTATCATCTAGAGAAAAATATTTCCTTTATAAGGATATATGTCCCGCGTATCATCTAGAGAAAAATATTTCCTTTATAAGGATATATGTCCCGCGTATCATCTAGAGAAAAATATTTCCTTTATAAGGATATATGTCCCGCGTATCATCTAGAGAAAAATATTTCCTTTATAAGGATATATGTCCCGCGTATCATCTAGAGAAAAATATTTCCTTTATAAGGATATATGTCCCGCGTATCATCTAGGGAAGAATATATTCTCTTTAGGGATAGATGTATAGCGTATCATCTAGAGAAGAATATTTTCTCTATAAGGATATATGTGCCGCGTATCATCTAGAGAAAAATATTTCTTATTTAGGGATAAAATTATTGTGTAGCGTATCATCTAGAGAAGAATATTTCCTCTGTAGGGATAAATGTGTAGCGTATCATCTAGAGAAGAATATTTCCTCTGTAGGGATAAATGTGTAGCGTATCATCTAGAGAAGAATATTTCCTCTGTAGGGATAAATGTGTAGCGTATCATCTAGAGAAGCCCAGTTACGAAGTCCTTGATAATGCGACAACCTTCGAATCATCACCGAGAATGTTTAATTATGTCGTCCTTCGTGGGATGAGTTTAACACCATTATTTGAGAAAGTTTCGGCGCTCCCTAATCGTCTACTATGACCAATTTCTCTCGGGGTCTCCCCAAGGGAAATAACTGCTTGTGTCGGTGCCAATGGCAGATACTGACACCAGAGCTACCGAACGTGGAAGCAATTACAACCACGTTCAAACTAGATTGACCACCGTTGCTGCGCTCCCTTTCCACACGGACCAGTTCTCGTCTGGGCTGGGCAGGGGACGTAACTCCTATATCTTTTTTTTTTTTTCCTTTCACCGTTCCGATCCGCCGTGCCGACACAGCATGTTCTCCGAACATCCGTTTCTAGTAACCCGGGCCGCGCATGCGTGTGGCGGCGCCCGATGAGCTCTGGGCGGGAATGGGAAGGGAGTGAAGATGTAAAGAGTGTGTAGGAGGAGATGTTGCAATTTTCTCACTGATTACCCGCGAATGAGGGGTTACCTAAGCGTGTTGACCTTATCTGCTGGATAATTGGCAGGGTAAACACGTTTACTGACATGGCGGGACTTCTCTTTGAGTCAAAACCAGACCCAAACGTCTGGGGATGTTTCGTGCGATTGTGGTCGAGTCATTTTCTGGGTGGATCCGGAAACACTGCAACTCTTAGCATTATGACTTTTCTGTCTTGTCTCAAATTCTAGCATTCTATTTTGCACAAAAAAACCAAAATGTTATAAAAAAAAAAATCAGCTTCTATTTTTTACCCGCAAAGACAATTTTCATTCAATAAAAAAGTATGATACATTTAAAGTTACTAACTGTTTTTTTTTTTTTTGCTACCACAACTTATGCTTCTTCCCCATCACTCCCTCAACATTTTATTCATCGCGAAATAAGAACAAAGTATCCTAGTGGTGGCAAAGTTATTTTCTTTTATAACAAAAAAATTGAATTAGAAAAAATTATGTTATGGCTTTTTCCTTGCTATTATCACAATTTCTTATATACCTATTCAATAAATTGGTTTCATTACATTTCAATTTCATAACAATAAGAGATGTCACTAATATTATCACCAAAAGAGGCTTCATGCCTTAATTTACCAAATATATGAGTTTAGTGCCCTTAAACCTTTATAAAACGGAACTACAGTTACTTCTACAATTACATCTATCAAAAGGAATACAAAAAGGTCCAATATTGCTACTAATAAACATGTATTACTTCTACCACCACCACCACCACCACCACCACCACCACCACTACTACTACTTCTACTACTACTACTACTACTACTACTACTACAACTACTACTACTACTACTACTACTACTACTACTACTACTACTACTACTACTACTACTACTACTACTACTACTACTACTACTACTACTACTACTATTGGTATAAGCTATTTTCTCTTTGAGTGGCAAGGTGATGTGTGCCAAAGCATCTATAAATCGATGGTTCTAATCCCAACAACTCAAGCATTTTCGGTCATTTTCACTTGAAAGCCTTATCCTAACCACTGCTGGGCACTACCTAAAATTCTAGATCTTATAATTCTTAATTATAATTAACCAGTGGCTTGTCTCCTCTAGATCTAAATTTGAAACTACTTCTACTACTACTACTACTACTACTACTACTACTACTACTACTACTACTACTACTACTACTACTACTACTACTACTACTACTACTACTACTACTACTACTACTACTACTACTACTACTACTACTACTACTACTACTACTACTACTACTACTACTACTACTACGTCTACTACTACTACTACTACTACTACTACTACTACTACTACTACGTCTACTACTACTACTAGTACTACTACTACGACTACTACGACTACTACGACTACTACTACTACTACTACTACTACTACTACTACTACTACTACTACTACTACTACGACTACTACTACGACTACTACTACAACTACTACTACTACTACTACTACTACTACTACTACTACTACTACTACTACTACTACTACTACTACTACTACTACTACTAACAACAACTACTATTACTTCTAACTACTACTACTACTACTACTACTACTACTACTACTACTACTACTACTACTACTACTACTACTACTACTACTACTACTAACTACAACTACTATTACTTCTAACTACTACTACTACTACTACTACTACTACTACTACTACTACTACTACTACTACTACTACTACTACTACTACTACTACTACTACTACTACTACTTATACATCTCTCACTACTTCCACTATTTCTATTTCCGCAACTTTTATAACTAATTTGTTTTCTTTTCTTTATTTTTTTTTTTATTGTACTGATAACATCCCCACTATATCTTCCTTGCAATAAAACACAGAATATGAGTTTGTGGTATAAACACCTCTCAGGAAGCCATGCTGTTAACCCTAGTCCAGACAGTGTTAGGTTAACACCAAACCTATCCCCTTGTAATCGAACTCGCAAAAACTATGGAGCTTGTCCTTAGAACTGTGTATCCTCTGACCCTTCCAAGATTAGCCTCCAGTATCCGATTCTAATTCGGTTAAGTCCTCGCAATCTGAGATTCAAGATCTAAGATCATGTTTTCTCCAAATACAGACAAGTTTGTAAAAGCATACATACCCGTGAGTATGATAAGGGGAGTGCTATTTACTCTTTTATTTGTGGGGGGTGTTTTGTCATGTTTAAACAGTAAACAAACCTTTCAGTTATATTTCAATTAGTAATTCGGTAATAATAATAATATTATTTCCAAGCTGAATTTTTTTTATTTCGCAGATTTGAACGTACCAATGAAGATATCTATGAAAAGGTTTGTTTGTTTTTTTGTTTTTTTGTTGTTGTTGTTGTTTTTAATCTCACTGGACTATCAGGTTGTCTAACTTACTCCCAACAAGTTTAAAATGTTTTAGTCATAGATCTCAATTTACAACATTTTAAAATCCGGATTATTTGCCTTAATTGAAGTTAATTCAGTTTTGCGATGTTTATTATAAGTATTTAAGAAGAAAATTATATCTAATAGGAAGGGTCAGCTTACCTTATCTTACGATTCTTCTAAAGATTCATTGGCATGTAGGCTCATCCACGAGTTTTACACAAGACGGTCTACCTTTAGGCACTTTTTTCAGGAATTTTAAACTTACGATAATAAAGGTTTAAAAATAAGAAAAAAAAATAGATTAGAAAATTTCCAAATGAGCTGATTTCCCGTGTTACATTATATAATGATAGTATTACAAATTTGTGTTTCAAACAGATAAATGATAAACCTAAAAATGAAAGGGTATTTGGAAAAAGCATTCAGGCTTTTGCTACCACGGCTAGGATTCTCAGAGACTCGTAGAGATATTAGGGAAGTCAAGTAACATTTTGCTCGTTTCATCTTTATCGTCAATAGTAAAAGAACAGCAACGCCACTTGGTTTGATGTCTTCATCTGTCATTAAAAATATTTCGAAAAATCTCACCGCTCATGAATTGTAAGGTCTTAATATAATGCAATACTTTATCGCTTTTAATTATAACTATGCTCCGACTTAAAGCCAAGAGAGTTAAAGCTTCTTTTGCAATATTTGTTTCTTCTGTTATTTCATCTTTTCCACATATGTTACAAGTAGTATATTATTTTTAAAGATCTAAATTTCATATTTCTTATGCAAGTGTAACAAAAAAAAAGGAAGTAAAAAAAACCCTTAAAATGTCTTCATTATCAGCAGGCACACATTCTCAACCTAAACACAAGAGTTTTGAAAAATAATCGGCGATTCTCGCAAATTTCGTATGCTTGTTTTCCGACGAGATTTCTGCTATGTCATAAATTTTGGGTTTTGCACTTTCTAAACTCCAGAAGTGTTATGTGTTTTTAGTGGCCTCTAGTTGCAACCGATAACGTCAAATACACGAATTTTATTAGCCCCCTTGTTTAACACAAATAAACATCTGAACGAAGGCTTTTATAATATTTTAAAGATGCATCAGAGGAAGAAAAAGTATGCCTATTTTTTTAAAATCCATTTACACAGATAGGATTTAAATCAGAGAACATTCTATTTTCGTTTTCAATGATAAAGGCATAATTTGTGCACTCAAATATCGCTATATATTAGCGACAAAGTCATAAATCATCTGCAATAATAATCCATCGAAATAGCTTTACACTAGACGTAACACCATCTGGTGAATGAACTTTAGAAATATCGAAGTTTGTAAAGAAAATAATGATCTTAATAAAACACATGCACTAGTCAGCAGTTAATGATTAGGAGGAAACAAGAATGTGTCGATTATTTTATTTTAATTTAATAACTTTTTGGGTCATAAAATTGTCAAGATGAACGGTTAATTAAGTTTGTCGCCGTTCGATTAAAACATAGGAGAATATATGCAAGGGTCGTTAAACTTTAAAATGAAGAAATTTTTTAAAACATTGAGAACATGGAATACCTTGTAATAAAAAGACATAAAAAGATTATAATTTTATTAGAATCCCTCGAAAAACTTTGAATCCTTTACCCATTGATAAAGTAATGCACATTCAATAGATCGATAGATCTATATAAATCATTACAGAATTATTAGTTATACTGAGAAGTTTTTTAGGTTGGATATCTTCTTCTCAGCACATCTTTAACTTAAGTTTAAATCTTTTACCATAAAAAAATAAACTTTCACGTTGTCTCAAGTGAAAGTAACAATAAAAGTAATCATTGCCCTTAGAAGTATATTTTGTTATCAAAATTCACTAACATTATGAACTATATTCTTTTCAGGGTAATCATTATTACTCTTATTGTCAACCATTAAGATAAATCTAAAGAATTTAGACAACTGATAAAGGTCATTGTTATGATTAAATCACTTACTTTTTATACCTTACCTTAATAGTGCTCTTTCATTGAACTTGATTATAATTATATGTAAGTATAAATTGTTGTCGTTTTGTTTTTGTTTTTTTTTTGTTTTTGTTTTTGCTTTTGTTTTTGTTTTTGTTTTGTTTTTTGTTGTTTTTTTGGGGCGGGGGGGGTTGCTTTTGTTGTGCTTGACACTATTTTACCTGCATGCAAACTGCATTTGCGCATCATAATGTAATCCCACTAATAATATTTTCTAAACAGAAAATATTTCTTTTTAACCCTATTTACTCTAATGCGACCAGATGCGACTTAAAAATACATATACTAAAAACCCTGATGCGACCGGATGCGACTGAGATGGGACTATAAGCACTACCTTATTGTAGACAACATACTAGATCTTTACCTCTAGAACTGTATTTAAGGTGACTATTACTCCTTTCTAGAGAAGAAGAGCTTCAAAATAACACCAAAAGTAGAAAGATCGAACTGAAACTTTGTCCTCTCTGATTTTTTTAACTTTCACTTTGATTGACGTCAACAATCAGTCAAAATGGCTTTCAACTTCATGCAATACATTGATTGATAACCCTAATCTGGAAAGTTAGACACTCCTAATGACAATTCTGGCGAAAGTGACATAGATCTAGACTTTGAACCTTTGAACCAAGACTGAAGGAAAGAGCATTTTGAAGCGGGTCCATATTGACATGTTTACTCCAGAAAGTAAACATCTTTTGAAAAAGAAATGTTGTGTCATCACTTGGTGCATGATCTAATGACTAGGGTGGTATAGCAGAGCTCTTGCTAGGGCGTGGAATGCCTTCAACTTTACTTTGATCGATGAAAGGTGGAGTCTGACACTCTTAGACACGTAGTGCTCGTCAGATTTCGTTTCATGGACTCGATTTGGACTCAGATAACGTTGAAGTCCGTGGGCTGAGCGAGTTTTGCTAACCATCATTCTTTAAAACATCTTCATAATTATACAAGAAAAGTTTCTACTATCTCAACTAGGTGTATTTTTTTTTATAAATCGAGATCCAAAAAGGAAAAGGATATTTCAAGTTTTGATGTAATTTTTTTTCAAATCCAAGTCCAAAAAGTGAAAAAATATTTCAAAGTTCGATGTTTTTTTTTGTTTTGTTTTTTAAATCTAAACCCACAAAGGGAAAAGATATTTCAAAGTTCCGTGATTTTTTTTAATCGAGACCAACAAAGTGAAAAGATATTTCTAGTTTCCATGATTTTTTTAAATTGAAACCCAAAAAAGGAAATATATTTCAATATTGTAATTTTTTTAAATCGAGAACCAAAAAGGAAAAAGATATTTCAAGGTTCCAAAAGTAGACGATATTGATTTTCATCAAAACTATGGCCTGACATAAAAGGCCTAGGATTTGTCTTAACTAACCTGTGTTTTCAAATCTTTTCTAAAAGATGTTTTATCTTGAACTTGGTCTCTTTCTTTCATTAAATAGTTTGAGGCCTTTTTTCACCAACAGTGTCAACCATAATGTAGATATTGGTTTCATTTAGAATTTGGTTGGTCAGAAAAAAAAGATAAATGAAATCGTTAAGCCAATAATATAAAAAAGAATCACATCACATAACAAGATGCCCTCGGTGAAATAGCCAATGTGTATATAAATTATTTGTTTTGGACCCTTTTATCCCTTTTCAGCGGCGATATAACGGTAACTTTATCTTTTTGGATTTGAAAAAGAAGTTTTAGTCAAATTACAAGCTTTCACCCTTTCCAAAATAACAGTTTTCTGACAGAGCAGTTTTTGTTTAAGATTATATTATTTCGGAGGACTTATAAGAAGAGAATCAAGCGTATCAAAGTATCTTTATACAACATCCAAATATGAAAAAAAGAATACCTCATCGAAGTGATGAAATAAATTATGTGTTAATCGAAAGTAAACTTCAGCACATAATAATAAAGAGATACAACCTTCGAGTGTTTGCCTACAAGCTGTCTTGTGCCTGGGCTGCATCAGGAGAAGTAGCAACGTCTGATTATTTCTTAGGTTGGTGTTTAATAATGGCACACTTTTGTGTCTCACAGTATGCATGCTTTGAAGCTATTATCTAGATAGGACAATAATCTTTGGTGCCCACCGGAAACAGTTTGTAGCTGCTTTTTTTAAGCCCGAGAGGCAAAAGACTGAGTCCTTTTTATGAACCCGCCTGTTAAAACAGGGAATTACTGACATCGGCTCTCTGGTGCTGTATCAGTTCTCTCCAACAAGGCGTTCGCTGAGCCCGACGGGAGTGTTAAAACTGGGAGTTATTGACATCGGCTCTCTGGTGCTGTATCAGTTCTCTCCAACAAGGCGTTCTCTGAGCCCGACGAGAGTGTTAAAACTGGGAGTTATTGACATCGGCTCTCTGGTGCTGTTTCAGTTCTCTCCAACAAGGCGTTCACTGAGCCCGACGGGAGTGTTAAAACTGGGAGTTACTGACATCGGCTCTCTGGTGCTGTATCAGTTCTCTCCAACAAGGCGTTCACTGAGCCCGACGGGAGTGTTAAAACAGGGAATTACTGACATCGGCTCTCTGGTGCTGTATCAGTTCTCCCCAACAAGGCGTTCGCTGAGCCCGACGGGAGTATTAAAACTGGGAGTTACTGACATCGGCTCTCTGGTGCTGTATCAGTTCTCTCCAACAAGGCGTTCACTGAGCCCGACGGGAGTATTAAAACTGGGAGTTACTGACATCGGCTCTCTGGTGCTGTATCAGTTCTCTCCAACAAGGCGTTCGCTGAGCCCGACGGGAGTGTTAAAACTGGGAGTTACTGACATCGGCTCTCTGGTGCTGTATCAGTTCTCCCCAACAAGGCGTTCGCTGAGCCCGACGGGATTGTTAAAACTGGGAGTTACTGACATCGGCTCTCTGGTGCTGTATCAGTTCTCCCCAACAAGGCGTTCGCTGAGCCCGACGGGAGTATTAAAACTGGGAATTACTGACATCGGCTCTCTGGTGCTGTATCAGTTCTCCCCAACAAGGCGTTCGCTGAGCCCGACGGGAGTATTAAAACTGGGAGTTCGTAACATACAAGAAATGCTACTGCACACAGTGATACTAAAAATTCACACCAACGATTTTGAGGCATCGTTGGTGTGAATTTTTAGTATTACTGTGTGCAGTAGCAAAACTGGGAGTTAGTAACATACAAGAAAGGCTACTGTACACAGTAATACTAAAAATTCACACCAACGATGCTTTACTAACTCCCAGTTTTAACACTCCCTCTGTGAAAGCCTTGTTGGGGAGAACTGATGCAGCATCAGAGAGCCGAAGCCAGGTTTGATGGTGAGATGTTCGTATTAGATTTTGTCGACTCAGATATAATTATAGTAGTTTGCTGACTAAGTTACGGGACAGATACGTGGATAAAAAGGGTTGGGTGGGGAAGAGAGAGAAAGAGAGAGAGAGAGAGAGAGGGGGGGGGGGGTAAGAGGGAGAGAGAGGAGGGAGAAGGAGCGACAGAGAGAGAGAGACAGAGACAGAGACAGAGAGAGAGAACGCTTCTCAAAAAAGTTTTTTGTTGCAGAGAAGGAATTTCGAGACAAGAATTTGTCTCTGTAGAACTTTACTTGACTAGGTAAATAGCACCTCAAAACGATTTAGGAGACTCTTTTTCCGAGAGGGTAATTGCTTCATGCTACGGGTTAACGATGCTTTACTTACTGGAAAGTACTATTGGTACTTCTGATTATATGTCCAAGAGGACCGACGTTCACAGGATTTAAAATGTTCTTAAGAGGTACAAAGAGGAAATATACTCAATAGATGTATTATTAATCGTAAGAATTGGCGGCTCTAAAAATTATTCGTGCAAATACGTACACAAAACGTCACTGACGTGGTGTTTTGTTTTAACTATGTTCTTTCTTTACAACCGTTTGCCATATTTAGATGAGCTTCAAAAAGCAGGCATTTAATGTAATGGTTATTATTTTAACTAGACAGAAAGCGATGAAAGTTTTAAAGTTAATAGCGAATGACAAAAAAGCAAAACAAAAAAAAAAACAGATTCTCAAACAGAAAAGTAGAAACGAAGAATACGAAAAAACAATTAATGAAAATCTTGTGAAGTGCGTTCTCCTCAGGCAAATCTTTTATTAATTACAAAATATGCAAATATACATAATACTTTACCTGAGATCTTTCAAAAATAAAATTGATGCAAACAAATCAAAAAGGACATATTTAGGAAATTCTCTTTTTAGATAAATTCATTATAGAAAAGGCGCTATCTAAAAAATATTTCCCTCAGATTGACATCAAATGTAACTTCTTTCAAATCATTGCGTCTTCAAAAAAAGTTTTATTATACCGATACTTACTAAAAATTCACTCTTCACTGAAAAAGAGACGACACCAATTCACAGGAAAATCAGAAAGGCACTTGACTCTAACAAAGTTAGAATTTCACTTAACTCAATACATTCTGTATAAAGTTGTCATCGGCCTTAACCACATGTATCTCGATGTACAGAATGTTTAACATTGAACTTTTCATTTCTGTCAGTGAATCAGCTATTCTAAACCCTTAATTTATAATGTCCCTAAATCTCCTAAGCCCCTTAAGTTTTATACTAGCAAACACTCATTCTCGCGTCACCACACGTCTTATTGTGTTGTGTTTAGCCTGTTAACTCCGTCATATCTCACAACACTTAAAACTCGTAGTTCACAACATAGATACAATAATTTTTTCGGTTATTTCCAAAAAAAAAAAAAAATTGAAAATGCAATGACAAATTTAAACACGTATTATTAGAAATATGTACAACCATCATAAACTGATATAACCGTGAAAGATGATGAAAGGAGAATTTTGACATTATTATGAACTTGTGGTTATTAATAAACGGTACACAATAATTAAATACTACAGTGTGTGACAACAACTGGAAGAGGTATGTACAGACGATCCATGTCTACAGAGTTATAGATATGTATTGATTCTCATCTTTTTGTCAAATAAATTCAGCCTTTATAGCCTATTTTTTTTTTAAAAATTTGCTTTGCTTCGATCTTAGGTACAGTGAGTTTTAAGCAGGTCTTTACATAGCAGAAACCGAGGCGAGTTATTCATTAATAGTGATTAGACATAAAAAAATGTTGTTCCATGTTGAAGGTTCTTTACTCCTTAGCTAGCAGCAAAGTAAGGTATTGTTCAGCACCCAATTTACTTTGTGTTCTAAGAGGGGGGTGGTTACGACTGTAACGCCAGAGGTGATTCGTAACAATCCCCATTCTAGGAGGTTCCAAGTTGTATCACCTCTGATTCCTCCCGAATGTCACATTATATAGAGAGAGTTTTACTCGTACCGTGTAGCACCCATTGAGAGCAAGTTGGGGCTCAGTTGTTCAAGATTTCTAATACCTTTAGATCAATACTCCTCTTGAGTGGTCATGATTGACCTGGAGTTAAGAACCAGCAAACAAGCATTGCTTAGGTGAACGGGCAAAATGGCAACTTCTCCCTGTTGTTCCTGTATTTGAACAAGTCTAGTCTTTTTATTGCTATGCTGTGCGTTTAACTTGTCTGTAGTTAGACCGCACAGTCTCTCACCTTTGCTTCTTCCGTTTTAATCTTAAGCGATAAATCATTTAATTTTCAACATCATAACACTGGCGGAGATATACGACATGAGAGAATTTACGTCCAAGTCAAGAGAATTAAAAAATAATATGACCGTCCTGCAGACTTATTGTTTGATTTTTCTTAAACAAGCTTTGGACAAATTAATATATCAGACTGGCCCAGACAATAACTCCTGCAACAAGGTATTTGTTATTAGACCATAATTATGTCATAAAAAATACTTCTTGAAAATAATAATCGAAACTAATTGTTGCAGATCACTTCAAGTATTCTTAACAACAGCTAATATTCTTATCCATTAGTATCAACATTGTAATTTCACATAAAAGATTCGAGAAAAAATCTTGCCGTAACTATTCTGCCCCCCCCCCCCCCCCCAAAGGCAGACCGACGTATCTAGAGATTTTGTGCTTTCGGGAAAAATGCAAAAAACATTCGATGGTCAACATAAAAACTTAAGATACGCCGATTGGATAACTAAAAAAACTTGGAGTACCGATAAAGATACGTCGCTCTGCCATTTACTCAAGTTGGATAATACTTTAAATAGTCAGTTTATGCAAACAAATTAGAAAACAAGCTTTTGTCAGATACGTCGGTCTGCCATTTGGGGGGCAGTATTGGCTTAAGTAAATATCTTAGGGTACACATACTGAAATGTTTGTAAATATTGATATTATCAAGTTTCATGTAAAAAGGCAGTACCAATGGATGTGACCATAGGAAATATAACTTATCGCTATAAAAAAGAATTGCAAAAAAAAAAATAATACTATTTGATTACTTATTATATTGTTGTTTTTGTACCAGGAGGAAGTTGGGATGCAGAATTGTGATTTATAATAATTGCCCTTAGATAGTTCAGGTTCTTGGATACCATAGACACTCAGCTTCCATTAGTGACTCTGGAAATCTTTAAGTATGAGCTGGTATTAACAAGTAGGCGTAGAGAGTTGTTATGGTGTATAGTAATCGAAGACAAAAGCGTAAGCCATATTGCCTGACAATGGTCTGCACTTGAAATAAAAATCAAAATCAGAGCATGAATGGTAGATGAATTTACAATCACATTTATTTTACAAAATCAATTCCTACATAGTTTAAAGGCACTTTCCAGAATATGTATATGACTTAAGCTCTTGCAAATTGACACGGCGCAACTGCGTTACGTTAAATTCGATGATATAAATAGAGCGATACGCAATATTTTGTTGATGTTTAAGTAGGCAAAAAATATTGATTATCAAATTAGAGGCATAACAGATGTACATAAATATGAATAATATTTTATGTAGTTTTTGTCCTTTTCTTATCCCAGTCGGAATATCTTTGTCTCAAACAGTCATTCCATAAAGATTCGAGACGGCAGTCGAGCATTCTTGCTTTTATAAAAAAGGAAAAAAAGCTGCGTGATTTTAATCAGGCTAAAAGCAAAATCGAGCAATTTTTCAATCAACATCTGTGGAGTTCGAATTCAATCCTCATCCACGACATGATCACATGTATGATTTCAAGACTTGTCATTAGCAGAGAAAATTGCTCTATTCGATGGCAAAAAGGCTTTATTTTTGCACCATTGTACGATGTTTGTGAAGAGACTTGAATAGTTTCCTGATCAACTTAAAAGGTGAATGTCATAACAATCTGATGTTTTTTTTTTCCTTTTCCAAGTCAAGGCCAAATTTTTGCATGACTGTTGTAGGAGGCAAGGTATGCATTCTGTCGCTGTGTTTGACAATATGTCGAGACGCTCAAAGGCATTAAACTCTTCAGGTGTAAAGTTAAATAACACTATCTGGACGGATGTCACATAATCAGCACCCAAAGTTTTCATCGTAGAAAAAAACTTGATACCTTTCACTGTTTGGAAAAGATTAGATGAATTGAAGACCTATTTAAAGGTAGCAAATGTTTAAATTGAAACAAATCACTACCTGACATGCATATGTCACCCGCTAGGATTTCATGTAAACCACCAATAATTGTTTCAGAGAGACAGGCCTGTATGTGCCAACAGGTTTGCAACAGCTTGGGCTTATGTGAAAGTCCATACAATTTATATATATATATATATATATATATATATATATATATATATATATATATATATATATATATATATATATTTATTGCAATTAAAGTTGTATTGAGAGATTAACCACATCCGAGTCAATATTCTTTGCCAATCCTATTTAGTTTCATCGCAGTAACTTTATCTGTTGACTGTTGACTGTTGACTTTATCTGTGTATCCGCGTCATCTTATCTTCAGGGCCCAATACTCCCGGCACCCGAACACTGCTGGTGGAAGTTACCAGGGGGCGGAACCGAGTACAAGTCGTGACGCTGAGTGGGCGTGCCGACGCATGCGCCTTGAAACGCTTCCGGTGACGGATGGTGGTGCTGGTGGTGTTGAGGGTGGGCCAGTTGCCCAGGGGCAGCAGACGGGGACGAGTAGAGTAGCTGGGAGTCGTTCCATCCGGCATACATGGGCGGCACGGCTGGGGGCCACTTGCTGCCCAAGGACTGAGCCGCGTCTGTCGACAAAAAAAAATGATGGTTTTGTGGAGGCGGCGTCACTCAAGAACATTAAAGACTTATAAAGGTTAATTATGAAACTTACGCATTATATTATTTTCAATGGTTTATTATAGTTGGTAATAGGAAAAATGCCTGTTAATGTCATTGTTTTTCTTAAAAGTGAATACTTTGTAAAATCTTTTTTTCCCTTTTTTATATAAAATTTTGTGTTAGTTTGCTTCGACAAATTGCCTTTTGCAGCCTCTAAAAAATTAAATGTTTCAAATTGATTCAAATAATATATTCAAAATTATGGATTTGCAATATAAGATGATGGTAAAGATCAAAGCTGAAACTTTGATAGATAATATCATATTGTAGATTTAGCCAAAAAGCGCAAAGGCCATGCGCAAGCTTCTGTTACATTATCCAAATCAGTCGAGTGCAACCCATATCACATATAAAGATTGACATTCACGATAAAGCAATATTTGTGGCTTTTCAAGATTGTGTGCAATTATCAGACCAGACAATGTATTAAATTTTAACTCTTTTGAAAGAATAAAATGGTGAGGTGATCCTGTTATAAATATTTTTTTTTTTTTTAAATTCGAATTTCCGCGAACAACTCATTAAGGCTTATTCACGCCCTGACAAATAAGTGATATTATGAAAATGTGATAAAATAGAATCAGCAATTCTAGCCTTTGAAGTCATATGTAGAAGCCAGTTTTTTAAATTGAAAAGTGTTGAATGGACTTGATTTAAATGATTGTGTTAAATTATAAATTTAATTACCAAACATCGTAATCTCCTTATAGAATTATATTATACAAACTGGTTCTTAATTATAACAGTCTCTGCTTAACTTCCTTACTTAGAATATTTTTCTGGATAAGTAGAGGATAGAATTCGTATAAAGTTTCTTCCATACATCAATTTATAAAAAGCACCGTGGCATTTTGTTTGCTAGCAGTCTTTGAATTCATTATTTCTGTTTTAATCCTTTTTTAACTAGTTCAACTTCTCATTACGCTGAGTTTAATCATAAAAAAGATGCTAATTTAAATTCTATGCATCAGTGAGACACATTTTCAGACTTTCAATCGTCACAATCATTGTGTTTCATTAGACGTTTCATGACTTCGAAATTTTCCTAACATATTCTGTTCCGACTTTCCGAGAAAAGAACAGATTCTTTCCGTACAACTGGTCTTGTTTGGACGTACCCATGGATAGATGGTATCCCTTGATCGCAGACATAGGGCTCCACATATTGTTGCCGTAGTGATTGTACATCTCCATCCACATCATGGACGAGTCTGGGTTCTGAATGAGACACAGAAAGCGGTTGATTGGCTAGGGAAATGCCGCACATATTCTGACTGCTATCAACAAGCAGGTAAACGAAAACTATGTTTAACAAATTTAAGGACAATAAATACAGGGAAAAAGGTACTATTTGCAATTTGTTGAAATGACTCACCGTCAAATTAATAAGGAAAAAGGCGTTTTATGACCTATCCTTCAAAATGCTTAATTATTGCTTCCCAACGCTTTTTTTTAATCTCTCCAGGACCCTAAGCATATTAGAAAGTTTTCACTTCTTAGCTTGAAACTGATTCCTCGAATTCTGGTTGACGCAGGATGCCCCAGCCCCCGCTCTTTCTTCTATAGGAGTCCTGTTTCACCACTTTAACAACATCCCCCTAAACCTCGCCCTTTTTACTTATTTTGCTTTAAACAGGGGTTCTCTTCGATTCTGTGCCTGAGTGTGCCCAGTTCTCTAACCTCCCCCATCCAGTATACCGTTCACAAGCACACACACACACACACATAATTTGCTATGATATCTACGAACTTATCCTGTATATGAAAAGATCAGCATACATCAACATCCAATGATCCAATTTTGAGGGGAAGAGAGAGGGGGGGAGGGGGAGGGGTTGCAGAAGACTTCGTTAATAGAACGTTGCATTGACATGCAAGACATCATCTAGAGCAAGGAGTTTTGACGCAAAACCGTCATCTTCATACATGGTTCTTCGGTTATCGGTAATTTAACGATTAAATTATCATTGCATAATCCACAGCCGAGTCATTTACTGTAGTGGTGTGGTCGGATCCAACATAACCAGACCTATATTCGACTTGACAGGAAACCTTGGTGTCCGTGCGTGTTTTATTTTATTTTATTCTTATTTTTTTTTTAGGTGCGGGGGACGTTGAAAGACAGAAACTAACCACAGAGCTACACACCCCCAAGTTTTCTCTCGTAATTCTTCCAGGAAATCTCAAAAGACATAATTCACCCACAAAAAAGCACAAAGTGTCAAACATTGCAAAAGAAGAAGCCTTCCACTCGATGTTAGAATGTTTCTCTCTTCCTCAATCTCCCCAATCTAACCGCTCACCTGTACCTGAGAGTAGGCGCCGTGCCTGCAACCTCCCCAATCTGACCGCTCACCTGTATCTGAGAGTAGGCGCCGTGCCTGCAACCTCCCCAATCTAACCGCTCACCTGTATCTGAGAGTAGGCGCCGTGCCTGCAACCTCCCCAATCTAACCGCTCACCTGTATCTGAGAGTAGGCGCCGTGCCTGCAACCTCCCCAATCTGACCGCTCACCTGTATCTGAGAGTAGGCGCCGTGCCTGCAACCTCCCCAATCTAACCGCTCACCTGTATCTGAGAGTAGGCGCCGTGCCTGCAACCTCCCCAATCTAACCGCTCACCTGTATCTGAGGGTAGGCGTCGTGTCTGCAACCTCCCCAATCTAACCGCTCACCTGTATCTGAGAGTAGGCGCCGTGTCTGCAACCTCCCCAATCTGACCGCTCACCTGTATCTGAGAGTAGGCGCCGTGCCTGCAACCTCTCCAATCTAACCGCTCACCTGTATCTGAGAGTAGGCGCCGTGCCTGCAACCTCTCCAATCTAACCGCTCACCTGTATCTGAGAGTAGGCGCCGTGCCTGCAACCTCTCCAATCTAACCGCTCACCTGTTCTGAGAGTAGGCGTCGTGCCTGCAACCTCTCCAATCTAACCGCTCACCTGTATCTGAGAGTAGGCGACGTGCCTGCAACCTCTGCAATCTAACCGCTCACCTGTATCTGAGAGTAGGCGCCGTGCCTGCAACCTCTGCAATCTAACCGCCCACCTGTATCTGAGAGTAGGCGACGTGCCTGCAACCTTTCCAATCTAACCGCTCACCTGTATCTGAGAGTAGGCGCCGTGCCTGCAACCTCTGCAATCTAACCGCTCACCTGTATCTGAGAGTAGGCGACGTGCCTGCAACCTCTGCAATCTAACCGCTCACCTGTATCTGAGAGTAGGCGTCGTGCCTGCAACCTCCCCAATCTAACCGCTCACCTGTATCTGAGAGTAGGCGACGTGCCTGCAACCTCCCCAATCTGACCGCTCACCTGTATCTGAGAGTAGGCGCCGTGCCTGCAACCTCTCCAATCTAACCGCTCACCTGTATCTGAGAGTAGGCGCCGTGTCTGCAACCTCCCCAATCTGACCGCTCACCTGTATCTGAGAGTAGGCGTCGTGCCTGCAACCTCTTCAATCTAACCGCTCACCTGTTCTGAGAGTAGGCGCCGTGCCTGCAGCCTCCCCAATCTAACCGCTAACCTGTATCTGAGAGTAGGCGCCGTGCCTGCAACCTCTCCAATCTAACCGCTCACCTGTTCTGAGAGTAGGCGCCGTGCCTGCAACCTCTGCAATCTAACCGCCCACCTGTATCTGAGAGTAGGCGCCGTGCCTGCAACCTCTCCAATCTAACCGCTCACCTGTTCTGAGAGTAGGCGCCGTGCCTGCAACCTCTGCAATCTAACCGCCCACCTGTATCTGAGAGTAGGCGCCGTGCCTGCAACCTCCCCAATCTGACCGCTCACCTGTATCTGAGAGTAGGCGTCGTGCCTGCAACCTCTCCAATCTAACCGCTCACCTGTATCTGAGAGTAGGCGCCGTGCCTGCAACCTCTGCAATCTAACCGCTCACCTGTATCTGAGAGTAGGCGACGTGCCTGCAACCTCCCCAATCTGACCGCTCACCTGTATCTGAGAGTAGGCGACGTGCCTGCAACCTCTCCAATCTAACCGCTCACCTGTATCTGAGAGTAGGCGTCGTGTCTGGGCCCAAGGGACATATCGTAGCCCTGGTTGGCGGCTGTTGCCATAGCCCGCATCGTGTGGAGCTGACCAAAACGCTCTCGCTTTCTCCACTTGGCACGCCTGTTCTGGAACCACACCTGGGGGACACGAAAGTAGAACAGAACTGATTGGGGCCATTTATTGATAAGCATAACTTCCCGACAAGTTTTAACTTCATGGTTGTGGTACAGGCTTCAACAAATCGCAAAGTTCCTACTAAGTTGTCAAAACTGACAACAATCTTCATGGGTTGAAACGCTAAAGAATATATACGAGTTCATACATCAAACTGGAGAAATGCAAAGTAAGAGCATGGCGAATTTTATTCTTTACCTTTTAACACATTAATAAGACAGAGACCTTTTCTGCACGTTTTTTTTTTTTCGAAGAAACTTAGATTATATTATTTCATGAGAGCAAAGCAGTTAAAGAGACTAAAATCTCTAGATTGCTTCTGTTATTCAAACTGTTTATGGCAGCCGATAGAAGTCAAATGTGTTCAGTCTATAAATAGGTATTTAAAAAGATTTCGAGAGGTATAAACTTATATAATAATTATGCATACAAGTCCTTTCAAGTCAAGATATTTCTCTCCATGCGATAATTATACCGTCACGAAAAGATTTTGGCTTTATTCACGATTTTAACAAGCAGATTTAAGATTGCCATCACATGATAAATCATTTTCTAAGGAATCCTTTTAAATGTTCAAGATTTTTGACGACCATATCATAAAACAACAAAAGAAATAGCGAATCCGAATAGGCAGATTATACTCACAAAACTGTTGTTTGATAACTTTAATACCTTCTAAGTTTTTCCGAGGGATCTTAGACAAAGAGCATGCTTCGAAACAAGTCTGTAATGGGCTTTAGTAGACTTATCATTAGCGAAAAGGAAAAGAGACACCAGAAAGATAGATACCCGGAATGATTTATAGATGAAGCGAGAGGGAGAGAGAGAGAGAGAGAGAGAGAGAGAGAGAGAGGGAGAGAGAGAGAGAGACAGACAGACAGACAGACAGACAGACAGAGAGAAAATGAGACGGAAAGGAAAGTAAGCCTTTAGATTTTTTTTTTATGTTTCCTATTGCACTCTGTTTTCTTAATGTTACTTTTTTTTTATCCCTCCATCTCTCTTTTTCTCACTCTCTTTCTCATTATTACCCACTCCTTATCTCTTTTATGCTCTCTTGCTGTCTCACAAATACTGCTTATCTTTTTGTCTCTCTCTCTCTCATTTTCTCTCTGTCTGTCTGTCTGTCTGTCTGTCTCTCTCTCTCTCTCTCTCTCTCTCTCTCTCTCTCTCTCTCTCTCTCTCTCTCTCTCTCTCTGTCTGTCTGTCTGTCTCTCTCTCTCTCTCTCTCTCTCTCTCTCTCTCTCTCTCTCTCTCTCTCTCTCTCTCCCCTCCCTATACACCCATCTTTCTTTTCTCCTCTGTAGACACACATACAATTTCCGTTTTCTCCCACAAAGTCCAACCAACCAAATAATTGAAAGTTCATGTTGCATTAGGTCAAGGCGAACCAATTCAACACTTCGTATACATCTACAGCACGCTTTTTTCCCCATCTTTTTCTCTCTCTCTTTTTTTTTGTCCTCATTTAAATCCTTGCCCTAACTCTCGCCACATACCAGAACAGCATCCTTTTTAATTCCAGGCATGAGCCTTGATCTGATGGGGCCAGATGCCACACACGGAGAGAGTGGAAGAGAGAGAGAGAGAGAGAGAGAGAGAGAGAGAGAGAGAGAGAGAGAGAGAGAGAGAGAGAGAGAGAGAGAGAGAGAGAGAGAGAGAGAGAAAGAGAGAGAGACAGAGACAGAGACAGAGACAGACAGACAGAAAGAGATAGAGAGGTAGATAGAGGTTAGAGATAGAGATAGAGAGAGAGTTAGAAAGAGAAAGAGAGAGATATAGAGGTATATAGAGCGGTATATATGATAATTATAGTGAGAGATAGACACACAGACAGACAGATATAGAAAGAGATAGAGATAGTCAGAGAGAAAAAGAGAGATAGAGAGAAAGAAAACTAGAAGAGGCTGCTGCTCAAGCTGTTGTTGTAGCTGCTACGGCCGCCGAGGATGATGGCACGGGCAGGCTGGCGGGGGAGACAACCCCCGTGACATCCATGGCGTCAGGCACTTCCGATCTCCCAGACCAGGACGAGACGTGCCGAGACTGCTGACTGCCAGGCAAGGCTAATCCAAGCCCCTCAGCCGCCCGGCCAAGCACTGACGTCTGCGGTTTTTTCCCCCGCCTGGGTACTTGTTTTTATATATTTATATACAAATATTTTAACCGTGGGCTCCTTTAAGTTAAGCGCATCGATGTTCGACGGCGTTTAAGTGGTTTTTGTTTTGTTTGGGGATATTTGGGGTTGTTTTGTTTTTGTTTGTTTTTTTTTTTTTGTTTAACTTTGTCGCACAAAGCATTTTGTAAATGCGAGTTTCAAATTCATGGTACACAAGCACAAATGATGCAGCTTTGATAAAGGGTGTCAAAAGAGTTAGATAGATAGACAGTTACATGGATGGATAGATAGATAAATACATAGATAGATAAATAGATAGATAGATGATAGACAGATAGATACATATATATATACGTACATATATACATACATAAATATATACATACATAAATACATAAAATAGTTGAATAGACAGGCAACTTCGTAGACTAGATATTTCAAGAATAGATAGATTGATTGCTAGATTGATAGACTCATAGGCCACAGCAGATAGATAGATTAGTAGCGTGATAGATAGATAGATAGATAGATAGATAGATAGATAGATAGATAGATAGATAGATAGATAGATAGATAGATAGATAGATAGATTAGTAGCTGGATAGATAGATAGATAGAATCGGTAGATTGATATACAGAAAGATAGGCTAGTATAGATACATAAATGTACAAAGATATATCGAGAAACCTGTTTACATCAGATCCGTATTTTCTCCCAGGACATTGGAAACATTCAATTCATGGATTTATAGCTAACAAGATTCTTGCTTCTTGATAAGTTCTATTGATAAAACAAGAAAGGTTGAGAAAATGTTGGTTTTTTTTTTTTAAATTTGTACTTAAGTTATAAAATCTCCTGATTTTTTATTATATAAATACAATTAAATTACCACAAACAGCAAGTAACAATCAAATAGCACTAGGCCTACGCCCATCTCAGAAGGATATTGAATTCCTCGACCCCCAAACTTAAACCCCTCCAAGACCAATTCAGCGGTACCTGTTCTTCACCTTGGTGCCATATATCCTCTTAACAGCTACTGCAGATACAGCCATCAAAATGTTTTGTCTGACCAATTTACCTTTAGTGAAAACCTTTATCTAACCGTTAGATGGAAACCCAGCGAATCATCATAAGTTCAGTGTATAAAATTATTTAATCCTTTCCCTTCCACTTACCACCACCCCCCCCCTTTTTTTTTCCCCTCCCCCCCCCCCTCCCACCCAAACAGTCTGGGACGGTCAGTCTACGTTCAGGGTGCTTAGCTAGATCTCCTGCCTGTCCGTCTGTCTGCCCGTCAATATGGATTGCATGGGCAACACTCTCTCCTGCCATGGGGGTTTCGTGGATAGACATGAGTCGTTGAAAAAAAATTTTAAGAGTTTTGTTGAATTCTTTTTTTTTTTTTTACAAACAAAATTGCTTTAAGTCGCATATTTCGTACCTGGTTATGATTAACTTTATTTATCCGTCTACCTTTATGTCTACATTACTTTCTATCCGTCTCTCTATCTATTTATCTATCTGTTTAAATTTTGGCTTTCTATATTAATCCCCCTTATGATCTGTCTATAATATCAATTTTCTTTTTTAATTGATGCGACCTCTGCGGATTAAACTTGCTCTCTATCTCAGTCTATCTATCTATCTATCTATCTATCTATCTATCTAACTTCCTGTCTATCTCTCTCTCTATCTATCTATCTATCTATCCATCTATCTATTTTCCTGTCTATCTATCTATCTATCTATCTATTTACCTTCCCATCTCTCTATCTATCTAACTATCTACAATCTATCTATCTATTTATCTATCTACCTTTCTATCTATCTATCTTCCCATCTATCTATCTATCTATCTATCTATCTATCTAACTATCTATCTATCTATCTATCAATCCATCTATTTATCTTTCTTTTATTTTATTCCCTTTCCATTCATATCATACTTATTTTGATCAGCGATTTCCCACAGCAACTATAATAACAACAAACGTAAAGATGAAGCTATCCTAGCTGTCGCCAAACCATCTTACGAAGGGGAAACAACTTCACTAATGGCTGCTAAGCGGTTACCGTTACTAG
>JAWDGP010002823.1:52500-80000 GCA_033675545.1 Elysia crispata | reverse complement strand
AGCTGAATCAGTGTTTATAATATTATCTGTTTTCCATTCTCTTTCTTTCCTTTTCTCTCTGTGTCTCTTTCTCTCTCTCTCTCTATCCCTCTCTCTCTCTCTGTCTCTCTCTCTCTCTCTCTCTCTCTCTCTCTCTCTCTCTCTCTCTCTCTCCCTCACTCTCTTGTTCAGATATCAGATCTGTTCTTCTCTACAGAGAGAAAATAACTCTAAACTCATCAACATTTTCTGCAGATTTTCAAGACAGTCAATTCTTACCGATCCAAAAGCTAAGCTGAATCAGTGTTTATAATATTATCTGTTTTCCATTCTCTTTCTTTCCTTTTCTCTCTGTGTCTCTTTCTCTCTCTCTCTATTCCTCTCTCTTTCTCTCTCTCTCTCTCTCTCTCTCTCTCTCTTCTCGGTCTTCTTCCCTCTCTACTCTCACGCACACACACACACAGACACTGCCTCATCTCTTACAACATGTTTATGTCTCTAGTGCTTTTTTTATGTTTTGCTTCCTTTTTTGTTCCTTTTTGCCTTTTTACTTCTGGATTGTTTACCCTGGTATATTGGTTTTTGCCCACCACAGCAATGCACTTAAAACTATGCAACATGCATTTAATAATGCTTTGCTCTCAAATAAACAAGCTAATTCAAACAGCATTTGTTGCCATCTTTAAATTAAGGCTAACATCTGTCGATCCTACTTACTTTTCACCTCTCAAGACATACTTCTGTTCAGTATTACCTGAGTGGTTCAGTCAAACTTAATACAAGACGTGAAAGCCACAACGCACAGAAAAATTTAGGAAACGTTCACTAAGTATAATTTGGGCTATACCTGCACCATTTCCTTCTTGAAATGACAACAAATTGATATTTTTCATTTAAGCAAATTTTCGCAGTAATAATTTTTATTCTTTGGCATTTTGCAAAACGCCTGTAACAAGATGAATTACGCGAATTATCATTACCTGCGTCTGTTTCATTATACGGAAAGTAGAACTGATATATACATATATATATATATATATATATATATATATATATATATATATATATACATGTGTGTGTGTTTGCGTGTGTGGGGGGGGGGTGTTTATATATCGCAAGAAATTTTTTGTTTCGCTTTGGTTTTTTTAACAATACTTATGTATCTTTACAAACTCCCCATCTCTCTCTCTCTCTCTCTCTCTCTCTCTCTCTCTCTCTCTCTCTCTCTCTCTCTCTTTCTCTCTCTCTCTCTGTCTCTCTCTCTTTATATCTCTCCCTCTCTGTCTCTGAATCCCTCACTGTCTCAATTTCTCTCCATCTCTCTTTCATAATAATATCACCTTATAATTATCTTCCACCAACCATCGTACTAAATTCTTTCTCACGCTCTCTTCTGCTTTCCCCTATGCTAACCAACCTAAATGTATAAACTATATGTACATAATGCAATTTTTCTCTTCACGCTCTGGCATAATGTTGTATTTCAGCGGTAAATCTTTCTTTTTCTCTCTCTTCTTCCACATTAGCATTCCATCCGAACCCGCTGAGATCTGATCACAACAGCAGTGGTGCTACCTAGATGTGCATTCTCCCAAACACTTGAACGATACATTTCGTTACGAGAGGACCATCAGGTAATTTTCTCCCATCACTTTGATAGTCGGATACCCTCGAGGGCGGTAGTGAGCGATTCTGTAGCTACAAGTCGACAGAAAGCCGCCAAGTGCGCGAGGCGAAAGCAGCCAAAATCTATACCGTGCCTTGTAAGTTAGTCAGACTCACGGCCAGGGCTTCGTCTGGGAATTTCTGTCTAGTTACTTCCAGAGATCCTTACACAAGGTTTTCCCCGAGAGAGAGAGAGAGAGAGAGAGAGAGAGAGAGAGAGAGAGAGAGAGAGAGAGAGAGAGAGAGAGAGAGAGAGAGAGAGAGAAACGCTGAACAGTCGCTGCCGTGGTGAGGGAATTCGACTGGAGACAGGCAGAGAAGGATGGAGAAGAGAAAGAGAAAAATACCAAGACAAGGGAAGGAAGACAGACAGTGTAACCGAGAGAGAGAGAGAGAGAGAGAGAGAGAGAGAGAGAGAGAGAGAGAGAGAGAGAGGAGGCTTTTGTTGCAAAATAATATAAATATCCACCAAGTGTGTTGACAGCATCAAGTGATAATAGTTTTAATCAAACTACTATTTCATACTCATAGATACAATCAACGCCTACACAGCTAGCACAGACTTAGGGTTTTGTGCAGTTAAACTCAGATGCTCAGCTTACATCTTCAGTACTGCACTTCTTGATTTCTAGATACTATAGGTGTTAAACAGGTTTTTCTCTGATTATTTTTCATCATTTTATCAACGCGAGAAAATAAAATTGGAGCATGAGATTGTACGACTACACAACACTTTTCGCCGCTTTTTTCCATGACATAAAAAAATATTCCTATCAACTGCAGTAGAAAATATAAAACATTTCTTGAGCCAAAGCGTTGAAACCAAAATGATATTTTGTGTTCACATATTTTTTTTTTTCAAAAAATTTATCTCTGATAAAGCGAAAAAGTTATTGCAGTCCTTCGAATTTCGGTAGAGCAGAGCTCAACTGTTTTTGATTCCGTAGAATCTGACAAAGAAAGGGATGTTCTGTAACTTCGCTCCAAACGGATCTGACAAAGAAATGCATTCTGGGATGTTCTGTAACCTCGCTCCAAACGGATCTGACAAAGAAATGCATTCTGGGATGTTCTGTAACCTCGCTCCAAACGGATCTGACAAAGAAATGCATTCTGGGATGTTCTGTAACCTCGCTCCAAACGGATCTGACAAAGAAATGCATTCTGGGATGTTCTGTAACTTCGCTTCAAACGGATCTGACAAAGAAATGCATTCTGGGATGTTCTGTAACCTCGCTCCAAACGGATCTGACAAAGATATGCATTCTGGGATGTTCTGTAACTTCGTTCCGAAAGGATCTGACACTGACGGCGGTCATAGGGCAGTCGCCTTGCTCTTTGCTTACTCGAGTGAACTGGGTCAAATCTAAGCCGTCTGTGTTTGCGCTCTCTCTCTCTCTCTCTCTCTCTCTCTCTCTCTCTCTCTCTCTCTCTCTCTCTCTCTCTCTCTCTCTCTCTCTCTCTTTCTCTCTCTCCCTCTCTCTCTCTTTCTCTCTCTCTTTCTCACTCTCTCGTACTCTCTCTATCTCTCTCACTCTCTCCCTCTAACTCTCTCTCTCTCTATGTCTCTGTCTGTCTGTCTCTGATGGTCAGCCCGAGTCTAATGAATACAGCATGGGGGTCACGTGCACGCCGACCTCTTACAAAGACATACAGAAAGTATCATTCTTATGTAACATTCTGTATCTAATCTTTTACGCTGTTACTGGAGTTGTTGGAGCTGTTTTTTTTTAAACCAACCTGTCAGATATCATTCATCGAAACTTTATCTTTAATAATCCAATGAAGTTAACTTTTCTTTTTAAGACGTAAATTCCATTTTAGCGAATTTCGAAAATCACTGAAATAATTTAGATTTCTACTGAAGATGGATTTGTTATCTATATGATTTGTCAAGAATAGCTACCAATATTTATCTGCAGGATGTAAACTAGTTTACAATGTTAATAAAAACTTTTGAAACATTCAAAGCCATCATCTCTGACCGAGCTAGATAAAATATCAAAATGAATGTTAAAATGTTGCGTTCCTTCAAGAAGTAAGATTACCCTTAGTCTAATGGGATCATTAAATAACAAAACAGCGCCTTGTTGAAGTGGAGAAAAAAATTCTACAATGATAACTCGGACGCATAAAAACTATGTGACATAAACATTTATAGGAATATAACATTCTGAAGTAAGAAGAGTTAGATGATTCTGTATTATTTAAAATCTTTTTGAGGTTGCTTTTAAACGTTTGTTAGAACCATCTCAAAAATTGCCTTAAGTTGCATTGCCGGGATAGGGTAAATAATGCCGCATTTTTATAAATCAACACAATAAAGAATGTTTAAAAGTATCTATAAATATTTGGGTTGTAACAAATTAATGAACTAACTTATCTTTTTTCCCCCCTAGTTCAACAATTTCCTTCAACTTTAGATCGGCAAATTTTGTTAATGAGAAAAACGTTGACATTGCGTGAGGAGGAATGGTGCAAATGAATAAATAAATCTTTCCACTTTTAAAACAGAATGTTGTAGACCTAATTACTACGTGTAGGCTTGGCTAAAGGATCCATGTACACAGTTCATTTAATAAATCGTTATGTTATTGGATCTACTTACAAACCACGTCAGGAAAGTTTCGGTATCAGTTTTATTGATTATGCAAGAATTCAAGATTTGTCTTGGCGCCGCCATTTGTCCTTCACGGTCCGCTGTCTAAAGTGACCTTGACTTAAAGGATCTGTAACTGACAGTTATTCCGCTTGGCAGAGCGGCAGGAGCCTGGGCCGTCCTCCTTCGCGAAGGTCTTTAAACTCACGTCCGGTGTAGTTGAGGAAAACTAGAGAGAGAGAGAGAGAGAGAGAGAGAGAGAGAGAGAGAGAGAGAGAGAGAGAGAGAGAGAGAGAGAGAGAGAGAGAGAGGAGGGGTGGGAGGGACATAGAGAAAGACAGACAGAGAGAGATAAAAAGAAAGAGATAGTGAATACAGAGAGAAAGAGAGAGACAGAGAGAGACAGAGACAGAGACAGACAGAGAATAGCTGCATAATACTTGTTATGAATAGATAAAGTCACGAACTAAATCTGGGATCCAGAGAGAAAAAGACAAATAGACAGACAGGCAGGCAGGCAGGCAGGCAGACAGAAAAGAGAGGCATTTATAGAAACAGACTATATAATAATGGGTGATGAGGAGAAAGAAACAGTCTGTAAAAAGTGTAAGAGAGGTTTATGAGGATAAAAGGGGGGGGGGGGGGCTAAACTAAATTGTAAAGTTTTAAGGAGGGATATCAAAAACAAGAGCCAATAAACAGAAAGAGAGAGAGAAAGAAAGCTCAAAATACGAGAGAGGGAGAGAGACAGAGACACAGACAGACAGACAGACAGACAGAGACAGAGGGAGAAAGACAAAGAGAGTCACAGAGCGGGAGAGAGAAAGAGAGAGAGAGAGAGAGAGAGAGAGAGAGAGAGAGAGCGAGAGAATGAGAAAGAGATTAAGGACTTGTCTTCCTGAATGTACGGGTCTGTGCTCTCCAGAACCAGCCGGTACTCACCAGCCGCTATGACCACCAAGACAGTGAGCAACTGTGGAAAATGCTTTCAATATGTCTGTCTACTGGCAGACTCTGAGACAGATCGAGCTCACACCTTCTTCACTGTTTGTCTTAGTGCTTGGCTGCACTCGATCTGTGCCGCTCTCTGGACTTACATCAAAGGGTTGTTGCGTTACTGTGTTCGCTTTTTAATTGTCTATGTATATATATATATATATATATTTCTTTTTTTCCATTTTTTTTTTTGGTTTTGATATGTTCTATTGATAATAAAAAAAATCTTTATGTGTTATAGTTTGTGTTTTCATTTTCTTTTTCTTTTTTTTTAAATCAGAAAATGGAATCTACATTCTAATTCAAGTCATATTTTGTTGGTATAAGGATAAAAATCTGTTGGTGAAATCATTATTCACAACTTGACTTTTGTGTAAACAGTTTTTGAACCACCAAAATACCAAAGGAAACAAACGGTACACTGGAAAAAGATTTACAGAATTTTTTTTTACCAAAATAACATATCAGATTCTATACGGATACAAAGAGAACTTGTCGATACTTTTTTAATCTTCGAAAGTAATCAAAATGTTCTTTTTAATCATAACGAGTACCATTCGTGAAACATAACAATGGCAAAAATACTTCTCGTCCATTTAACAACATTACAAGTTTTTAAATGTTTACTAAACGCATTTTTTTTTACCCTTGTAAATTTCAAAGCTTGTAACGCAACTTTTGGGGGAGATTAATCTTGAATGGAAGCGGCTAATCTGATAATGTTATCACTTATCAGAGAGTTCACAAAAAATGCTAAAAAACGCAGTGTCGCAATAGAAGCATAAAGTAATTTCCTAACGAGATAAATATCTGTTAATTATACCTGAGGCAATACTTTTGGGATGGTTGTGGGCAGTGTGATTTTAGCAAGGGAGCAGTAAAAAAATATTGTAGATAAAAAGAGAGGCAGTGATAGAAGTCCCGTCAACCATACCTATTGGACTTTTTTTCTTCTAATTAATTTCATGATTTAACACTGTTGAAAGTACTGTGACAAAAGGTGTGCTCAATTTGTTAAAGAAGTCCAATGATTAAATGTATGAAGAACACTGAAGATTTAATATTGTGGGGAAATTGAAATAGAGGTATATAAATAGACTATAGATAGAAAGTTAATAGATAGACAGATACATAGGAAGAGAGAGGGGGAAGAGAGATAAATAGATAAAAAAGTAAATGATTCAGTAGGAAAGACAGATAAATAGCACCGTAGCATGAATTGTTGAATGAAATGAGGAACAGAGCGGAATAGACGGAAAGAGAGAGAAAGAGATAGTCAAGCCTACAGAGAGACACAGAGAGAGAGAGAGGGGGAGAGACAGAGAGAGACAGGGAGAGGGAGGGAGAGACAGAAAGAGACAGGGAGAGAGAGACAGGGAGAGAGAGATAGACAGGGAGAGAGAGATAGACAGGGAGAGAGAGAGATAGTGAGAGAGAGACAGGGAGAGAGAGAGAGAGAGAGAGAGAAAGAGAGATAGAGAGAGAGAGAAACGCGCAGATATTTCGATCAGAGTACATGAACGTAATTCTTTTTATCGAGTAGGTTTTACATGTACCAATACCGACGAACACCAAAAAAAAAAAAGACCTTGAAACTCATAGCCAAAATTACATGGCTTTATAAAAATAGCCCTCAAACACTGGTAACAGTTCCCCCCTCCTCCCCCCCCCTCTCTCTCTCTCTCTCTCTCTCTCTCTCTCTCTCTCTCTCTCTCTCTCTCTCTCTCTCTCTCTCTCTCTCTCTCTCCCCTCCCGCCCCCCCCCCCCTTTTTCCTCTCTTAACTGTATATGTATTTTTTCTCCTTTCTTTTCTATTTCCTTCCTCTCAGAATAATTATTTTATTTCCCCTCGGAAAAAACATAACAAAAAAAGGGAAAAAATGATAATTGCTTCGCACCATATGTGTCAAGTGTGGGCTTTATTAGCATATTAACCTGCTACGCTCCATCCATCAGCATCTGGGCGGATAAAAACCTCCATAAGAATACGGAATAGACTTTTAAGTGATATGCACTCCGTAACAATGTTCCAGACAGCATGGTAGGGAAGTGATTTATTTCGCTACGCCAGCGAAATTCCCAGTTTTTTGGTATTCCGCATTTGAATGCAAAAGCTTTCTTCATTTCACTTACTTCAAATGTGCACTGAGCTATTGGCACATTTGTTAGGCATACTAATTGCGTTGCAATATTTCCGCATGCAACGAAAGAAAATAAAAGATATATAAATATATATGTATCTCTATATATTTATATATTTTTTATTTTCTTTCGTTGCTCTCTCTCTCTCTCTCTCTCTCTCTCTCTCTCTCTCTCTCTCTCTCTCTCTCTCTCTCTCTCTCCCTCCCTCTCTCTCTATGAGAGAGAGAAACAGAGGGAAAGATATATCTAGTTATTAGTTGCCTGTAGTCTACCACATGGGGGCACTCTGGTAACCCATGTTTTTGTTAATAGAAAATACATGTAGGAGACAGCGCTCCAATGTGTTTGATTCTTTCTTTTTTTTTGACAATAAAAGAAGTTGGGAAAACTATAAAGATTGAGCTGAACTAAATATTTTAAGATGTCTTCAAGGTATTGAATGATTTGGCAAAGAACCCGAAGGTTATTCCGTTCAATTCCTCTCTCTTTCTTCGCCCTTTTACATACTCTCCCCCTCCATCTCCCCCCCCCCTCCCCCCCCCCCCGTCCCCCCAGTCCAAAACCCCGTCCCCATACACATAACTATCTCCCCTCCTTTTTTTCTCTATTTTCATAAGCTCTCTTTTAGAGCACCAAAATAAACATTTCTTTCCGATGATGCTTATATTTCAAACATTCGACCCATGAAGTTAAAACTTTGATAGATTGTTTCATGGGGAATGTCCACTTTATTTTGTTTGATAATAATGATAATAATAATAATAATGATAATAATAATAATAATTATAATAATAATAATAATAATAATAATAATAATAATAATAATAATAATAATAATAATAATAATAATAATAATAATAATAATTGTGATAATAAAGACAACAACATAGAGCGTGTTCAACATTTGTAAGATTCTCTCCTTTTGAAAAAAATGTATAATTTTTCATTATTTTCGTGTTCATTTTTTCAGTCCAAAGATTATTAGTTTCCAAATAAAGATGATATAAACCCAGAATCATGGCTTAACCCCTTTCCAATGGCATATATATATATATATATATATATATATATATATATATATATAGTTTGAAGATAAGAGTGCTCAACTGTGGGAGCATTTCATAGATATAGAAGATCTTACCTTAAATTCTCTTCATACTACACTTGTGTTTCAAGCGGAGGACAGGCGACACCTTTGTCCTCCGCTTGAAACACAAGTGTAGTATGAAGAGATTTTAAGGTAAGATCTTATATATGTATATATATATATATATATATATAGCCAATATTTCTTTTTTTACATTCAGACTAAAATTAAAGACATTTTGTGCTGATCAGAAATTGAAAAAAGGTTGTGGCCAACGTATGCCATTAAATCAAAATGTCCTATTACGAAATTTTCTGTTCATTAAATGAAAAAAAAATATTATTTCATAGACAATCTTTAAAACAACAAAGTTGAGACCAGTTAAAAAGTACTAAAGGAAAAAGCAATTGCATACAAACTGGTATTAATATGTTGAGATTAGTATGTGTGATAGTAGTTGATATTGGGGTAGTAGTAGTAGTAGTAGTAGTAGTAGTAGTAGTAGTAGTAGTAGTAGTAGTAGTAGTAGTAGTAGTAGTAGTAGTAGTAGTAGTAGTAGTAGCAGTAGCAGCAGTAATAGTAGCAGCAGCAGCAGCAGCAGCAGCAGCATCTGAAGAAGCAGCAGTGACAGCAGTTGTTGTTGTAGTAGTAGAAATGTCTGTGAATGTGTGAAGAAGGTCATGGGAAGGAAAAAGGCGGAGGCTCAACATTTTGTTGTTTTCTATGTTGCTGTGGTTGTTATTAAGATTGTTGCCCAAAAATGATTGAAGGGAATTAATTAGATGTACATTAAAAAACAACTAAAATCTCGTAAAACAGATTGAAATGAAAAGGTTAAACTGCGCTTTGTGTAAACTTTAACTTGGTCGTCTACATTCTATCGATAACTGAGAAAAAATATTCCTGATGACAAAAAAAAATAGTTGAGGAACTTCAATTTGATTTCCATACAAGGCTCCCGTAATTCAAAGGGTAAAGGCTTCCAGAATGAATCTAAACTTCCCCGGGACAGAAAGCACCAGCCGCAAATATAAGTTCAAATGTTACAATGGGAGCCGAAAAAATAGTTGGCGTTTACGTAAAGACTAGTTTATACTCCGTCGCTTTATTGCCAACGAGAACTCGGAACACTGACTTTCTCCCCAGCGCTTCTTTATTCCTCTTGTAAAGAGAACCGCCTAATTAGTTGCACCATATGCAGCGCATCCACCGTTTATGACAGCAATATACGTCTCACAACCATTCATCAACTGGCAACGGCAAGAGAAGCATGAACAAAGAGTTAAGTGTTCTGCACCTATACCACTCTACCAGACAATAAGTTCTGGATGGCGCAATGAATTACTAGGTAAATAGAGATAGTTGTGAAAACTTCAGTTAAACATTGGGAACCTGGGGTTATTTTGGAAACTTTACTTCATATAGCGGCTTCGAGTTGAAGTTTTTCACACTTGAAGCGTTTGACACTAAGCTATATTGTTTTTGTTGAAGAACACATAAATTTATGGTGACAAAGGGCTTTGTCAAAACTATGTTTTTACAAATGGAAAACAATGAAAAGGTAATCGAGAAGGAAAAGCAACTAATTTCTTTACGAATATTTGCAGTTGGAGGAGCGGTTCATAGAACCGTTAAAGTTCTGCGCGGGAACAGTCGCATTGTCATAAATTTTTCTTTAATCTGAAACAAAGTTTTGGGTATTATCGTTTAGAGCTGTTACTCGGAAAAAGAATCGGATAACATAACCGCTAGAGACTATTTTTTTTTTTTACTATTTAGTTTCAAAATATTATATATTTTATTTTCCTGAGCCAATGTTGAAGAGACGAGTAGAAAATACGCAATAGTGATATTGCTTGTAATAATATATGTACTCTAAAACCTTCTGTTAAGATAGTTTTGTCTGATGCCTCTTCGTTTTTGAATAATTCTAAGAAGACTTTATCTTCCCTTACTTGTTTCGCGTTTCTCTTTTCTTTTTTTTGAAAGATTTTTTTTTCTTGATTAAAAATGTTCACATCCTTTGTAATTTTTTTTTTTTTTCATATACCGGTACATATTTTACAGGCAAAGAAAAACTTAAAATGAATGAAAGAAGCATTACAACAAAAGCTGATTATAAAAGTTAAAAAAAAAAATAAAACAGTAAAGAAATAACATACTTATTTTTTTCCCTTTCACCTAGACTTCCATACATATCCCTTCAGTCTTGTAGAGAAATTAAGGGACAGAAAGATGCATCAATCTATATGACATTAAAAAAAAAAAACTCGCAAGAACCCAAGACAAATGCAGTAGCAGTGGAGGCAGACAAAGTCTGCCCCGTGACACCGGAATGATTTAAGACTTCTCTTAAGGACTTGAGTATCTCCCCCCAACCATATAAAAACTCTACCAACACGGCCACTTAGTGGCTCGAGGCTGCGCCATTACAGGTGATTTATCTTGGGATTCGGGAAAACACACAGCTACAACCGGTGCACCGCTATTTTTGAGGCCCTGAATTTTTTTTCAGTTTTCCCATGACATGAGGCAATTTTTCATTGTACTAGTCTGTGATACAAGAATAACTTGAGTAACTTTTAATGAGTTCATTGATGTCAGAATGTTATGCTGGCCTAGTGTTTCAAAGAGATCATGTGACGGTATTCTGTAAGATCGTATACATGTTTGATCTTGCTTTTAACACTACTTTCTCCGCATGGCCTCTAAAAACATCCTTGTTGCTGGCTACTCTTTTTCTTTCTTAGTCTTGTGAATGAGGCGTATAGTCTTTAAAGGTTCTTTTTTTTTTTAAATGCTTCATATTATTTCTCTCTCTCTCTCTCTCTCTCTCTCTCTCTCTCTCTCTCTCTCTCTCTCTCTCTCTCTCTCTCTCTCTCTCTCTCTCTCTCTCTCTCTCTCTCTCTTTCTCTCTCTCTCTCTCTCTCTCTCTCTTTCTCACATATCCCTTATTCCCTCCTTAATCTGTCTTCAAATTCATTTCCTCTTTTTGAGATGCATTTGACCCAACTGTTTATCTCTGAAGCAGGAACTTTTCCTACTCTTTCATCTAATAGATCTTCATTATCATCATTTCGTTTCTTGAAATTTTCATCAATAATATTTTTCAACAAAAACGCATTATTATAAGATCCTATGAAACTCCATTATGCATTTTCCCTCCCGACCATTTTTAGGAAGTGACGGCTCCCCGTTGTTCCAACTCCTGCTAACTAAATCCCCCAAAAATGTAATCTCACGACCGCTTGGAAGCGGAGTCTACCACGAGCTCCTCTGTGGCCATAGATCTAAGACGCACACTAGATTGACTACCAGCGGGGTCCTACATGCGGCTATGATCTTCTCACAGGGGAGCCGTGATACGGAGACCTAGAGCAAGATTATGGAGACTAGTAATACGGAGACCTAGAGCAAGATTATGGAGACTAGTAATACGGAGACCTAGAGCAAGATTATGGAGACTAGTAATACGGAGACCTAGAGCAAGATTATGAAGACTAGTAATACGGAGAGAATGAACTATGTGGGGGCATTCTCGTAGCTGTGTGTGTGTCAGATTTGTTTTGGATATAATTATGGCTAAAGGGGCCACCTCGCACCACACTTCGTGTCTTCATTCCGTTTCGTTTTTTTTTTGTTTTTTTTTGTTTTTATTTCTAATTTTGTTTCGTTGTTGTTATTCCTGTTGCTGTTTTTGTTGTTGTTGTTGTTGTTGTTGTTATTATTATTATTATTGTTGTTGTTGTTTTGCTTATTTTCCAAACGTAACGATCACAATAGATGTCTTTGAAAGGCACATTTCGGTTCCTGTGGCGTTGCTTTTTCTTTAATTATTTTTGTCATAAGGTAACAGTAATAATGGGAATGTTAATTTTTTCTTCTTTACAATAATGTGAATTTTTTTAGACCGCACCTGCTTGCATATGTTTTGTATTGAAAAATGAGCTTACCATTATTAGCAGCAGAATGAGCATTTTTAAAATGTTGCTCACAAGCCACAAAGAAGGCAAAAAGGCTTGTCTTTGAAGAAAGCACCATACAGTTGGTTAAAATAGTATATAAACAAAGTTTGAAAACAGCATAACTTACACCCTAAAATATTTTAGTTACCACATAAGTTTCAAATTTGATACTTCACTTATTCATAACCGTATTGATAGAAACAACATAAAATGAAGTCGTACATTAGTTGCATTGTTTCCACTGTTAAGCTCACAACTGTTTCTTATGTATTAGAAAAGGTTTTAAAAAGAGTACAGCTTTAAATTACTCAATTCGTCATTCTATATTCGAAATTTGATTTCGTTAACAAACAATATTGACCAACTCGAAACATACCTTTTCAGTCCCCATGTTTACTGTTGATTTTACTCTAGAAGAAATCCCAACTTTTTTTTTTAAGTAGTCAACAGTCAAAGCTCTGTATGATTTGTTTGTATATCTCGTATAAGAGCGAAAGAGGCTTAGGAAAACTGAAAACAACTTGTACTTGACTGTTTCATTGTTCAAGAGATAATAGAAATCTCTCAAGGATGCCAGCTTACCACAAGAGTGAGTTAAACAACAGCACCCAATAACTTCCAGAATTAAATTGAACAATGTTGTTACCTTTCAAACAACCCACTTAAATGTCAGACATAGCATTTTATTTAATGCTTTGCAAAGCGTTCTTTATGGAAGTTAAGAGATCCAGCCACTTCTATTCTTTAGTCTTACATAGCCTTTCTTCTGCGAAATAATTTAACAATGATTTTGTTTTAAAACTGGAAGATACGGGGGAAAAAATGTGGTAGAAATTTCTCTGATTGGCTAACGACACCAAGGCTCTAACCGACAGTTGAAAATCATGACGCGTTGGTCTCTAGTTAATTTTTTTTTAATGCGCAGGTCATTATCGTACAAAAACTAAAATATTTAGACAAAACAAAACAGCCAAACGTGGTTGGCACTACAGATTCGACAACCAAAGAAGTTAATGTTGGCACTTATTGATCGATTGATCATTGGTCACAAAAACTTATATACTTGTTGGTATTTCGTTGTCCATCCATGCAATGAACAATAAATTTAGTATTTGCGAAAATAACATAAAACCGTTTAAAACAAAAAAAAAAAAAAGCAAAAGTCACCACTGTAAAGAACAGCGTTATCATACCGCGCGCATTTCTTAGAAAAAGGTGAGAGGTCATGTGCAGACCTGAGGTCACCATATTCTCCTAGAGCGGGCGCCACGGATCCACAACTAGCAAAGGTGCACACAATGTTATGACGCCCATCAGAACAGAGAAGTCCGTTTATTTGCACAAGCGCTCAAAGACGCACCGAACAGTCGTGAGTAAAGAGAAAGAAAATAATTTTTTTTTCCCCTTTGTGGCCTTCATTTTTTTTTTTTAATCTTCTCTCTAAAATCATTGCTTCGTCACTTCTTTTTCTCTTTTTTCACTTGAGTTTATGTCTTCCTCATTGCTTCTCTCTATGTGTTTGTATACTTGCCTCCGTCTTTCTATGTATCTATCTACCTACTCTAACTATCTTTTTAGTTACCTCTCTCTCTTTCTTTTTTTTTTTTCCTCGCTCATTTTCTGGTGCTTTCTTTAAATCCTTCCTCTTTTTCTGGTTTCCCTTCTCTCTGTCTTTGTCTGATCGTCCATTTTTTTTCCTCCTCTCTCTCTCTCATCCTCTTCCTCTTTTTCTCTTTCTCTCTCTCTCTTTCTATTTCTTTTTCTTTCTCTCTCTCTCTCACTCTTTCTCTCTCACTCTCTTTCTTTCATTCTCCCTCTCTTTCTCTCCCTCCCTCCTCCTCTCTCTCTCTCTTTTCCTGATCCTCTGTCTGTCTGTCTGTCTGTCTTTTTGTCTGTCTGTCTCTCTCTCTCTCTCTCTCTCTCTCTCTCTCTCTCTCTCTCTCTCTCTCTCTCTCTCTCTCTCTCTTACACTTCTAGAATCCTCCCCAGGGCGCCCTCCCCCAGGTATGCCATCTATGCGGAGCATTCACGTGCCTGGGCCCAGCCTCAGTCCCCCTGACCTTTGCTTGGTCTCTGATCACTGCACTCTGTCAACCCGACCAGACATCGAGTTTACTTCAGTATGATCTTAGCTGAGAAGTTAAACCTGGACTTCTTAGAACTTAGAAATTACAAACCAATTCGAACTGTTTATTGAGTATTACGTTTAGAGTTGTTAGTTACTTCGGTTTTTTTTTCATTAAAATTTTATCTCTTTTAGTTGAATGAGCATCATTTTTCTTAACAGATTCTAAGCGATTCACCTTTTTAATCTATTCAAGCCAGCATGAAAGTCACAGTTCCTGAATCAACTATTCTTTTATAGTTGTGGATGGCTCAGTGGTTAAGTGACTGGTCTTGTCTCGGCAAGGCGATGGGTGCTGTATCGAGGTTCGGGTTTGATCCTTGTCCACCTGTCCTTTTGTTTTCACGTCTTTCGCCTTATTTGTCGGTTTCGGGCTTGATCTAGCTTTGTGGTTGATTTTTCTATACTAGTTATGTTGGTGGAGTATCTTTTCTCTCACAATTTTATGAATTATCACGTTTACCAAGTACTCCTGACGACAATCAGATTGAAAGATCGATATCTTAACTTTTTCCTCACACAATTTGGTACACATACTGATGATAAATATATAAACCACTGAATGAAGAACTTATCTTGAAAGTTTACCATTTAGCAATTGAATACTCAACAGCTGCGTCAAATTTTACTTGCAAAACACGTATGAAAAAATACTGCAAGTTCGTATTAACACAACTTTAGTTATTGCCATTAAAAACCACAGCTTTATATATATTTCAGCGTCACTAAGTGCTTTTATTACTTTTAAGGCAAGTACAATTAATTGAAGCAATTCTCATTGTAATCTTTGTGAACTACTAGCTTATATATATATATGTATATGTGTATTTATATATGTGTGTGTGTATTTTTTATTTATTTATTTATTTATGAATTTTTATTGTAAGTATTTGTGTCTTTTTATCTTAATGGGCATGTCAATTTTGAATTTCCCTAAGACGAATGAATAAAGTAAATCTTATTTTACACCATGCTTTTTCCTGATCAATAACTGCCCACTTCAAAGCTAACAAAAATTGAATACAGTATGAGAGTAAATTTTGAAGTACTTTCCCTCTAGAAACACATCACCGGTTTATTGAGGGAAAGAAGCACTATTAAAACAATATTAATGCAAGACAAATGGTAATCTGTTTTTCAGAGAAATGTCATTTTATTTTATATTTTATGGTTTCTTCCTTCGTCTGATTGATTCTCATCCTACACCCTCTCTAAGCGATTAGCCCTTAAGGGCCACAAATTTCGCGTAAAGTTGGAAATTGCAACTTATTATTTTCAACCCCAGAATCAACAAAAAAAAAAAGTGTAATGTCACTGTAATGTAACAGTAACGTCACTGCTACCTATACTTTTCCAGAGTGTATCTTTTCTTAGCTAGAGAAGTTTACACCTTTAATGAAGTAGCGGCATGGATTCTTACACTCGAGACATGCCTGGAAAGCTAGCGTCTGTCACATAGAGCCTGTGATTTATAACAGTAGGATGTCTCTGTATTAAGATATATGTTTCTGGTTTTTTTGGTTTGTTTGTTTGTTTGTTTTTTGTTTAGTTTTTTTTTTTTTTTTTGGGGGGGAGGGGTTATGAAAAGTGTCAAGCTAATTTATTGGTTACAGGTTTTCTCCTGTTATTTTCTTTTTCACATTTTTCTTAACTTAAATAGCTTCATAGCCAGATCTGTTTAACTAGTTTGGCTTATTTTTCACTCATCAATTTGTCTGAGCTAGAGCTTAGGTTTTTAAATGTTTGAGGATTTATTGAATGAATGTTTGAAAAAAAATGTAAACACTTTTTATCTCTGAAGAAAATTAAGGTGATTTATGACAAATTCTAGCCTTATTTGTTAATCTTGGGCAATATTCGTAAAAACGCAACACTTAATTGCAAGTATCCGAGTATACAAGAAGATTTGTACAAAAGACTAACTTGCACATTCTTAACGTTAAAGTGGTTTGTGCTTATGTGATCTGGACATTTTTCGTATTCTTGTTTTTTTTGTCTAATGTTAAAGTTTTTATTTGCAATAGGAATCGTTAACCAGTAGGGCCTAAAGCTGATTGAAGCGAGAAAATTCAAATCAGAGGGAAAAACTAAAATGTTGAACTCTGATCAATAGGGGGGAAAAGCATGACGTCATTGTTGGTTCTAAAGTGTGTAAGAGCAACAACAGCTATGCTTTATCGCTTGTGACCCATCGCAAGTTCAAAAACAAGAAGTGAGGAGTTTTCATCATGGCAAATTGACGCCCGCTCACGGTTTTATTGTCCTAGGCCCTTCATCCATTTTATTACTCTTGATGCTTAGGGTTGACAATGGATAAATTGTTTAGAACTAATAACTAGCCATTTTGGTCCTTTTTTTCCCCCTATGTTTAAAAATAAATCAGACGGAGACTTCTTCACATTGGCTTACTCTAGTGTTAACACCATGATAAGAAAGCTTAATTTAAAAAAGGACAATATTAATTGAGCTCAACTATTTTCGATGACAGTATAGAAGAGAAAGACTTTGGAGATTGTACAGAAATGAATCCTTTTTCATAACTTTAAATAACGGAAATTAAACTTTAGAACAAAGAAATGAAGTGAAAAACGTCTAATAAATTTTTAAGCTATAAGTATAGTATTTGGAAGAAGTTTTGATAGAATATTTTTTCATTGTTTGTTCAATTGAGAAAGTCAAACCATTTACAGGGTGGTGTTTTTCCTTTGAGACACACCAAGTTTGAGATCTCGAAATATTGAAGATGTTTGTCACTTTGATCTTGTCAAATACCTTAAAAAAAATAAAAAAAAGAGAAATAACAGCGCTGCATAAAGCATCTATTTATGCATGAAATAATTATCAATGTCCTTAACTTAGGAGAGTAGTATTGGCTAGTCCAAAATAATCTTTTACCGTCTGTGATCAGGTATAGTTAGGAATGTAAAAAAAATTGTTTTGCCTTTCCAAAATGTCCATCTGCATATTCTTTTATTGTGTTCTTACCCCACTGATGTTGCTATTTTTTGTTTACATTATTCTACGTTACCTTTACGTAAAATAACACTCCTCAAATTGAAGGACATTAATTGATTAATCTGAATATTACTTTTTTACACAGTAATTGTTAAAGCAATCTGGTTTCCAATCCTTGTCATAATCGCAAGGACACACAGGAATCAAGACACTCATGCAAGTACTTACGTTAATCATTTTTCTTTTTTTTCAGTTTCGAAAGGGGTTACCGATTCATTGATAACTTTAGTCAAGATGTTAAGCTGCACACTGGTTCCTTGAGAGAATGTTATTCTATGTCGGAAATCAACAAATCTGTATTTTGCTGAGTTCTTTTTCATTACAGTAATACATTTTGTGCATTTGTTGAGCTGCGCATAGATTCCATGAGACAGTATTTTTGCATATCGGAAATCAATAAGTCTATATTTTCCATAAGTATCTATGTTGAAATCCTTTCATACGCATTTTAAGAAAGACGATAATTCCCGCAAAACGTGTTCATAGGTGCACTGGATTGCGATAATAAAGGAAATGAGATAGTTTGAGATATTCCCCAATTTATTTAAAGATCTTTCAAAACGTCTATTTTAAGACTATGAAGGTACGAGCAAAAAGCGCTGTTGGGAACTGCCTTGCTAAAATTCCCAGCTGTTCATTTATTTTCATCTACGTAACAAATGTTTAATTCGGTCGAAATTTAAAAAGAATTATATACTTTATAAACATATACAAAAAACAAAAACTAGATTAAAAAAAAAACCATCAGTTACCCACGTGACTGTCTCTAAGAAAATTGTCGCTGAATGCCTGATGCAATAATATTTTTTTAAAAATTAGTAGCTTTGGAATATAGAACGTTCCTTTCATGTAGTGATGTTACGTTCAATATTTTAGAACTCCTGAATGCAGTATAGATAAACAAGAATTTTTTGTCTTTCTCCTTCTACGCTGCACTCCTCTCTCTCTCTCTCTCTCTCTCTCTCTCTCTCTCTCTCTCTCTCTCTCTCTCTCTCTCTCTCTCTCTCTCTCTCTCTCTCTCTCTCTCTCTCTCTCTCTCTTTCAACCTATATTTCTGTCATCAATGTTTTTATTTATGTATGAATCTAAATATTATATACCGATTATCATCTTGTAAATTATTAGTCGAACAATTGTTTAAGTGCCCCACCCGGAAGAGCAGTAATGTCTTACTCACATATATATCCTCGCTACTTGCATGTTTCGAGCGCAGTAAAGAGATGAGCACTTCAGGCTTCCCTTCCTTCGCTCTTCTTCTATCTTTACCCATCTATTTCTCTATATATCTGTTCGTCTATCTAGCTTTGTCTCTCTACTTCTATATGTAAATATCTCTCTCTCTCTCTCTCTCTCTCTCTCTCTCTCTCTCTCTCTCTCTCTCTCTCTCTCTCTCTCTCTCTCTCTCTCAGTTTCTCTTTGACTTTCCTCCTCAGGAAATCCATAGAACCAAAGAAACATTTCCCACAACTCTGAGCACAAACAGACAACAAAGGAACCGGAGACTTCTAGAACTGCCCCCAGATTCTTTGATTCTGCCGAGTCGAACATTCCGTGCGGGACTGGAAAGACCACAGTAGCTCCGCAGCAAAATAAGGCAGACGACACTCGGAGAAAAAGGGCCACGAAAACGGGACTTTTTGGCGGCCATTGAAGTAAATGTCATGTGAAAGAAGGCGCTATTGCCTAGCATTATAAATCTAAAGATAGATTTGTTCATTACTTCAGATTGTTTTAATTGAATGAACTGAGTGAATTCAAAACAATCAAGACCATGGAACATCAAGATAAAAAAAACCTATTAATTTGACATGATAACTGACATTATATTTTCAAATGTACTCAACATAGTTATAATGTATCTATGCTTTTATACTCTTTGGAAATGCATGATTATACTTGGAAATGTTTTAAATCTTACAATTCTCTCTCTGCCTGTCTCTCTGTCTGTCTGTCTGTCTGTCTGTCTCTCTCTCTCCTACTCTTTCTCTCTCTCTTTCACCCTCTCAACTTTCTCTCTCATCTCTTGTTCTCCATTTTACTCTCCTATTCTTTCTACATTTCCCTTTTTCGATTTATTTATCTATCGGTGTAGGTCAATTAATGTATCCATTCAAGTTTCTATCTCTCTATCGTCTAATTTGCTTTACAACTATATCCTTCCATGTTATGTTTTCTTAATTGTCCCATCATCTTCGCTGATATTCTTTTTTTTTTTCTCAAAACAATTTTCGATTCTCATCCTCGTTTATTTCAATTCTAGATACTCTGAAAGACAACAGTACAACAATTTTATTAGATAAGAAGTTAGAACAGGGAACGTCAAAGTGATCCATAGACGAAAGAAAAAAACAAACAAACAAGAACAACATTCTCGTGTTGATCTTTTAATACTGACACTGTGGAGCTGCCGCATTTCGGCCAGGATTTTCAGATACTTCACGTCGCGGCTCATCCCGGGATGTAAGAGAGTTAGGAAAATATATGAGCCCATTAGTTGAGTTTGTTGCCCTATCTCGGCCTCTCTGTCTCCATGTTTGTCTGAATCGTGGGTACATTGCTCGGTAGGTGCTTGGCATTTTGGTTGGTCGTAGATCTCTCTCTCTCTCTCTCTCTCTCTCTCTCTCTCTCTCTCTCTCTCTCTCTCTCTCTCTCTCTCTATCTATCTATCTATCTATCTATCTATCTATCTATCTATCTTTCTCTCCCTGTCTGTCTCTCTCTCTATCTCTATCTATCTATCTATCTATCTCTCTTTCTCTGTCTGTCTGTCTCTCTCTCTCTCTCGCTCTTTCTCTCTCTATCTCTCTCTATCTATCTATCTATCTATCTATCTTTCTCTCCCTGTCTGTCTCTCTATCTCTATCTATCTATCTATCTCTCTTTCTCTGTCTGTCTGTCTGTCTGTCTGTCTGTCTGTCTGTCTCTCTCTCTCTCTCTCTCTCTCTCTCTCTCTCTCTCTCTCTCTCTCTCTCTCTCTCTCAGTCGTGAAAGCCCCGTCTACCTAGATTATCCCCACGTGGTGAAGGCAGAAGGACAGAGGACGTTCAGTTGTAAACACACCTGGGGACAATTGCCGCCCAAGCTCAAGGAGAAACGAGGTTTTATTGTGTATTATATGGTGGTATGGTAATAGTCATTCGGTTTGGTTTTGTATCATTGCATTAGATATTTTTTCTTATCGTTCTTTGGTCATTCGTTTCTTTCCGTTTTTAATTGATAATAACTTTTATAAGGGAAGAAACGCTTTTACTGTGCATTTTCTGGTGGATTGGAAATAGCCGTTTGGTTTTGTTTTGTATCATGGCATTATATTAGATATTACTACGTTTCTTTCATTGGTCTTTTCGTTTCTTCCAGTATTTAAATGATTATAACTTTTATAAGGGATGCTATGTCAATGCAGAAACTTTTTTTTTTTCGTATAATGAGGTCACGCTGATATATTTGATCATTGAATTATGAGTCATAGCGTTTTTTTTATTTATTCGATAGCATCAGCGCTTGTTTAACACTCGTAGATTTAACACTTGTTTTATTCAAATATTTTTGTTGCAAATGAAAGGAGTTTCTTAAATTTCTTCTTTTCCTTGCAGGTAATTAACAGACATGACTTAAGCATCTTTCGACGGAGAGTACAAATTTATTAAAATGCAAGAAAAAGGTTATTGAAAACGAAGCTACGAAACAAAGTAGACAATACAGATAATGGTTTTTAGATTTTGGAAAACTAAACAAAACAAAACACGATGTCTTTAGAATATGATCCCGGGACATAATTTTTTTTATTATTCTTTGTTCACTAAGTTTTTGATTATACTATTCTGTGGAACAATTAGATCTGTTAGATCTGGGTAGATGAACTGTTGTGTCTTATCTGTCGAAACGTAAGACAAGATACTCGAAATAATTTCGCTATCTCTTTAGGTTCCTTCCATGATTCATAGTTTTTTTTCTGTTTTTTTTTTTTCAAACTGTCCACAAATTTTTTACCTATACCTCTTTTTAGACATAAAACTTTTAAAGCAATCAAGAGGATGAAGCAATCTAAAACACCGACGTCACTATTCAAGGCTTTCCAAGAGGTCTCCATATTTCACAATAGACAGGGAAGACCTAGTACCTTAAATACCCGAGGGATGTGGGCGGTATAAAACAAAGAATGGTGCCAACAACTTTACAGGTCATTGTAAGTGGAGGACCTTTTGGTTTTTTTTCTGAAGGTTAACTCAGTATGAAAAGTTATGTAGCGTTTCCTTTTGCCCAGTGTGTGTGTGTGTGTGTGTGAGAGAGAGAGAGAGAGAGAGAGGGAAGGAGAAAGAGAGAGAGAGTGAGAGAGAAAGAGAGAGAGAAAGAGAAAGAGAGAGAGGGAGAAAGAGAGAGAGTGAGAGAGAAAGAGAGAGAGAGAAAGAGAGAAAGAGAGAGAGGGACAGAGAGAGAGAGAGAGAGAGAGAGAGAGAGAGAGAGAGAGTTAGAGACCGACCGTTGTTATAATCCCTGTAGACCAAAACCGTTTCTAATCTGACACTGATAGCTGTGGAGGATACACCTCACGTTCCACGGATGTCAAACCTCGCGTACCATTGATGTCAGAAACATAAGACCTTGCCTGGTCATGATATATTTGGATTTACCGAAATAATGGCAGGCATCTACATTTGTTTCCAATCATAACAAGTTTTAAAAGTCGTTCCTATAAACATTTCCTATCAGACACTGGATGAATTGTAGGTTTTTTTATGTTTTTTGGTTTTTTTTTTTTAATTTAGCCTTTAGAAATCTTTGCCTATTCTTGTTCGCCGTTTGCCCTTCTCAAAATACCCGCTGTGTATGTGAAAAATTTGAAACGTTTTTAAATAGATTGAGAACTTTCCTGCGTGCAAAACAATTTTTGGCTGAAATTTGAAAAGAAAAACAAGAGAACATTTCATAATTATAATTATTTGACAATGTTTGATAACTTTATTGCAATGTGCAAGATTTGATGTAAATAAAAATTATTTTTTAGCATAAAAGGATCTTTCCAGGTGATTTGTACCCGACATTGACAATTACTACTTTGCCTTTAACAAGCTCTCTGGTTTCAAGAGCGTTCGATAACAGGAAAAAGTGGTAGAGTTCGCAACCCGGGCGAAAATTTTTTCGTAATTCTTATAATAAATGGGCGCTCTCTAATGTTTGTAGCATGGAGTCCTTGGTTAGTTTTTTTGTGTGGCGGTCCCTCGGGGCCGCTATTTAATGACAAATACACGCTTCTAGGATACACTCGGATTAGCTGGGGATAAAATAATATACAATGCGTCACATTCGACCTTAAGTTGCCGTTTATGGATTCAAGGAGTTACCTCAAGTTCACACCGCTCATGATGAAACACGACGGCATGCCTTTTTTTGTTTTGTCTGTTGTTTTTTTTTTTTTCGTTTGCTATTGAAATCTTCTATTTCTGCAATTTTTAGGAAATCATGTTTTTTTTTGTTTTTTTTTTTTTTGGTCCAGCCCCTACACAAGTTCTACAAATATATGGTAAACTATGCTTCTTAAATATATGTTTCTTAAACCATCGAACAATTTGTTAAATCGATATACAGTCAAAGAATATGACTTGTCCCGAACTGGACAATCTTTATCGACCCATCTTAATCGTTTACCAAGCGCTGCAGTGCTGTTACTGTGTCTAGATAGAGAGATATACTTTGGGTAAAGAAAGATGGTAATCAAGACCAAAGATTATTTTAAAAAATAAATAAATAAACAAATAAATAGTAATAATAACAATAATATTAATAATAATAATGATAATAATAATAATAATAATAATAATAATAATAATAATAATAATAATAATAATAATAATAATAATAATAATGATAATAATAATAATTATACAGAACCGAAACGGGGCATAAGTCAAGATTTTCATTTTCCTTTTATTTAGTAGACTACTTTCGTGTGAGCAACAAACCCTAGAACAAAAGAAACAACCTATGATATTTATTTATACACATAATTTCAATGTGACATCGCTTTGTAATCTGCTTTGCAAACACACAAAAAATTTTTTCATGACAAATAAGCTTTGAGGTAAACAAAACCTCCAATGAAAACTGCGATTGTCGAGAGAGAAACGTGTGGAAGACTTGGTAACTTTGTACCATGATGGAACCCACAAAAAAAAGGAAGGATTGAGGCAGTGGGAGAAAAATAAGGCAGAAAGGGTGCGAAAGAGGAAAAGTTGGTAACAAAGACAGAATAAAAGTAGAGACAAATAGTTTTGGTCATCAAAAAAAAAAAAAAAAAAAAAAGGATTGTCAGCAACAAGATGGAAAGATGAGATGGGGCTAATCAGATATAAGGAAATTTATTCGATTGAAGATTCAGACTAATCTTGTTTACCATGCATTGCTTTTCACAATTTAATTATTTAAATTCTTCTGCTTTCGTGTAACAAGGACTGGTGTTCTGCCTCATTGCTTCTTTCTGTTACTAGGAGAGGTCAGCTGGTGCCACAGTATTCTCAGAGCTCTAAGTTCTTGCAAGGCAGACCTAATAATATTGCATTGAATTATTATTTGTTGTTGTTGTTGTTGTTCATGTTGTTGATTGATTGATGAATACATGTTATGAAAATTTTTTTGGGTTCCTTGTAATAAAGCAAAGATTGGAAGGGCATTGTTTAAAAGTAAAGGTCCATAAGGATATGCTTATTCAGTAAAATTGTTCATATTTTTTTATTTCCAATTTTTAAAACACTTTTACTAAATTGGCGCGCAAACGCACATTTAAAAATGCAGAGAGTATGAAATATAATGAGCAATAATAAATTGCAACAAAACAAGCTTAATGAAGTTTCCGGGAGGATACAACATAATTATGTTTGATGTTGTAATTTTGTAAATGTTTGATGGTTGCTTCATGTCTCATGTCTGAGTGACTGTGAGGAAACCAACATTACTGTGGAATAAGCTGCAATAAAAGAGAAGCGTACTGTGAGCGTACGGCTGTCTAAACAATACACTTTCTCTCACGGAAACCGCATTATATAGTACAAAAACAAGCGCAAAACCTTTGAAGTATGCGTACTAACGTATTCTCCCAATGTGTTTCCATCTTTTTGGAGACTCGCAAGGAGACATCGGGAGGAGGAATGTAGTATGTGACCGTCACATGTTGTGGTAAACACCCGAAGGTTTGCCTGTGCTGAGCCGTGGAACTTTCATCCCAAGGAGAGCAGCCTTCCTCAGCTACAACCAGCCCAACACTAGCTGCCTTGAAACATTTCCGAGACGGCATCAAAACCAGATTTCTGGACCTCTCTCTGTAAACAAGGGTCCCGGGCTGTATGCTTCAGGCGTTGGTTACCTCCCCCATGTTCTCTTCCAGGCTGAGCCGTTCAGAGCCAGGGAAGCAGACCCCTGGGTAGCAGAACTTCCTCGCCCTCGGAGCCTGGAATCGGTGGAGCTTGGGACACGGCGGTGCATAAGAAAAACAGCGGGGAACCGCACTCTGTGGGATGGAGACATGTGTTAGCCGGACGCCGGCTATCTCTCTCTCTCTCTCTCTCTCTCTCTCTCTCTCTCTCTCTCTCTCTCTCTCTCTCTCTCTCTCTCTCTCTCTCTCTCTCTCTCTCTCTCTCTCTCTCTCTCTCTCTCTCTCTCTCTCTCTCTCCCTCTCTCTTTCTTTCCCACTCTCACTTTCTTTCCATCTACCTACCGCTGTCAATTTCTCTCTACCTCTCCCCAACACTCTCGCATCATCTCTTCCACTCTTTCTCTCTCTGTCTCTCTGTCTCTGTCTCTATCTCTGTCTCTCTCTGTCTCTCTCTCTATCTCTGTCTCTGTCTGTCTGTCTGTCTGTCTCTCTCTCTCTCTCTCTCTCTCTCTCTCTCTCTCTCTCTCTCTCTCTCTCTCTCCCTATCTCTCTTTTTCTCACTCTCTTTTTCTCTCTCTGTCTCCCACTCTGACTTTCTTTCTATATCCATACCTCTCTCAATTTCTCTCTATCTTTCCCCAACTCTCTCGCATTCTCTCTTCCACTCTCTCCCTCTCTCTTTCACTACTCTGGAAAGAATGGGCGACAGGGAGTCTTTACGGCGCATGTGTCTCCCAGATTGAGAGTCCTCTTCCCACACGGATCCCCTGTAGGTTCATTGAGGTGAAGATCGCTGAGCGCATAAGATGAATAATGTCCTGCAGTTTTCAGGGGTTTTTATTTTATTTATTTATTTTTTTTTTTTTTTTGCCTCATGTTGATTTTCGCTGCCAAAAACATTATTTTGTGTTATTATTTACTGGATTGGACGCGCTTTTCTAATTCTTTAAAGTGAGAGGAAAAAAAATATACAACTGAATTTTGTTTTCTTGTGTGATGAACATCATCACCGGGTAAATTCTTATGAAAGCTTTTAACGACACTGTTTTAGTTTCTTGTAAGTCTTTCTTTAATCAAAAAAACCACGGGGAGTCTTTTAGAAAATCACAAGAAGATGGGAAAGTTTGAAGTGTTGTTCTTTTAGAATTGTTTTGTTTTTGCATCATCACTATCATCATTATCATCATCATCATCATCATCATCATCATCATCATCATCATCATCATCATAATAATAATAATAATAATAATAATAATAATAATAATAATAATAATAATAATAATAATAATAATAATAATAATAATGATGATGATGATAATAATAATGATAATAATAATAATAATAATAATAATAATAATAATAATAATAATAATAATAATAATAATAATAATAATAATAATAATAATAATAATAATTATAAACAATAACCTATAGATCTAATTCTTTCTTTTTACCCAAACACTGCATTAGAAGAAAAAACAGATTCAAAATTATTATGATTAAACTAAAAAAAATGACAATGATGTGATAACTTCTTATTTGTATTTTAAAATTCTTGTCTGTTTTTTTATTGTTTTTTTTTTAGTTGTTTTTTTTTCTGTGCTTACCTTTTTTTTTTAGCTTTGAGCCTTTTCTACAATTTGTTCTTTTCAATTCATCGAGCTGTAATAATGTATTTTTAATGCATATATCGATAAACTGGATGAAACTTTTCGGACACAATAATATTGACTAAGCTTTTGTTTTATATTTTTACGCAGAAAAGCGTGAGGCAAAGATTTTTTTTTACTATTTTTTTTTTTTTTTTGAAAATACTACTTTTGAATTAAAGAAGGAAATAAACTGGGTAAAACGTTTTCACAGGGACATGTAACCACGTTTTCTTACTCGTGTTTCATACAACAATATCCTCTATTCACTAAAAAAATATAATTAAAATAATGTTCCTTAGTCTATTCATTTTTATGATTTAGGGCACTAGTTTTTGTGACAGCTCGAGCTAATTTTTGAGCCACAATCCAATGAGTTCAATTAATTGTGATTTAAACAAAGCAAAATAACGCATAGGAAAGCAAATTTTCCTAGAATTTTTTAAATTGCTTTTCACTGTTTTATATTATCTTCTTTTATTTCTATTATTAAATAGCCAATCGAAGCGAAAAGATGTTAGTGATCAAAACATTGAGACATATATTATTGACATAAGAGTTAATTTAATTTTTTTTCGTAGTTAATTTTTGGCCTTTTCTGACTTAATATCTGGAAATGGTGATTATAAAAAGTGAGAAAATAGCGATTGAACACGTTTGACTTTAGTGACGATAATATCGAATGTGTAGGTGATTAATAAACATTTATATTTATATATATATATATATATATATATATATATATATTATGTCTTTCTATATAAAGCTTGCTCGAAGTATTTTACAAGATCTTCCAGACCGGTTTACAAGATCTTCCAGACCGGTTAACAAGATCTTCCACATCGGTTTACAAGATCTTCCAGACCGGTTTACAAGATTTTCTAGACCGGTTTACAAAGATCTTCTAGATCG
>JAWDGP010002823.1:0-40000 GCA_033675545.1 Elysia crispata | reverse complement strand
AACTGATAAATAGACAGATACAGAGGCAAGGACGGAGACACAGAGAAGTCGAAAAACTGACAAATAGACAGATACAGAGGCAAGGATGGAGACACAGAGAAGTCGAAAAACTGACAAATAGACAGATACAGAGGCAAGGACGGAGACACAGAGAAGTCGAAAAACTGATAAATAGACAGATACAGAGGCAAGGACGGAGACACAGAGAAGTCGAAAAACTGATAAATAGACAGATACAGAGGCAAGGACGGAGACACAGAGAAGTCGAAAAACTGACAAATAGACAGATACAGAGGCAAGGATGGAGACACAGAGAAGTCGAAAAACTGACAAATAGACAGATACAGAGACAAGGACGGAGACACAGAGAAGTCGAAAAACTGATAAATAGACAGATACAGAGACAAGGACGGAGACACAGAGAAGTCGAAAAACTGATAAATAGACAGATACAGAGGCAAGGACGGAGACACAGAGAAGTCGAAAAACTGACAAATAGACAGATACAGAGGCAAGGACAAAGACAGAAAGAGCACGAGAAGGAAAGAGTGAAGTTGATGGAGAAAAAAACAAACCAGTGAATTAGCGATTCGGAGAACAAGGCTGAATGAGTACTTTGTTGAGGACGATGATGAGGTTCAGAAGAACGAGGGATAGAGGATCTTACATTAGACTGTGAAAGTAAAGAAGAAGCTTTTTTTTTCAGGAATTGTTGTAACAACTTAGACTCATATCTCTAAGTCTAAATTTCAAAATAACGGCACAGTCATCAAGAAGTATAAAATAAATTATAGTTATAATTATGTATATATATAATCTTCGATCTTGGAAGTCGTTTAAATTAATTATTACTAGAAAAATGTTTCATTATGTTTTAGCTTTGAAATATTTATACCAAAAGACAAAGTTCCAAAAGACTCGAGCCATTTTATTTGTGGAAAAAAGCTAAAGAGAAAGACGCTTGCTTTCAGGTGATAAAATACTTCTTGCGTTTCTTTATGTTAATATGCATAAAATTGAAAATGTTCTGGTTTTACAGAAACAATTATGCATGCTCTTTTAGATTTTTTCACTAGCACAGTTAAGGCTGAAGCAAATTGGGGAAACATTTCTTAATTTGCCGTTAATCATGTCAGCGTCACCTTGTAATTTCTCCTTGATATGAGGACAGAGGAGTAGAGATATAAAACTCTTACATTCTGTTGTCACTAATTATACCTCCCGTAAAAAGCGTGATACATGAACAGACAAAAAATAAAATAACAGATTCCGGCAACAAATTCCGGCAACCCGTCTCATAACTTATTCGTCAATTTCTTTCTCATGCCAAACATATTCAATTATTGTTTTGACTGGCAGCGAGTGTCCATGAAGTGGGTGGAAAGCGGAAGAGCGTTAGAGATAAATCGTGACATGTTGGGCATCAAAGGTGATGACCAGCTTCTCAAATATATCCTACTGGACATGAATAGCATCTCTGTCTCGTGTCAGACATCATCGTGGGACATGAATCACTATCAAGTCAGTAGTGCTTTCTCTCGCCCCGACATAACATATTGGTACTCACGATTCTACCTGCTACTAGAGAGCTGTAGAATAATCATTAGTGCATGTCGAACTCCCCTCCTCCTTCTCCTCCCCCCCCCTACCCTAACCCATCTACCCACACCCCACTCCCATTCACCCAAAACCCAACTCCTGGGTGATATACATGTCTTTCTGGCTGTGACAGCCCACTGGCGTAATTACCCAGTGGGTTCGTTTCAAATTCCTTTAAAGGTCTTGCGGAGTTCGTCAATCATTGGGTAAATCCCATCATGCCCAAAAATCCGCGAGACTCACTTCTTCTCCTTCGCCCCATCATGCCAGTAAAGTATCGTTAAATCCACCCGAGCTTATCAGCTGATCCTCGCCGTAAGGAGATAAGCGCGCAGATAATCTCTGCCGCATGAATGTCGCACGCCCTATGTCTTAGCGTACGGCCGTTACTACAGGCGGGCGAGCGCGGCGTTTTCGCGATAGTGCGGTAAAATGCTTTCGCAATGACAGAAGCTGTCAAGGTGGCTCATAATGGGTGCGTAATGTGAGGAGTGCGGGGGTCTTAATGTCTAACTCAACCCAGAAAAGAAAATCTTGAGGAATCAATAAAAGGAAACAGAGAAAGAGAGAGAGAGAGAGAGAGAGAGAGAGAGAGAGAGAGAGAGAGAGAGAGAGAGAGATAGAGAGAGTGGGGAGAGAGAAAGAGAAGACAAACAGACAGAGACAGCGCAAGACATGGAGAAATGAGAGAGAGAGAGAGAGAGAGAGAGAGAGAGTGAGAGGAGAGAGAAAGAGAAGACAAACAGACAAAGACAGCGCAAGACATGGAGAAGAGACAGAGACAGACAGACAGACAGACAGACAGACAGAGAGACAGACAGACAGAGAGACAGACAGACAGACAGAGAGAGAAAAGGGAGGCAGAGACAGAGATCGACAGAGAGAGAAAAGAGAGAGAGAGAGAGAGAGAGAGAGAGAGAGAGAGAGACAGACAGACAGACAGACAGACAGACAGACAGACAGACAGACAGACAGACAGACAGAGAAAAGGGAGGCAGAGACAGAGATCGACAGAGAGAGAAAAGAGAGAGAGAGAGGGGGGGGAACAGACAGAGACGGAGACAGACAGACAAAGACAGAGAGAGAAAGAGACAGACAGACAGACAGACAAAGACAGAGAGAGAAAGAGAGAGAGAGAGACAGACAGACAAAGACAGAGAGAAAGAGAGAGAGAGACAGACAGAGACACAGAGAGAGAGAGGGAGAGAGAGAGAGAGGATAGAAGGAGGGAGGGATGGACATGGCCATTAAATCATTTTGAATCTTCAAGAACATAAACATTATGTGTTCTTTCATGTTTTATGAGGTTTTGATATAAACTTCGCCCGCGAGTCGATTATGCCGTGCCCATTTCAACTTGCAACTTGCGGCTTCTCCGGTACAAACCACCTTGAAAATAATTTATATACACTGTAATCTTGGTGATGTGTTAAGACATGGGTAAAGTCCAAGAGGCCAGGGCCAGACCAGACAATCTATAAAGAATCAGACGTACGAATGTGCGTGCATGTTGTTTATAATCGGAATTTATGTCGAGAAGTAATAAAACAGGCAGTTTAACAAGTTAGTGCTTGCAAGACGCCCTCAAAAGAATACAATCTGAATTTAGAAGTGAGATAAAAGGTTAAAAATAAAATAAAAGAAATAGAAAAAAAAAAACAAGTAAAAGCAATAAGAAGTAAAAATGGCTTCCTTTCGTTTCTCTCTTTTTCATTACATTTTTTTTTCCATTTTTCTTTTTTTTTTTTTTTTTTTTTTTAGGGGGGGGGAAGTGAAGGTGGTTATTGAAACTAAATACATCTGAGCAAATGGGAGGTAAAGAAAAATAGGAATGAGAAAAAATTGGACAAAGGAAATACTAACTTTAAACAATAAAGGAAATCGACTTATTTCCCAATCCTTTTTTAAATTCTTTTACCCGCTTATAATTAGAAAGCTGCAAATCTTCGCATGAACTTTAAGTGCACAAAAGTGCACCACCTTGAAGGAATTCTTAGCTGCGCAGTTGTTTCAGCTGCACAATAATTAATGTTTTTAAAAACAAAAATCTTTAAACTAAGTCTGTGTTTTATAAAATTAATTAGTTATTCTTATTCGTCACGATTCGAAACATGCAAAGACAAAGTTAATGTGTTACGAGTAAACAAAAATAATCGACGAAAAACCAGTTGAATGGCAAAATATTACTCAACTGTGTTGTTTTTACTTTACTCAACACTCATTTTGTTTAGTGCACTATTTCGCTTCATTTTAAAAGACGTTAAAATAAAAGAGATACTGCATGACTGTCTTCCCTCCAGTCTTAAATATTTAAAGCAAATAGGAATCATTTGTGCAGCCTATTTTTGTGTTCCTTGAAGACTCCTTTACAATCAAACCTTACATTTTGTAAACATAGCAGGGAGTGTTATAATAAATGTCTTTAATTTTTGGTTAGAAATGAAAAGTAATGGGTAAGACTACAGAAGCTGTCTCATTATATTCACTACAAGTTTAAGATAAACTTGTAATTTTCTATTTATAATATGACATTATTGCAGTTTTAAAACTATACTTAGAAATGATGGCGGCATGTTGGATTGTGACATTTTGACATCAATTTATTCAATCTGCTGGGACTTTTTGTGGTAATTTAGAGAACTATAATGGAAGATTTCAAAGGTAATTTTTTAAATCAAATGGGAAATTACAGAGATGGATGGTTTTTTTTTTCCTTTTAGCCTGATTAGAGCTTTGATCTTGGTAACACGCTAAGATTTTTTTTTCTTCATCTCTCCATAACATTTAATGCACCTTTGCCCAGAATATTAAGACTGCGAGAAATTTAGTGATATTTAACCATTAAGAGCTTCTAATTTAAAACTAACAAGAATACCCCATATGCTCATAAACTCAACTCGAAAAAAAAATGTGAAACCAATAAAAAATATGTCACTAACTGCATGGCAGAAAAGTACGATTTAACGATGGGCAAATTAACGAAATAAGCTGCATTGTTTCAGTGTTGATATGAAATGAAATATTTTGTCAAAATTTTATTCGCAAAAAATTCATATGAAAACGCTATTTCTGTGGTCAGATCCAGACTTTGCGTCATGCCACTGACCTTTTATAGAGTTAGTTCCCAGTCTGCCATGACCCAGGATGCCGTCGATGGAGTATCCTGCCATGCGTTGATTTGCGTCCAAAAGACTTCGAGACGTCATCAGATCATCAGGGTGACCCGGAAGTTGACCTGTGACCCCTCCGTAACCTTGACCTTCGCCGCTCGGCCTTCCCAAAGGGGAAAATCCAAACATTCGACCATCTGACTTGAGGAAATCGGCTGTGGTGGCCATTGGTTTGATGGTTTGTGAGGCTCGCGGTGTATCTCCTTCAGGTCTCTATGACTAGAATGAAAGTTCTGATCTGTTAAAAGACTTTATTCCAATCCATGTGTCGACTAGTCCAGTAATAGTGAAACAACTGATGTTAAAGAGAAATACTGTCAATCGGGTGAGTGACTTTAAATACTAGACAAAGCGAGAACTTGTTTTCAATGCTGTCTTCTTTCCAGATTGATGTTCTTTGATAGAGGCGGTGGTCCTGAACAAGGAAGAAAATGAAAACACAATATATTATTGTTAGGAGTATATATTTTTTCCTCAATCTGTAATTATCTTTTACAATTATTGCACCAGCGGGAACTACAATAAACTTAGAGATTTGTCTGTGTGATTAAGTGAATTTTTTTTTTTTTTTTTTTTTTTGGGGGGGGGGGGGGGGGTGTGAAGGGGGAAGGGCGCTTAACGAAAACGCCTTAAGATCCCTCACTGGAAGGTGCTCAAGAAAAAAATTCATTATTTTTATTGTTCTTGCTGCTGTTGTTGCTCTAGTTGTTTTTGTTGTTTTTGTTGTTATTATTATTATTGTTAGTAGCAGTAGTAGTAGTAGTAGTAGTAGAAGTAGTAGTAGTAGTAGTAGTAGTAGTAGTAGTAGTAGTAGTAGTAGTAGTAGTAGTAGTAGTAGTAGTAGCAGCAGCAGCAGCAGCAGCAGCAGAAGTAGTAGTAGTTGTAATAGTAGCAGCAGCAGTAATAGTAGTAGTAGTAGTGGTAATAGTAGTAGTAGTAGTAGTAGTAGTAGTAGTAGTAGTAGTAGTAGTAGTAGTAGTAGTAGTAGTAGTAGTAGTAGTAGTAGTAGTAGTAGTAGTAGTAGTAGTAGTAGTAGTAGTAGTAGTAGTAGTAGTAGTAGTAGTAGTAGTAGTAGTAGTAGTAGTAGTAGTAGTCGTAGTAGTAGTAGTAGTAGTAGTAGTAGTAGTAGTCGTAGTAGTCGTAGTAGTCGTAGTAGTCGTAGTAGTAGTCGTAGTAGTAGTAGTAGTAGTAGTAGTAGTAGTAGTAGTAGTAGTAGTAGTAGTAGTAGTAGTAGTAGTAGTAGCAGAGCAGCAGCAGCAGCTGCATTAGTATTAGGATTAAGATTAGTATTATTATTATTATTATTATTATTATTATTATTATTATTATTATTATTATTATTATTATTATTATTATTATATATTATATATTATTAATGTTATCGCTATAAGCGGAAAGTCCGTTTTACGAACTTTTCCGAAGGCTGAGGTTATCAGGGTGACCCGAAAGTTGACTTGTGACCCCTCGGTAACCTTCACCTTAAAACAAAAATGATACTTGGGGATATTGATTATTAAAATCTTTATGATTTTGTTTCGTGTACCTTAAAAAAAAAGCTGTGATACACTTGGAGCAAGTTTTCTTCGAAGTAATGACAACTAGTTGCGCGTGTCTGTTTATATTTCATAACTAACAACCTTTGCTACACCTTGCTTATGATTCGGGGTTTTTTTTTGTTTTTTTTTAACAGATGGAAATACATTGGCAAAAAAAGATTATCATGAAAATTATTTGCCTGCATTAAAGGCAATCAGTAAGCGCATGCTTTGACCGGAAGTTGCAAAAAAAAAGCTCGTTGCTAAAATAGTGAAGTAAAATAATATAGTAGGAGATAAGTTGGAATCATTGATAAGAGTGCTTAACTGTGGGAGCTTTTCACAGAATATCTTGTATATCTAAGTAAAATAATATACATGTGGATAAAAGAAACAAAAATATGATATCTAAATTCTAATATACGAAACTATTCGTTTGAGCTTTTTCTCCGTATATTTATGAGTGATGTATATAAGAAATAGCCAAGTAGCTAGACAGAAAGAAGAATTTGAGGCCAGTCAGGATATCTTCATACTCAGGTAACACTTTACTAGCCTCTTGACTAGCTAGCTAGGTAGAAGGGTTTACACTTTCAAAACGCTAATTAGATGATAGTTTTTAATTAGCCATTTAAGACTGAATAGTCTGCATAATACTATTTTAATTCTTAGTCAGACAAAACTAGTTAGAGGAATGCAAGATGCAGAAAATTAAGCGTATAGCTTTTATATAGAATTAATCCTAATGATAGCAAAAAATAATGCAGCCTAAAATTTAGCCTAACTGGCCTCATCAAGCAATAAAAAATACACATCTCAGACTGTTGAACCGAACCCATCACCTATTCAAATACCAATACGCAGGGATTTAAAAATTCAGGTGGGCGGAAAACAAAAAGAAAAAGATTAACTTCAAAGCTGCAAATGAAAAAAATAAAAGAAGTATTATATTCTTTAAAAAAAAAAAAAGGTATACCGACATTTCCTCATTGCTTTAAGGTGATGGACAAAGCTGTGACTTCTAACCAGGGAACAGAACTCTTTGCAAAATCTCATTGTAAAGGAGGACGACTCAGCCCCAGCCCTGGCAAGATCTAGCTACATAGAGCGATATTTCACTTCAATCTGATGTCTTGACATGGATGGGATGGGCTGAGCTCATACTGACACTGACTGGACAGGTCAGGGGCATCTGGACAGGTAATTGGTCTTGACCACACACTCGCGGCCCGGTCATTAGTCGGCCTGATTAAGCAGCATCAAGCCAAGGGTGTAGAGAGACGAGGGCTCGGACAAATGAATGCCTAAAGCCGTAAGAATGTACCCGGGTTGGTTGTATCTTTAATTACTGCGATTGGTATCATACAAATTGGCGCGTGCATGAGCGTAAAGTTATAGCGATTGTGAGAATTAAATTTGAAGTATTAGGATTGAGGGCTTCCATCCCGTTTTTTCGAAAAGAAGATATCAATCAAATTAGGCATGGTTTAGTTTTTTATCAATCAAATTAGAATATTAGGCATGGTCTAGTTTTTATCAATCAAATTAGAATATTTGGCATGGTTTCGTTTTTTATCAATCAAATTAGAATATTAGGCATGGTTTCGTTTTTTATCAATCAAATTAGAATATTAGGCATGGTTTATGTTTTAATCATTCAAATTAGAATATTAGACATGGTTTAGTTTTTTATCATTCCATTTAGAATATTAGGCATGGTCTAGTTTTTTATCAATCAAATTAGAATATTAGGCATGGTTTAGTTTTTTATCATTCAAATTAGAATATTAGGCATGGTTTAGTTTTTTATCATTCAAATTAGAATATTAGGCATGGTTTAGTTTTTTATCAATCCAATTAGGATATTAGGCATGGTTTAGTTTTTTATCAATCAAATTAGAATGTTAGGCATGGTCTAGTTTTTTTATCAATCAAATTAGAATATAGGCATGATCTAGCTTTTCGTCTCATTAAAATAGAGACGAATAAGATTAGTATTTTCTTAATTGGAGCTTGAGGATGGAAATTATTGAATCGGAACTTTATCCATCTCTAAGATTATTCAGCTATATCCCCCCCCCCCCCTCCCCCATTTAAAATAGACAGCGCGCTTGTCTGTATATTAAGTTTTAGAAGACATCGGTAAGTTAACCAATGAGAGAACGTAGCGCATTGTTTTAACTTTAACAATTATACACATTTTTTCACAAAATTTTCTAAAACCAATCTCCACATTACCTTAACCTTGTGAAATTGAGTAGGTGTAATTAATTTATTAGTTTCGTGCAGGAATTGATTTCAAAAAGCTGGCAAAATAGCGGATCTTTTTTTTAATCTGTTTTGGCTAGAAAATTGGTCTTTTTATATTAAGCTGCCAATATTTCGTATTTACATTTTGTTTCGATTTTTTTTAACCTATTCTCCTACGGTAAATCAGTATTTGTTTTAGATGTAATACTTTTGTGAAAATTTGTAATTTTTTTTTTTTTTTTTTTGCCTTTTTTCAGTTTTATTATCCTTTTTATTTTGTGTTTGCCTCTATTCTCAATCATTTATTTCTTCCCGAGGAAAATATCAGGATTTAACCATCAAAGAAGTCGTATTAATTGTAAAAAAAAAAGTATAAACAGTGATGGCAACACCTCAAGAAGGATAGCATTCTGCAAAAGTTTGAAAAACATTCATAGGAAAAAAAATAATTTATGGAAGCTCATGATGATGGGTGAGGCAGCTTAATAATTTTATTCCATCAACATTTCATACAGTTATTTTTAATCCCCATAAAGATTTTTCGTGTCTATAGCTTATGGGTAAATACTTCGGTGGTCGAGTAACAAAGCACATGCCCAGAGATACTAGTATATCTATGGAATATCGTCTTTTCAACATTAACTTGTATTATGGGTAGTTAGGTCATTGTATAAAAGAAAGCCTGGAACCATTATTGAGTTTGAAAGTTGACTTGGAGAGTAACGAGTTGACTTTCGCGATAAGACGCCATTTTCGTCTCAATTCTGAATGATATCAATTGTTTTAGCAACATTTGATGTGTCTTTAAGTTATCAAAGCAAAAAATAGATACACATTATAATATTATAAAGCTTTTATCTTTTATAAAAGATTGCATAAAGACCTTTGTCATTGATACAAATAACAATTACTGCACCTCAGATAATATTTTTGTTACAAAATAAATTATTTGGTTTCCACTCATTTTTTTTTTAAATTAAATTGTCGTATTCATGAAAAGTCTCCATTGATTTATTTGCATAAATCTTAGGGAGTTAAAGGTATAAAAAAGCACACGTATTGTTTGATCTGTATAATAATTTTCTTGACGAATGATTGCATTGTGAGCTGTGTCTTAGACAAGTTTCAATTTTTTTGTAGTATTTTGTAAAAGTCATGAACTTTATGACTTTTTCATATGTATGTAAAAAGAGGACTTCTATTGGCGATATGCGACTTGTTTCCATGTGCAAATTATCACCATCCGGTGGACGAGTCAATAGCTTAGAGCTTTACAACAATTTAACTGAATGGGAAGGCTCCATATTCAAGCCAAAAATTATACATTTATAATTATGAGATGCTGAGTTTGTTTAAATGAGAAGCTCTTGTAAAATTGTCTCCTCTAGGAATGCGGAGCAACAAACATTTTGTTATTTGATCAGCCAATTCTTGTCTCTCTCGATCCGTCTATCCCATACAGCTAGTTGTTTCCCGCTGCGCATGCTCCCCACGACGCCATTAATGTGACGATATCCGGTCCCAGATTCCTATCTCTGATTGGGTTACTGTTTGTTGTGGTTGCCGTGGGAACGCAGGAGGCAAGAGTCGGTGTACAAGTACAGAGGGAGTAGCTGGAAATGAGGAGAGCCGGAGACAGAGGGTCAGAGAGGAAACGGAGAAACGGAGAAAGAGAGCTTCCCACTGTTTAATGTTTGTTGAAGTGGGTAAGGCCTCCGTCTAAACACAGGGGTAACCCGTTCCGAAGAAGATTGAGAACGATTATGTCCGAAAGAGGGAGATGGGGGTGAGAATAAGTTCAGTTATACTTAAATAGTTCTCTGAATTAAGGTGGTGTCGGGGAATGGAGAAAAAAAAAAAGAAGGGATGGGAGACAGACAGACAGAGACAGAGACAGTGACAGAAACAGAGAGAGAGAGAGAGAGAGAGAGAGAGAGAGAGAGAGAGAGAGAGAGAGAGAGAGAGAGAGAGAGAGAGAGAGAAACAGAGAGGAAAGTGAGTTGGTGGGCCCCGATTTTGTCACTGTTAACTCGACGGAAAGTCGAACTAGAAAGTTTTATTTGTTTTGTTGTTGTTTCCGGTTGTTGTTTTTTTTTGTTTTTTTTTTGTTGTTGTTTTTTTTTGTGTTTTTTTATTTTTTGATTTAACGACCCAAATTCTTAAAACAAGAAAAATACCAAAAACAAATAAATCAACAATTATGTTATCTAGCCTGTTTGGATTCATCAAAATCTCAAAGATTTGAGCTCGGATATGTTAGGCTACAAAATTCAGCTGTAATTTGTGACATAAAAGCAGGTCCATTTCAGAGGTGGAAAAATAGCTTATAAAATGGGTGACTGAAACGCTTGCATCCAACTCAAATTACTGATTCAAACTCATTGTCCTCTCTACTGTCGTTCCTAAGCGTTAAAGAGTAGTAAATGTTAAAGCATCTTTTTGTATGACGTGTACTGTGAGTATTAGGTAAACTTTTAATTATTCTGGAATGTGAAAATCTGGAAAGTTGAAAAGGGTGGAGGAACGGTGGTTCAATCACCTTATCTATGTGTGCAAAGAAAAAGATTTTTAAAGTCAATAGTAAAGAGTATTGCAAAACTCTGTCACAATTAATTTTTTGTTACTTTTATCTATTTTCTATGCCATGATAACAATTTTTTCTTCTTCTGAGGGATATAATTGCTTTTGTCTTTAGTTTGCTATCTTAAAAAAAAAATAACAAAAATCGATCCCCCAAGAAAAACAAAAGTTGTGTAATAAAATTTATGCTATCCAGGTCATGATTTTCTGCACCTATTGTTTTTACAATCATAATAAGTTATACAAAAAGTTGTTGTATTACGATGTTGTAAAGGGGTTTCATTTATAGTAATTAATGAAGCAATTAGAGAACATGAAGTTATGGTTTCATTAGCAATACTCAATGTTTCGCCTTTTTATGTTGTTGATTCTTTCTTTGTGTGTGTGTGTGTGTGTGTGTGTTTATTTTTTTTATTCTTTTTATGCTACGGATTTTCTTACAAAAAAAAAAGACATTATTTTCGTTCAAAGAAAAATGTTTAAACAAAACCGGCTATTCTAAGTATCATTAAAGTTTTTAAAAGCTAAGTTTCTTCCACATTGTTGTATCAAACTGTTTTGTAGAAAATAAACAAAACACTGACGCACTATCCACAATGATGCTGAACTAAAGCTCAGTGTATGAACAGAAAATAATGTAAAAGAAAATTAATATATAGCTGAGAGAATATAATTAAATAGGAGTAAAAAGAAAATGAAACTTACAAATATTTGCCAAAGATGTTATTGTCTTACATAAGAACAAAAAAAGTTACATCTGCATTGGTTTGGTAGATAAACAGTCCAGATGTGTGGGATAATTTGTGTCATTTGAATGAAATTTAAGAGCAGCTTCATTTTGTTTTTAGGAGAAATAAATAAATTTACGGCGTTTGTTTGGTAAAACTTATAACTTACAAAAAGACCGTATTTCTTGTATTTTTCTAATGAAGAAGTTTCTCAAAGTTATGAAATTTTCAAGTTATTTCTCTTATAATAAAATGGGGTGAGGTATCAAAGAAAATCTTAAGTCATACGACACAGAGTTGTTCTTGACCATTCTATTCCGGAGAGATATTTAAAAAAGGAGCTATTTCTCGCTTTATATCATTTATTTTGACGTTGACGATTATATTGTTTTTAACCTTATCTTTTCTTACATTTTTTTTGGTGTTGTTTTTCTATCAATTTAAATTCCCCCACAAAATGAATTCACAACGGATGGTGATTTTGATTGCATTTGTTGTTGATTTGCTTTAATTAGTAATCACATGAAAAACAGAAAAAATGCTAATGATACATTAAGAATGGTAAAAGAATAAATAGATATTGACGGTGATAATAATAAGATGATGTTATTGAATGAAACATTATTTTATCGACTCGGATGTTACTTTTATCAACTACGAAACAACAAAACAAACTGCAACAAAAATAAAAATAAAATCATAATAATATGTCTATTACAATAGTCATATAATAATAATAATAATAATAATAATAATAATAATAATAATAATAATAATAATAATAATAATAACAACAACAACAACAACAACAACAACAACAACAATAATAATAATAATAATAATAATAATAATAATAATAATAATAATAATAATAATAATAATAATAATAATAATAATAATAATAATAATAATAATAATAATAATAATAATAATAATAATAATAATAATAATAATATTAATAATAATAATAATAATAATAATAATAATGATAATAAAGTGACAAAAGTAATTAAAGATTTACAGAGATAACAAAAATATTAAGGAGTTTAAGGGGTTTTTTTTCCATTTGGGGTGGGAGGGGGAGTGTGGCCAAAAAAAAAAAGTTAAAGTTCAATGCAGGTAAAAAAATTTTTCTAAAACAAAAAAGGTTACTTGATTTAAGGACTAACACTTAATGGTAGTCTTAGTTTTATTTCATTTTATTTTAATTCTTTTTTTACTGTATTTTTTTTTTTTTTTTTTGGGGGGGGGGGGACAAAGGAACGTTTCTGTACCGATACCTAATTATTGTTCGAGATGATAATGTTCTATAGAAATTTGACTTGTCTTCTAGAAGTTACTTTAAGGATTAAGCCTTATTAGCTTTTCAGTGATCAGGAGCAATAGATATTTTTAGAAGATTTTAGGCTTGCTAGAATTAAGGAATGACTTATATATGAAATGTTAAAGTTCAAGTTTCAAGCTCAATAAAACAATGTTTGAGGGCATAAATGCTGCAAATAATCAAGGGCACTTAACTTGTGAAAGAAGTTGGACTTAAGTGTTATTTTTTTTTTTTTTTTTTTTTTTTTGCTATAATGGTTTATGACAAGGCAAGGAATAAAACAAAATAAATTTAAAAAATGGAGTCACTGAAGAAAAAGATTTTTGTTTTGTTCTTTTTTGTTGTTGCCAACTGACATATCTGCAGATAATAAATTTTCGATCTATCACACTATTATCCATATATAAATTTTGTTGTTTTGACATCATTGATATTTATCAAGTGTCTCATATGGCTGATCCGCCGTAAACTTAAAACAGGGTCTTTCCAGTTCATGAGTTTAGACGAAAAAAATCCTAGTCTGAGGAAAACATATCTGGAATTCCTTAAGATAGAAACAGGTTAATTATATTATCAGGCAACAACAACAAAAAATCGTTTTATCAAAAAGACTTTTCGCGTGGCTTCTTTTTTCGATTGAAAAACAATTGAAGTGCAAAATGCACATACATACAAGTAATTTGAGAAAAGTACGACTTTGATAAATTCATGATCAACATAAAATATTTTCATTACTGTTCAGAACTTTAGGTGCTAGCTAGGTAACATTGCAATATGGAATTTATATGGTTTTCAATATTTTGAAAAGAGTTATTTAAAGTATATAAGTTATTTCGAAGTTCTTAAGTAATATGAAAAATTAGATATGACCTTTTTTTTTCTCCTAGTCAATATGCTTTTTTTTAAAACTATGATGCATCCAGTTTGATGCAAATAAAACTGAAATTTTTGAAAGACTATCCAAGCGAGAAGATTTTCTATCCCAAACCCTTGAGATTAAGGTCATGGTTCTAGATATGACTTACACTCAAGAGCAGTTAGAGCACTGAATGAGTTTATCTTCTACTTTGTGAGATCAGAAAATTCTCTTGAGGACTAAGATTTTTCGCTCTTCGTATACTGGACCGGTTATCTGTCTATAATAGGAAACTTTAGCTGTAAAGTATTGATCAGTCTTGCAGTCTGAGTACAAAATTTGAAAACTAAAACCCAAAATGGGGAATAAAACTGAATCTTACAGAATTACGTAAACAGCATTGGACTTTATAAAGAATTCATCTAGGCGAAGACTTCATTACTTTTCGCGAAGACTTTATTACTTTTACATAGTCCTGCGCTGGACGGCTGCAGGAGGATAAAAAAAAATCAGGGTTTAACAAATTTGAGAATCAGAAGTTTTGTCACTTTAAGAGAAATATAGAGAAGTTTCAATGGAATTGACCTGATATAGTCAGTGCTTTTTATATTGGTCCTCTAAGATTCGTACAGACTGGTTTAGAATAATCGAAACGGATTAGTTACCTCAAATAAATTATAGTCGCATTATCTCTTACCAGTCGCAAGACCCGTAAGGCTCAAAGTAGTTAGAGCAAGGTTTTACGGAAAATAATTTACTAATTATGTTTATTTACAGAAAATCGAACGAGCGGTAGATAATAAATTTTTGTCAACTTTATAACTTACTGCTTGAATTTTTGTGCTTCTAATCTTATGTTATCAAAATTCTTTTATCACTTATACGTAAAGGAAAAAAAACGATTTAATTCTGGAGTTCTATTAAAATTTAACTTTTGCAGGTGTAACTTATTGGATAAGTTATCCCGTCTAACTCCATTGCTTGAATAAATATTTTAAAGCTTGACGCTTTTGTCTATGTAAAATATTTGTTTTAAAATTTATTAACGAAATTCTTTGTTTCAAATTTGTGTAATAAAGTGCTGTCACACGGGGAGATTAACTTATCTAACTTAGTGAACAGACAATCAGCTGACTCCTTCACTGAGCTTCCTTCGCTCAGGGGATTACGCCGGGTGTTAGCTTTAATTTCTCCCTAAGTTATTTTGTTAGTGACAAGTTTTTCGCACTCACTGTAGTAAAGCTTGCAGGTTTTCTCACTGGCTCATCTCTCGGGGAAATCCCGTTGTCCCACGCTATTAGCAGCAATGATTCTTCAGAGTCCTTTGCATATTAAACAAAATCCATTTAGTCACCTCGGTCAATTTTAGTAATCAAGGCAGAAACTTGGTTAAGAGTGAGTGAATTCAGGCATCCTAGACTCTGGCTTGCTCTCTCTCTCTCTCTCTCTTTCTCCAACCACTGGCAACACGTCTTGCGCTCACCAGCAACTGGTCAAGTTATTCTCTCGATCACAATTGTTGATTTTTTTTTTTCCGCTCCTCTCTTCTCATCAGGTAAGCTGTCTGTAGTAGAAGAAGAAGAGTTCTTACAAAAGGAGGATGGGTTGAGCGAAGATTGACGCTAACTTGAAATAATCTCTCCCCGCATCGGGAATAATCAACGAAAATGCGAGAGCTGTTGATGGGATCCGACGGCCTGACATTTCTCACCAGGGGTGTAAGGATGTTCCCCCAACCCACATCACAATACGAGCCCTCGTAAAGCTAACCCTCTGATTGGGTGAGGATGGATTGTTACTCACCCTCGGCAATCACAACAATGCTTCTCGCATCGAGACCGGGGTTGGAACCTGTAACAGCAAGGAGATACTTATTGATGTAGCTCCTCCTCCTTCTCATCGTCACTTTCGTAATTCTTCTCTTAGATTGACCTCTGTGGCATGGACTTGGTCTATTCTTACGAGATTGAGAAAACGGGTTTAAAGAAAAAGTTTTTTTTTTCCTTCGCCGAACCGTCTTTATTTTTCGTGATAATCTCTAGAGGCTCACCATGGATGCCGGCTAATTCCACGCTCAGCCTCCACTCACGCAGGTTCTGGCGCCAGAAGTCGGGGAGCTCCTGTCGTGAGCTTATCAGCGCCAGCCATCAGCCCGTGGGCTCCAGGCCCCGCCCCCTTACGTCAAATTAAGCCCACCCAGCATGGAAGATCCATCGGACAGGTTTTGTGATTGACAGGTCAGCGTGAGTACTGCTGTGCGCGGGATGGGGTGGGAGGAGCGAGTCAGCTGACGCTAGTAAAAGCGCGCGTGAGGTACACATCAAACCGGGATGGATTGTGAGTGGTAGGGGGAGAGGTTTTGGAGGTTTAGAGATTAAGGCTGTCTTCTTCTTGTTCCTCTTTCTTTCTTTCATTATTTTTTTCATTATTTCTTTTTCTCCTATCTTCTTCTTCTTCTTCTTCTTCTTCTTCTTCTTCTTCTTCTTCTTCTTCTTCTTCTTCTTCTTCTTCTTCTTCTTCTTCTTCTTCTTCTTCTTCTTCTTCTTCTTCTTCTTCTTCTTCTTCTTCTTCTTCTTCTTCTTCTTCTTCTTCTTCTTCTTTCTTTCTTTCTTTCTTTTTTGTCTTTTCTTTTGTCTTTTTTTTTTCTTTCGTTCTTTCATTATTTCTTTCATAATTTATATTCTCTTTTCTTCTTGATCTGCATCTTCTTCTTCTTCTTCTTCTTCTTCTTCTTCTTCTTCTTCTTCTTCTTCTTCTTCTTCTTCTTCTTCTTCTTCTTCTTCTTCTTCTTCTTCTTCTTTTTATTCCTTCTTCATTTTTTCCCTCGGTGTTTTAACCCCTCCTCTAAAGATATTTAGTTGACTTAATCGTTTCTTTTGCAGTTTGGAGTTTGAATCCGGGCATAAAATATTATCATTTGTTATGATAAGCCTTTAGAAAGTGCATGCCACATTTTCGGACATTTTTTTTCCAACTCACAGGTTTACCTTAAACTGATCAGTATTGATTAAGGTGAGAGCATAACTTATACAGAAATTGATCTCAAGCGAGATAAAATTATAACATTTTACAAGCTTTTCTGATTTGTTATCGAGAATAATATGGAAAAATAGTGAATTTCTTGAGGATCAAGGATTACTGGTACTTTCTTCTGCCACTTGCTTTACTGAAAAAAACCGTAAGAAATTTACATTTTACAGAGTAAAATCAATCAAAACTGATAGAAGTTTTCATTTTTCTTCTCTCACAGTTGCAAAGTCGGAGTTTCTATGTTGTTGTTTTTTTTTTTTCAAATAAAGAATTTGCATGAGTTTATACCAGTGCTCTTATGGAGCAACTTTTAAACATTATTCTACGACTCGATATAATTATGAGAGATCCCTTACCATGATGTGCCAAAGGTTCCTCTACAACAGACATGGGTTTCAGCAAGAGAAGGATCTTATGGGAAACAGAACTATGACAAATCGTCGTCGATATGGCAAGAAAAATGGAGAGTTGGGTTGGTTGTGTAAGATGATTTGTGAAACTTTTTCTGAACAATTTACATATTTTCTGATAGTTGAAAATAATTTTCTAAAATTATTTAGAATAACTGTTTCGCTGAGTTTTTTTTTTTCCTTTTTGGTTTTTTTTTTTTTTTTTTTTTTTTTGCTTTTTTTTTTTTTGGTTTTGTTTTTGTTTTGTTTGCTTTTTTGTTGTTTTTTTTTTTTTTTTTTTTTTTTGAGACAGTGCTGAAGTAAATATGTATGAAAGGGTACTGTGCAGTTGCAATTTTTCACGAATATTCCAGTTATACCGATCTTTCCTATCATGACTGCAAGAAAGAAAAGAAGCCATCTTTCTAACACAAAAACTAATCAAAACTTCTCTTTCTGCATAGATCCAGATTTCTCCGCGATAATAAAAAGGGTAAGGTATGAGCTTCTAGAAGTCTTCTTTATTACAAAATATCCATTAAAGGGCCTGGTGCAGATACCAACGAGGACATACGGGAGGTTCTTGTTCGACAATTAGTAGGGTTGGCTCTCACAAAACCGACCTGGTGCCCGGCTTGGCGGGAAGCTACCGTTTTGTGCTAACAAAATTTCGGGAAAATTTACCTTTTTAAAAGTTTTAGTGGAGTAGAGCTTTATACTTCGTAAAGGAATGACGTCGGAAAACACGTCTCATGTTAATTATAATGCCTTGCTGGTTAATATATTTCTTTCTCCATGTGTCTCTCTCTATCTCTCTCTGACTCAGAGTCTCTCTATTTAGCTATCTATCTATCTCTCTCTTTCTCTCTCTGAATCTATCTGTCTGTCTATCTTCATATGCTTCCATCTTCAATCTATCTATCTAATTTTCTTCTTTCTTCTTTGTCTTATCTCTGGGGGATTTTCCTTTGTCTTTTTTTTTGTCTCTGCTCTCTCTCTCTCTCTCTCTCTCTCTCTCTCTCTCTCTCTCTCTCTCTCTCTCTCTCTCTATCTATCTATCTATCTATCTATCTATCTATCTCTCTCTCTTTCTCTCTCTTTCTCTCTATCTATGATCTATCTGTCTGTTTATCTTCCTATCCTTCTATCTTCAATCTATCTATGTCACTCTCTTCTCTGTCTTATCCATCTATCTATCTATCTATTTATCTCTCTCTCTCTCTCTCTCTCTCTCTCTCTCTCTCTCTCTCTCTCTCTCTCTCTCTCTCTCTCTCTCCAAATCTCTCTCACCATATCTCTTTTCTTTTTTCTCTCTCAACTACAGTCTAAATTTTCATTCTTTGTACCTTTTTATATCCAGTGAGTTCTAACCTTTTTATCCTATAAAACAAATGATACCATACCATTGCCAGTAAAGGCTAGAACAACGCCTACCACTTGTATATATAACTGAATTGTTCCCTTTATTTTTTTTCCTTTCATTCCATCGGACCCACCAATAAAAGTTACAGACAATGATAAAGAAACTTGTGTTTCAAAAAGAATTGAAAGCAAAAAATAGTACTGTTGTATATGAAATCCATCAATTGTGTTTTGTAGATAAAAGAAGATATTTAATACATTTTTATTCTGTAAAAAAGAGATGAATATTTTTAAAATGCAAAGAGATTAAACTTTCTTGATTTCAACAGCGGAGTTGCTTGTTCTTCTCTTTTTAATTTAGCATGTGAACTTTTAAAGATCTTAATACTTCAATATTAAAAAATATAAGAGTTCCTGTCTCTTATTATGCTCGGAGTGAAACCTTGCTTTGACTTGGCTTTATAGCGCTGTTTCTTTACAAAGAGGAATACTGCGATACAGCAGAAATCATTTTTCCCCCCGAGAATGCCATACAAATCACAAATTTAAGACATGTCACTTTTCCCCCACAGGACCACTAAGTTTGAACAGTTTTAGGATAAACTCTGTATTAGCATTTTTTACCTCTTTTTTTTTAAATTATAATTGAAACTCAAATCATTTGTTGAAATTAATGGACATCTACATACGACGTCAATACAATCAATCAGACAAGCTTATTTACGCCATGATCCCAGAATGTAAGCAGAGGGTGAAAGTAAAATACCCACACACGTCCTAACGAAATGAGTGCCACCGAGGCTTGCCAAGTCACCGTAGTGGACAAACTTTTGCTCGTTTGAGTTATAGCGATCTATTTCTTTTAACTTTTGGGTGTTAGGACAGAATTATACTCAAAAGGCACTTATAATATTCAGCCTACAAAAATATCTAACTGTCCTAACTCTGTCAAATCGTTAAATGGTATAGCTCACTCTTACACTTACTGCAAAAGTTTATTCACTTCGCTGACTTGGCCTGTATGTATTTAAGGAAGCATCGAGTACCACCCAGGTCGGTAAAGCATCCCTCACTTAGATCCAATATTAACTCCCATAAACACCCATTCGCAATCAGTTCTAAACATTGATTGAGGGCGCGTAAGTCATCCAATTCCAAGATCGGCAAGGGAAGTCTGTCGTTCTAGCAGCTCCAGACTCTGAGTCTTCGGATAGTCGTACATACTTTGCAAGTCTTAGAGAGCTCAAAAGCTCATAGTGAGCAGCGCAAATGATCAGAGCGGCTCACTCCAGACACCCATACAACACGTCCCTCTACTCCCTGCCACGGGCCTCTATTTACGCCTCGTTGTTCACAAACGCTCTCCACCAGTTGCTCTCAGGCGACATCTTGGTGTACAGGCCCAGTAAACGATCATTCCCCAAATGAAAGGGAACCGTTCGCCGAGTCCTAATGCCTTATTTTATCACAGATTAAAGATTCGAACGTCGGGTGCCTGTGATCTCCACTTAGCCGGAGACTAACAGATCCCAGCCCGTGATAGGGCTTTGATGGAGGTCTTTACCTGGTCATCTGGCGGTAGATGGGCTTGCTGCACGATTGGTTCACTCTATAATATACTCTCTCTGTTAATACGTTTGTCTGCCTGTGTCTCATTCCGTTTACTTTCTTCCCCTCTCTGTCTCTCTCTCTCTCTCTCTCTCTCTCTCTCTCTCTCTCTCTCTCTCTCTCTCTCTCTCTCTCTCTCTCTCTCTCTCTCTCTCTCTCTCACACTCTTTTTTTCCCTCTGTCTGTCTGTCTGCTTGTCTCCCTCTGTCTCCCTCTGTCTCTGTCTCTGTCTTCCTCTCTCTCTCTCTCTCTCTCTCTCTCTCTCTCTCTCTCTCTCTCTCTCTCTCTCTCTCTCTCTCTCTCTCTCTCTCTCTCTCTCTTTTTTTTAAACTATATCCCTCTCCAATTTCACTTTCTTTTCCCCCCTCTCTTTCACTTTTCTTCCTCCTCTCCCTTATTCTCTCTCTAGATAATTGTTTATTTCCTTCGTTAATATCTATTTATCAATCTATTTAACATTTTTACTTCCCTATCAGTCAATCAATCAATCAGTCAATCAAATTTATCTCTCTATCTATCTATCTATCTCTCTATCTATCTATCTATCTATCTATCTATAAATCTATCTATCCATCCTTCTATCTATCTATCTAACTTTCTATCTATCGTTCTATCTTTCTATCTATCTATCTATATTAGATCTAATTTCCCTCTTTCTGTGTCCCCTTTTCATTTTATTTTCACTCTGTCTCTGATCTCACTACTCTTTTCCCCTTGATATATGTGCGAATAGGTTTCTTTTATGATAACTTCTTCAGAAAAACCTTAATTCTAGGTTCAGAACAAATAGTTTTTTTCGCTTGTACCTCACTTGTTTATCTCCCTTTTTTTCAGTAGTATCAAGCAGCATTTTACGAAATTTATCTAAAACCTTTTGACTATAATCAAAGCGATACAAAATATTTTTATATTTTTATCTTTTTTTTTTTTTAAGATATAGTCGTCACTTTCACTACTTACGTATCTTCAGTCACAAAAAAAATAATTGCAGATCTAATTATTGAGAATATCAGAGTGTTTGCCATAAAATGCAATGTTTTTACGTTTTATGTAGTTTTTAAATGACAAAAATAATACTTTTTTTCCCCACAAACACGAAGGGCGGAGTAAAATTAATAGATAATTGATACCAGATGTTTCCAAAAATTTCATGTTTCACATCCTCTTTGGAGGTCGTAATTGCCTCCACCTTGAACCAGTACACTTTACATCTAAAGATAAGTGGACGAATCATTACGGAAGAAAGTAATAATTCTATGATTCGCGTCATTTATGAGATTAATTCATAAAGTTCAGAAATACAAAGAACATACTTGATAGAAAGTCGGCAACAAGCCAGTGGTTTTCAGTAACTCTTTGACTCCCTAGTTTTTGAAGAAAAAATTTGCAAATAAATCAAGAGAACAAGTACTTAGCTCCTAACGGTGTTAAGGCTAAAGCAAAAAGAAATCATCAGAGATGAACTGAATAAACTATTATTGAACAAATCCTCATGGTTGAGCCTAATTATATATTGTTTATGGCATTATCAGAGCAAATTGATCACGCTCGTGGCTTCCTAAAATACAGGCCAAGTCATCGTCCTGAACAAACTTTTGCATATTTGAGTTATAGTGAAGTCATCTAAATCTTTTAACTTCTGGGGATAGTTTGGACAGAATTGTGCTCAGAACGCACTGATAATTCATCCTTCAGGCTTGTCTCAAATGCCCTGTCTGGAACAGACATCGGTGATCATGATTCTCCACCCGTCCCTATCTTCCGTCATCCGCAGTAAGGCTATGTTGTCTTTGTTGTTTCCTGTCACAAAAGAGCTCAAGCTATCAAAAAATGTAATCCTTTGTCTACCTCTGCTTCTTGTACCTTCTATCTTGCCTGTAAGAGATAAAAATTCCAGTCCCTTATGGCGACATATGTGGCCTAAAAATTTCAGTTGCCTTTTCCTTATTGTTTTTATGAGGGATCTCTCTTGGTTCGTTTCTTCTAATATCGATTCGTTTGTCCTCTTTTCTTTCCATGATATTCTTAACATTCTCCTGTAGAACCACATTTCCGCTGCCTCTAAATTTTTCTTGGTTTCTGCAGTTATTGTCCAAGTTTCGCATCCATATAAAAGTATAGACCACACATATGTTTTCAAAACCTTCAATTTGGTTGAAAATGATATATTTCTATTTTTAAGAATGGAGCTCATTTTTTGGAAAGAGCCTTTGCAATGGCTATTCTCTTCTTAATTTCAGTCTTGCATTTACCGTCAGATGTCAATGTATATCCTAGGTATTTGAATTTCTGTACTTGCCTGATTCGTTCTCCCTTGCTAAAAAGCTTGCATTCTGGATTGTTTTTCTTCTTAGATACTACCATACATTCAGTCTTTTTTACATTTAGAGACTATCCCAGCTTTTCACTCTCTTCTACAACAATATTTAGAAGCCTTTGTAAATCCTCCTCCGATCCTGCTAATAGAGAAGTATCATCTGCATATCTTAGATTGTTCAGATTTTCACCATTCGCTTTGAGTCCTTCACTTCCATCCAATAAGCCTTCAGGCTTACGCAACCAAAATCTCTAACTGCCCTAACTCTGCCAAATAGTGAAATGAAATAGCTCACGAGTGCACTTTCTGCACAGATTTGCTTATTTCAGCTACTCGGCCTCTTCTTTTGGAAGTCTCGGTCACGTCCGTCTTGAGTACATGGAGCAAACTTCCATCAGACTATGCAAAATGGGTAGGATTAAGTTTGAACCTTAGATGAAGGATTCGCACAAATATTGAGGCGAGCTCTCTACGACACATCTAGTGCCGCTTCTACTTTACAGAGAAGACCAAGGGCTTTTCAGGTGACCAAGCGACAATAAGAATTGCTATTTCACAGAGAGTTATACTACCTAGTTAGAAGTCATGAGCTTTACTTTAAGTTGCTGTTAGCGCATCAAGCCATAGCGTCTGCAAGAACGATCAAAAAACAAACACAAAAAGGAAAACATAAAATGAGTGCTTGAGTAGAGAAAACATTTACAACAATTTTTTTTTATTATTTTCTCAGATGGCAAAATGGCAAAACTGACCTCTTCCAACAAAGGGACATATCTCTTTGTGAAATTGCCTTCCCTTTAATATCTGTAGCTTTCCTTTGCCATAACCGTTTGATTCCCCTTCATGACTGTATTACTGGTGTATCACCGCTTAGGGTCTACTGAGCTTTTTAATTTGTAATATTTTTTTTTATTGTCGATCAATTTATCATAGCCTGTGATGATTATTTGAATTCCGCAATGATAGTTTGGCTGTAATAATAATTTTAACTATTTTCTATTATCTAAAATTTAATGTTCTTAATTTCTCTGCTCCCTCGCCGAGGTTGTTTGGACGCGTTAGAGGCTTGTGTGGGTTAAAAAAAAACATATACAGATAGATTAATTTGAAACAAAGGGTTAAGATTGAAAAGTTATCGATGAGTTTCTTGATACAGATTGGTAATAAATTTGATTTATCCTCGCAAGGATAGTAATGACTTACCTGTTTATCGCCATGCTTCTTAGAATTGTGGTAAAGAAAAAATAAATGTAAACGGTGTGGAAGAAAATAGATAGGTTTATGAATAATATTAATGAGTTGGTTTTACCCTTAGACTTTCTCTCTCTTTCTCTTTCTCGCTCTCTCTCTCTCTCTCTCTCTCTCTCTCTCTCTCTCTCTCTTTCTTTCTTTCTTTCCCTCTCTCTTTCTGTTTCTCTCTCTCTTTTTCTTTCCCTCTCTTTGTCTTTCTCTCTCTCTTTCTCTCTCACTCTTTCTCTCTCTCTCTCTCCCTCTCTCTCTATCTCTCTCTTCTTTGCTACAAGAAACAGATAGAAACAATGAACGATGAGATTAAAGAAAATACGCTTATAGTGATAGTTGCATCTTCTCTTTTAACAGAGCTGAAATAATGTTATATAAAGAGTCAGATAACCTTTCCAAAATACATGCAAACAACCAAATTGCTCAAAATAATACGTTCCATTTTTTAATCTTTTTTTTTTAAACATGATCAATGCATCTCTAATACATAGGAAGAATTTGTTTGTTAGGATTATTTCTTTCCATAATTATATCAGAGACTCAGAAAGGATAAAATGCAAGTTGCACTTTTCAGCTTGTGAATCTGTTACAACGTGAAAGGAAATCCGCTTCCCTTTCAAAGTTTTATAAAATACTCTGACACTTATGTCCAGATCCTTTTTATTATAAATAATTTATTTTTTAAAGGAACCCTCAAAACATTCAAAGCACTCACGCGCGGGCAAGAGCTTAAGTTGCACGTGCAGTCTCTCTCAGTAATAGAAGAGCAATCTAGGTTACTGCAACTTTCAAAAATTCCCGAAACTTTTCCCAAATATGCTAAAAAAAAAAGATTATCTGTCAATACTTGGTGAAACTTTAGATTTCATTTTAAAAAATTGGCAGTGTCTTTATTGCTTGTTCTTTGTTATTTTTTTTTTCCCTAAATTTGGTTGTCACGTGAAAGTGATGACTTGATGTGTCGGAAAGCCGCAAGATCTGGATATTGTTTTAGAATTGTTTTTAACCGCTAAGCATGACCTATTCACTGAATGTAAACAAACTGAACAGCTGTTGTTGTTTTTTGTTTTTGTTTTTTTTTTTTTTTGTGGTTAGGATTCGAACCCGTTATGGCTGCCCTGGCCGTCATATCATCAGCCGGCTGTGCCACACTGCCTCACAGACTCCCAGAATGCAACAGAGAGTGTGAGATCATAACAAAAGACGCGGGACACGGCAAAGAGAGGCAGACCAGACCTCCACGGGGCCTGTGTGTGTGGAAGCAAGAGGTCCCCGCCGTGGAGACGTTCAGGCGACGCGGAGACGAAGAGGGAGATGGACTAGACACAGACTGAGAGAGATAGAGAGAGCGATAATCCTCCAAGATACACAGTTTATCGGTGCCTTCATAATTGTTTAGCTAATGGGACTGTGGTGGTCCGCCACAGTTGTCTTCCCGGGAGAGAGAAGACAAAGGAAGAAAGAAAGAAAGAGAGATTGTCATTCCTTCCCGGCCGAGCTTACTCTTCACACCACTCTCCTCTCTTTGCTCCCTATATTACTTTTTTCCCTATACCTCGTTTCATTTTTCCCCTTTCCAATTCTTTGCTTTTAAGGTTTCGATTTCTATCATCACTTTCCGCATTGCATTCTTTCTTATGTTACCATTTCATTGTCTCCTTTTCTATTTCTATATTTTCAAACCAATCTTCACATAACATTTCTTCCGTCGTTTTCTTACTCTGTTGATCTAATTTTTCTCATATGCCATGTGTTTTTTTTCATATTATTTTTTTTATTTCACTCAGTAATGTTACTTAGTAAGTATGCTTAGAGCAGCAAAATAAAGATGGGTAAGAGTTGATCATATACCAATCAAGGTGCTTCTTCTTTTGTTTTGCTTTTTTTTTCTTCTGAATTTACATTCAATTTTATTATAGTTTACAATCTATTGTTGTGCTAATATTTTTCTTTATTTTTTTCTTCCTCTTGCGTGCTCGCTATTAACTTTTATTTATTCTCTCTTACTTTCATTTATTCTCTCTTACTTTCGTTTATTCTCTCTTACTTTTATTTATTCTCTCTTATTTTCATTTATTCTCTCTTACTTTTATTTACTCTCTCTTACTTTCGTTTATTCTCGCTTACTTTTATTCATTCTATCTTACTTTCATTTATTCTCTCTTACTTTCATTTATTCTCACTTACTTTCATTTATTCTCTCTTACTTTCATTTATTCTCTCTTTCTTGTCCTCTGTATTTCGCAGTCCGCATCTCCGTAAGGCAATGGAGTTCCCGTCCACGTCCCTCGTGTTAGTCTACAACTCTCGCATCTGACAACAGACGACTGTCTAGACCCATGTTCTCTCTCTCTCTCTCTCTCTCTCTCTCTCTCTCTCTCTCTCTCTCTCTCTCTCTCTCTCTCTCTCTCTCTCTCTCTCTCTCTCTCTCTCTCTCTATCTATCTATCTATCTCTCTTTCTCTCTTTCTCTCTCTCTCTCTATCTATCTGTCTATCTCTCTCTTTCTCTTTCTATCTCTCTATCGCTCTCTCTCTTTCTCTTTCTATCTCTGTCTATCTCTCGCTCTTCCTCTCTCTCTCTATCTGTCTATCTATCTATCTACCTCTCTGTCTTTCTCTTTCTATCTCTCTATCTATCTCTCTCTTTCTATTTCTATCTATCTCTCTCTGTCTCTCTCTCTGTCGATCTCTTTCTCTCTCTCTCTCTCTCTCTCTCTCTCTCTCTCTCTCTCTCTCTCTCTCTCTCTCAGACTCAGAGGAACCCAATGCTCTTCGAAATCAGCGTTAGTTTCGTGAGACATTATTTTGGTCCCGTCTCGATTTCTTTTGCTTTTTTATTAGGCATTAGTTTTTAAGGTGAGGCTTTTTGCACTCTGTAATTATGTAACACATCTATAGCAAGATCTATCTATGTTAAGCTTAGATCTTCATTGGACTAGACGCCTGAGAAGTCCCTGAATCATGATCATGTTTAAATGTAGCTCTTAGCTAGTAGTTGTATAAAAATCAGAACAATATTTGTAATAGATCTCTAAATCTCTTACAACCTATCTTTCAAGCGAGGGAAAAGTCATGAACAAAGACACGAGGGGCTCTAGAGATCGAGATCGCTACTGAAGCTCACCTAGTGCCACATCTTAGCGTGGGGATCTAGACCTATCTAGGCTAAATGATTGAATCGTCAAAAATCTGAACATTTAGCAAGGTTGTAGACAGAAAATGGTACTTGTCAATTATCCTATTGAGGCTGTTTATTCGACAGCTGTTTATTCGACAGCCTCGTGTAGCTTACTTATCTAAATCTAGACTGATACAGCTTTAGAGCATTTTGAAAGTGTGCAATAGGCCCTACCTGCAACGACTCGCCCCACTCTAAATCTAAACGTAAATCTTGACGATGGGTTGTTATTTTGGTCAACCGGCCATGGTTTTCTTAGTCGAAGGTGAGTCTTGATTTTACATGGTGCAGATAGACATGTGGTCTCTTTGCACCACTTGGTGCTAATAGACACTCCGTAGTTTTTATCGGTGATTGGGTACCGTGAAGATATTCTTTTCCTGTGAGAACAAAATAAAAGCCAGCTCTTATGAAAGAAGTCAGGGCTTTTAGAAACTGAGTTCGGAATTCTAATTTAGAGAAAGAGAAAAGAGAGAGAGAGAGAGAGAGAGAGAGAGAGAGAGAGGGAGAATGTCTGAGGTGAGAATGAGAAGAGAGAGACAGGGAGAGAGAGAGAGAGAGAGAGAGAATGTCTGAGGTGAGAATGAGAAGAGAGAGGGGGAGGAAAAAGTGAGGAGAGAGAGAAAGAGACAGGGAGAGATAGAGACAGACAGACGGATAGAGGGATAGATATAACTGTTGCTATGACAGAGATTCTTTACATCTTTACGTCAATCTGAAGCTGGTAACCATTCAAATCTTAAATAAAATATGAGAAAAATCATGTGAAGTGCCTTCTTCAGTGCCAAAAAGTTTAGATTATTTTCTGGTTTCGAACCCAGTCTCCCGATGCTTAGAGGTGTAGCTAAACACTATGATATTTGCGCCAGAGTTTATATATAATTTTTAGGGTAGACAACGCAGATAAAATGACGTGATTACTTTAAGCAACCTAATTAACATACCCGAGTTGCTATATTCCTAAAATTGATGGTGGTGTGCTCAACCTGGTGATACATCCCAGGACGACGTAAATAAAGCAGAATTGAAGAGTTAATGCTTAATAGGTTTAAATAGGGTTTTAAAATATCGTTTTGTAAATCCGTAAGACAACTTTCGGATTCAAAAATATGCACGTGTATAATCACGTGATCTGGAGTATCTTTTCCATATTTTTGTTTTTCTTTTTATTTGCGGTCCGCAAAAATCGGATGGCCCATCACACGTTTCAGATTACAATCTTTATATTATAATACTTTTGTAAATGACAGTTACGGGCGACGTAACTTAGATTGAGAAGTGAAGCCCCTCCGAAGGCTAAGTCTTACATACATAGATATATGGTCATAGCGCCCAAAATCAGATCGTTCATTCATTTGAGGTAATGTTAACTTTTTCAAGAGCAAAAAGACTGATCGTGCTTTACATTTAGTTGATCGGATCTGGGGCCCTATTTTCAAGAAGCATTGTGCTATCATTCCAAGCCTGCATAATCACAGCACTCGCATTGGGCCTCCTCTTCAAAAACGGAGGCCGAAACAAGGAAAAGAGAAAATTCGCAGAATCTGTGGGTGAAATCTTTGATCCCTGAGGGTTTCCTTCAGCTTTCTGGAAACCCCTTCTTCCTCAACTTGTTTTTCTTATCCAAGGAATTCTCCCAGGAGACTGGACAAAGCAAAGACCTGTACAGAACCCCGCAGTTCTTCCTCCCGCCAAGAGAGGAAGTGCACGCAGAGTTAACGCCCTTCGGGAAAGTTTACATTGGTCACGCTTCCGCCCCAGCCAGTGACGTAAGCTGGATTTGGACAATTTAATTGCTTAGGGCTGTAGACGGATAGCCTTGCGGAGTGCCTCGCCCTGTTGCGGAGGTACCAGCCCGCCTGCGCATGCCCAGAAGAGGTAGAATTCCGCGTTGTAGAGGGAAACCGTATACTGCCCGGTTAGTCTTGGATCTCACGGGCTTGTCTCAGTTGTTCCCCCCTTTTTTTTAAGCTCAGCGACCACCTAATCATCTCCCCTTACCCAGGCAGTCTATTATTATTGTTGGTCTCCGGTGACAGATTTTCTACGGGCATTTGAACAGGAGTCATGTTCAACTAAACACGATTGTTTAGAAATCCGTAAGGATTGGCTAGCCAGAGTATCAGTTTGTCTGATTCTTTCATCAACAATTTTCATGAGTTTATAACAACTCTCAAGATTTGAACGGATTCGTTTTTTTTTGTTTTTTTTTAATTTCACATTGTTTACTTTGTTATAATAAAAAAATGTTCTAAGCCCATCTGCCTAAAAATAAAATACAAAGATGTGATCGTAAGCTTAAGAAAAGTATGAAATATAATAGTGGAATTTTTTTTTCCATTTAGCACTCTCTTTTTCCTCATTAGAGTATACGAGGAACTAAAAAGAAAAGTAGCAATTAGTTATTTATGGGTCACACCCAGGTTTTGCCAAGTCTTATACAGCGCCGTTTTTTATTACTATTATTGTAATATGTGTGTTGATGTTGTTCCTTTGATGCCGTTATAGTAAGACATGCTAAGAAACAAATTCTATTATCATTGTAATATTCTTCTTATAAATCAAAAATAAAAAATTAAGATCTATTCCTGTAGCTTTCAAGTTTAAGCGACAAATAGCCCCCGTCGGGCCACAGTACACTCGACTGGTTAGAAGAGATTCAAAGTGAGAGTTTGAATCAAATGAAATTATAAGAAAATCATTTTTTTCAACGTTGCTCAGGTCTAAAGTCCCGGTTTTAATTTATTCTTGCAATATCATGAGTTTGAAAAATCACATTTCCTTTAATAGTGTTCTTTGAAAGGCGCTTCAGAGTTGCTGTTTTCTTTTAATTTTCGATTTCAGATCAGGAAAAAATGTATTGAAACATTTGACCTACATGAGAAAAGAAATTAATTTTTCAATTTTTTTTTCCTATTCTTTGGTTTGCCTGTAAATACTTCCATTTATTTTGCTCGGCGTACTTTTCCAATTTTCTTATCAGCAATTTGTCAGTAGAATTTGTACACTTTTTGTTTTCAAATCCGACCATCTGAAACCTTATTTGCTTACCGCCGGATCCTTATCTTAAAATAGAAAACCCGCGACAACAATCTTCGATTATTATTATTATTATTATTATTATTATTATTATTATTATTATTATTATTATTATTATTATTATTATTATTATTATTATTATTGTTATATTATTATTATTATTATTATTATTATTATTATTATTATTATTATTATTATTATTATTATTATTATTATTATTATTATTATTATTATTATTATTATTATTATTACTATTATTATTATCATTATTATCATCATTAGTTTCTACTATTTTAGCTCCAATTCCTTTAACTACCGATCGTAACATTACTTTTGCCTCAGTTTTTTTTTTTTTTTTATGTTATTATTTATTTGTTATTTTTTCTTTTTTTTTTTTTTGTTTTTTTTTTTCGATGTAATTTTTGAGTTAGAAGCTTCCCCCTTGCTCGGCTTAGTGTAAACAATTTGAGGTGGCTTGCTTAATAGATTCTAGACAGATCATTCAACTAATCGTGCAATCAGCCTAATTGTTTCTTTGTTTGATATGTTTCATTTTTGTTGTGTTTCGTTGGTAAATCTTTTTATTTAGTATTTTATTTCTTTACGTTGAGTTGTGTTTGTGTGAGTGTGGGGGTGGGGGTGAGGGGAGGGGGAGATAATTATATTATATATCTCGTTTTCATGATCGATGATAAATTGCAGGTTCTAGCTGCAATTATTTTTTTTCTTTTGCACGATGCAAGATAAAATATTAATGTTTCACTTTTTTTTTTTTCGTTCTATTTACAAAATTATAAGAAAAATCCTTCAGGAAAAAAAATCTTCAGCAACTGATTTTTTTCAAAAAGCCATGAAAGACCTTACCCATCTATCGCTAAAGAAAAAGAGTAGAAGCTGAGTTGTTATCTGTCTCTAATAACTTGCCGTTAAGTTGTTTTCACAATTGTCTGCCAGTATCATTTAGAAGTAAATGAGAGAGCTAAATTTTCAAGAGCGGCTTTTTCTCTCTCCACCTCCCCCCCTCCCTTTTCCCCTCCCCTCTCCTACTTTGCTATTCTCCAGCATAATTTAGACCAAGTAAAACTGCTCACAAAAAAAAAAAAGAAATATCGGTTTTTAGTTTGGTTCGATAGAGGCTTCCTAAAATACATACAGGCCAAGTCACCTTGGCAGTGAGTGTAAGAGTGAGCTACTATCAATTCGTGCTATTTGTCAGAGTTGGGACAGTTAGATATTTTTGTTTTGTAGGCCTATAGACTGAATTATAAGTGCGTTCTGGGTGCAATTCTGCCCTATTTATGCCCAAAAGTCAAAAGAAATAGATCACCATAACTTGAACATGCAAAAGTTTGTTTTTTTTTTTACTTCGATGAATTGGCCTATACGTATGTCAGGAAGCCTCAGTGTAGATCGTTCCACAAAAAGTGCATTGTAAGGACTGGGCAGCGGGGGTGATCTATTTGCGGTATGAACAGACTCACATAACAAGGGTCCGGAGCTAGAGTCGCATACACATCAGTCTGGGATCTCATCTTTTCAACCGTACAGTGCCTGGAGGATTGGTGGACCATTCATTTTCTAGTGGACCTAAGATCTTTCCTTCGCGGACGGTGAACATCAAAGTTTTGCTACTAAGACCAAAAACGCCAGATTATTACTATCGATATAAATATAAGTTCTAATTGAATAAACCTTAGGATGAAGATTATAAATTGATTTCCAGAGACGTAGCATAAGAAATGCCATGCGAAACCAAGAATGTTTCTCGCTAGATTGAACTTGATATCCTGTACTACTAGACCTTATTCTATTTAATTTTTTGTTTGTTGTTGTTTTTTGTTTTCTTTTTATTTGTTTTTGCTTTTTTGTTGTTTTTTTTTGTTCTTTTTATCCAATCTTCTAAGGTACTAAATATAATGACTTTGAAAAGGCCAGTCAACCGTGCCTAAATTCCAAGACGCCGACCCTATTAGGAATTCATGATCCAATCTCCGACTTTCCGCTCCTGTCTCCCTGGCTGACCACTGGTCAAAACTGACCGTATCTCTGAGCAGTAAACAGGCCCACTTATCGCGCTCACCGACCAGCTGGCCCGCATGTGGGATGGGAGGGTCACCGCTATGGCAAGGGCCGTAATTAGCGATAGGGCTGCTCCCCCAGCGGGGAAACCCCGAACACACAACTGGGTGAGCACTGCAGGAGGGGAAGCAACTAGATCTACTCGTCTCCTCGTTCCGAGTCAATAATTAAGGTTGAGTCTGTTAAGATCTGAGAAGACGCTAACAGAAGAATTCTGTTACAATAATGCTTTGTATTCATTCTTTAAAAAAAATGCTTAGATCTAGTTTTCATTCTAAGGCTACCTTTTTTTTTCGAGGAAGTTTATATTTTGATCTTATTATTGTTTCTTACAGAAAAAAAAAAAAAAAAAAAATAGAAAACGGCCATTCTCCTTCATTAATTCTGTTTATTTATGTTTTTTTACATATTTTTTTAATTACTAAGGCTTTGATTTGCCATGTGTTGAGCAAGTGGCTCAAACCAATACTAGACGCAGGAAAGCCTGACATATAAAAACTCTGGGCCTGATCTGAGGACAGGCGTAGACTTTTCTCATGCAATGATTTAAGTTCCACTTTTTTTTTTTTTTTTTTTTTTTATTATTTTTTTTTCTATACCTTTTTTCAACCTTTTTTGTATTACTCTCTTTTATTTTTGATCAAAACTCAAAAACCCTCCTCCTATCATGGCCTGTATAAAAATGTCAAAAGATTGACTCAAACAATATGTTGACGTTCGAACTTTATACAGAAGGAAAAACAGCTGTGAAGAATAAAATCAATAAAGCGAGTTGAAATTATGTGAAATTTTTCTCCTATGAAAGATAACAAATAAAAAGGAGGATGTAGTACATTTAACGGATAATGTCCCTTTCAAAGGGGAAAAAATCATAATGCCCCTGTCAAAGGAGAAAAAAATACATCTCCCTATAAAGACAGATATTCAACTCCCTATAATGGGAGATATGTCAAAAGGATTGCAGGGGGTGAAGGGTTTCAGCTCTGAACCTCCGCCATATAGACACTCTCAGGATAGCCGGCCCACCGACACCACATCGACGAAGTACCCAAGTCGCCGGTACCTCTGAGCAGGTTGTGCTTATCACACGACCCACGACAAAACTTCCCTGCCAGCATCCAAGCACCAAAGTGATGCACACAAGTGCGCATCCCGGTGTTTTATGGGAGGAACCACATCAGACCCAAAGCATAAATGACGACAGGCGCGGGCCGTCATAGTATGTGGACCTTGATCGTTTTACGGGTCTTAACACCGTTAGGGCTTGGAGCCAGTTCCTGGCGAAGTTGCCTTGCCAGGCAAAAGTTCCATCTCTCCTGATTCATTTAAGTTAACGGTGACACACTTTCTTCATGCGGTTTACTTGAGACGCATTTTCTGACAATCTTGTTTAATATCTATTTTATTAAGGTAAAAACCCGTAAAATTTAACTACAAATAGCACTTCTTACCGAATATTAAATAAATGAAAAAAAATATTCCTGTGTAATGATACACAATAGGACGAACCTTTCAGAAAAATCAGTAAAACTGATTTTATGTTCCATGTTTTTTAAGATATGTAACTCTATGCCATAACTAATTGACTTGAAATAGCTGTCCTTTGGATCTACGAGTGAAGTTGTTCACGTCGTCAACACGCATGGGGGTTTGTTTACTTTTCCTTGACTGCCTGTTGCGTGGTTGTTACTAACAAGTTCAACTACTGAACAAATAAAGTAAAAAAAAAAAATTACATTTACCCAACTGATGCTTGCATTTCTTGTGTACACTTTCCTTCGTCGATATGTACTGTTATTAATTTTGCACTCCTCACTCTCTTCCTCTCTATCTCTCTCTCCTTATTTCTCTTTCTCGATCTTCATCTCTCTGTCTACTCTCTCTATGCATATCTATAATATAAAAAGCAACTTAGATTTTTTTCTTCGTTAACTCCTCCAAAACAACTCAATGTACAGTGATGAAGTTTACTGAATTTTGATCAGCAAGAGCAGTGTCCCAAGCGGATTAAAAAAAAAAAATTAAGAAAAATTATGGATTAAGGCCAAAAAGTTCTTTTGAAAGCTAATTATATTTTTATTGCAATGAAGTCATCAATTTTTTTGTGATGAAGTAAACAACATTTTAAAGATTGTTCTCAGCGGCTTAAACTTTTCAAAACGGATGATGCTTTTAATACAAATTATTGTTATTTTGTAAATATAAATATAAACAAACAGTGGTTGTTTCTTTTTCTTACTCCTTTAAGCGTAGGGTTAAGCGTAAAGACAAAAGCGTCATGGAAAACATGACATTCTGTGCAGGAAATTAGTAGTGATTTCATAAGTCAATATTTTAAGAACAGTTGTCATCGTGGCCTTTTCTTCCGGAATGGCGGTTGCAAATGTAAACACCAGCTCTGCTTCTTTTCCACGAGTTAGGTTCTTCTTTAGTGTTTTATAATCTAAGATATCGACAATATCCACTAATTATTAACTAGGAACCGTAGAAATATTCAAATTAATCCTTATTATTTACTTGTCACTCTTATTTTGTCTTCCATGAGTTATACAGATTGGGATTAGATCCAAACAAAGAGTTACAAGCTTTTGCAATGCAGGGTAGCCAGTTAAATTCTTTAAAAATTCGAGTCTTAAATTGTTTTTCTGCGTACCATTGTCTGAGCAGTTGCACGTTCTTATTGTGTATGGGGAGAATTTTTTTCACCGCATCAGGTCGAGCACTGCAGTATATCTGTCATCAGCACCACATTGTGATCTCAGTGGAGAGATAAACTGAAAAGAGCGCAGTTTAAAAGATTGCACCAAAATTTAGTTTACTTTTTTTTTTTGGTTGAGATCTCTCCTTCATTCAAAGAATGTTTTCATGACAACATGAGAAGAATCACAATGCCTCAAGGTTGTATTAGTTAAAGAGAAAAAGTGAGTGATAAACTGATATAGACAGAGACATAGAGATATAAAATAAATCGTTATTGACAGGAGAGAAACATAGAACAGAGAGAGAGAGAGAGAGAGAGAGAGAGAGAGAGAGAGAGAGAGAGAGAGAGAGAGAGAGAGAGAGAGAGAGAGCCAGAATGACAACAAAAAAATAGCGTCGCACAGTTATAGTGAAACAGAGGGTAATATACTGATAGTGACAAAAGGATAAAGATATCAGATATATCGAAATTGAATTGAGAAAGGCAAATAAGAAAGAGAGGGAGAGAAAGAGAGATAGAAAACGAGAGTAGAAGAGGGACAACCAGTAAGAGAATAAAGAAATAATGGCACGCAAGTGAAGAGAAAGAATGAGTAATATACTGACGTAGATAAGGACACAAAGAATAAAAAAAACGAATCGAAAGTGAGAGAAGTGAGACAAACAAGAGAGAGAGAGAGAGAGAGAGAGAGAGAGAGAGAGAGAGAGAGAGAGAGAGGGAGAGAGAGAGTGAAAGAAAGAGAGAGATAGTTTTGAAGATAAGAGAGCCAGAAAGAGAGGCAGGAAATAGCTATACACAGAGGGGTAATATACTGACATTGACGAAAACACAAAGATATCAGATATGTCGAAACTGAGAAGAAAGAGACAAAAAAGAGGTTTGAAGAGAGAGACAGAAAGAGAGAGCAAGAGGGAGCGAGAGAGAGAGAGAGAGAGAGAGAGAGAGAGAGAGAAGGAGAGAGACATAATGTGGAAAAGAATAAAGATAATAAAAAAATGTATAGAATATGAGAAATGAGAAGGAAAAATATCAAAATAAATTATTGAGAGATGGAGTGACAGAGAGAGTGGAAGAGGATTACGTAAAAGGAAATAAAGAATATCATCACAAAGGTAGACAAATACAGGGACTAATATATTGATATAGACAGGGTCATAAAGATACAATCCACAGAAGATAGAAAGATATCTCTCTCTCTCTCTCTCTCTCTCTCTCTCTCTCTCTCTCTCTCTCTCTCTCTCTCTCTCTCTCTCTCTCTCTCTCTCTATATATATATATATATATATATATATATAGAGAGAGAGAGAGAGAGAGAGAGAGAGAGAGACAGAGAGAGACAGAGAGAGAGAGAGAGGTAGAGAGAGAGTCTTAAGATATGCTAGAAAAGTCTTCATCTGGCTTCGATTAGCTTAAAGTATGCAGTGAACCATTGTGACGTAAGATGCCGTTACGAGGAATCCACGATGAATGTAATCTAGCAATTATTTGCATCCACATTTCACAACAAATTACAACAAAAGATCTCAAAATACGATTCTTTTTCATCAAAAACATGCCGATATTTTGAGAAATTTATAAAGGATCAATATAGATAAGTTTACTTTTTTTTTTCAAAGGTTATTTCTATTTTGCGACTAGATATAGATCTTACTTTGAGTGCTAGGTGCGACCTATCACCGTCAACTTGTGGCAATATCTAGGTGGGCAGAGAATTAGATAGAAAAATATCATTAGTGAAAGTTTGCTTAATGTTTCAGATTTTTTGATACAGCGTAGCATAACTCTTATTTCTTTTTTCCTGCGGTAAGGTGAACATAGAAAAAAAAATCAAATTTTGCGTCATTCCGAAAATTTTTATGAGCGTTTGCTAATAACTGAATTGAGTACTAAAATCAAGAAACAGGAATCAAAACCAACTTGAGGTGGTGGTAAAGCCACCCATGATGGCATTGTGATGCTCGAGATATAATTAAAAGTGTTCTTATTTAATTAGATACTTAAGGCCCGTTCACCGAGAGGTCCACAGACAGACCCCCCCCCTACACACACACACACACTCCCCTTTCCACAACCCCGGGCAACGTGGTCTAAAAATACTGGAGAGTCTTTTGAAATTTTTTTGGAGTGGATATGATAGATGCTTTTGGATTGCTTTTTCTTTTTGCGTCTTGTTATTTCAAATATCGTATCATTGCTTTGTTGGCTGGTCTTGTCTTAAGGTGTGCTCGAAAAGTCTTCATCTGGCTTCAGTTAGTATACTGTAAAATGGGGCTGATTGGTACTTTACCTAACTTTTTTAGAAAGATTGGTGCTGATTCATGTTGGGCCTTTGATAATAAGCTCCGCTCTAAGTTGTTTAAGGTGAAATGTGATTAAGTTTGTGCTCTTATGTTGTGAGGGTCCAGGTACCACTATTGTACAAAAGCACAGCTGTCTCTAGAGCGCGGTACAGTTTAAAGCCTTGTTTTCATTTCATCTCATCTTATCCTGACTGCTGAGCAAAGATGCGGGCAAGAAAGTTGCTGTCCTCGGCAGATACATGTATCTTCGCTAGCATCTAGGAGAGGACCTAACAGTTGCACCTACTTTCTTTTTTTTTCTTCTACCAGTGCTCGTTTCCACTTTTTTGAACAGTCGTGAATTTTGTTCTGCTGGTATTGACGTGCAGGTTTACATCTGCCAGGAGTTTTTCGATTTTATTCACGCCCTTGAAAGTTGTACCGGTACTCGACACAATGTGAACGTGATCTGTGTAAGCAAGCTGCAAAATATCATTGGCGTTTTGTGCTGGCTGTCTGATTTTCCAAGTACATACGGACCAGGGCTGTGTCCTGGTGGTGTCCTAATATTTGAAGTGAATGATTTAGCTTGTGTTCCGTTTCTCACTTCCATTGAGAGGTCTGTGTTACAGAGGGGGTATCTAATCAAGAGTAACTCGTCTTCTTTTATCATGTCTTTAAGTATATCGAGAGGTGTCTGTTGATGGAAAGGTCTTGACATATATATTTATGTCCAGCACTATTTTTATCGTATTACTTCACACACAACTTTATGTGTATGTATATAACAACGTTTGACTTGAGCCTTGATAAGCGTCTACGTTGCGTCTTATTCAACGAATGCAATTTCCTTCTTGTGTTGTGTAAAGTTATGGGATGGAGATAATTACATTTCAGGCCTTGAGTTTTCTTGGCCTCTGGAGAGTTTTATGATGATTCCATTGCTTGTTTTTACGTCTTCTTGTTTAAAAAAATATGTATCATTAAGAATGGTTGCCAGTGCCTAAACATAATTATTTCCCACAGCTAAAAAGCGTGTTATGAAATGCAAATCAAAAAGAAAATAAAAAGTGCGACTCACAATGGAGCTGAAGAGAAAGACCTGCTTTTTAGATTCAAAATTATGATAGATCTAGAAATTTACGCTAACAAACACACTTAAATTGATTAGATGTATACCTAGACCCAGCCCTTTTCAGGTAAACTTTAAATCATATCAGAATCGATCTAGAGATCCAGTTAAGATTTTGCGCCCAAGGATCTAGAGTCTAGATTCTAGATTCTAGATCTGAACTGTTAATTTCAAGAACATTGAATAAAATAGAATCTAACCAAGGGTAATACTGCAGTGTTGCAGTCCCGGTTCTATATTGATAGTGCTGCTATGGTGGATACAATAAACTGGCTAGATTTTCACTGCATATTAATTATTATTATTAATTATTATTATTATTATTATTATTATTATTATTATTATTATTATTATTATTATTATTATTATTATTATTATTATTATTATTATTATTATTATTATTATTATATGGAGGCACTGATCTGATCAAATTATTATCTTGCAAAAATCAAAGGCCAACTTCTTCAGTAGAGATATTTCCATGCAAATTATTGAACTTATTTTGGTAATTTTAACAATCTGGCCTTTTGTGGCGTGACTTGTTTACATCCAACAGGGACTGCGGTATTACCTAACCTAGATCTAAGACAATTAAGATCTAGAATCTAATTTCCGCTACTCTAGAGCTGGATATCACTTTCATTCTAATATGAAATCTTATGTATTATAGAATCAAGATGAACGTAATATAGAATTATAAATTAAAATAAAGTCGTGTTAAAGTATAACTATAGGGAGATTATTGTGATGGCGTGGGTATTGTGCAATATTGTTTGTACAAATGCTGCATAATTGTTGAAATAACAGTAGTTATTTTACAACAACACAGAAACAAATCTGATTTTTTCTTACATTTTATTATCCTCAAATGCAGAGACTGAGTTTTAAAAGTTGAGGAGCCCTATTCACTTCACATAATTGCTACGGATATGAAAGGGTGCATCTGTAAAAGCATCAAGAAAGCGTGCAACTTTTTTTTCCTGCTGACTTAAAGAATAAAAACAAAAACAGAAGAAAACCCAATGAATGTTCTGTAGAAGGGTAATGGAAAAACACAGCATAAAGTGATCCAATATCAGAACAGTTTAAAAAATGGAGTTGAACTAAAAAAAAGGAGAAGGAGAAAAAAAGGACATAGAAAATCAGATAGTGCTATTTATCTGTTGTGAACAAAAATGAGTCCCGTTAATTAATGCCCGAGAAAACAAGACTTTGTAAATTATCTAGATGTGTTACTTGAAAAAAATAAAACATATAAAAATAGAGACAAAGATAGGCGGAGATGGGGTGAGAGGGAGAGATAGATAGAAAATATTGATTAACTATGGATATTCAAATGAAGAAAAATTTGTTCAATCCAAAACAAAGTAGCCTATCTTTTGTTTTGCTTCAAGCCTTAAATTACCAAAAAGAATGAAAAAAGTACAAAGTAGTGTTTTCTTGAGCCCACCAACATGAAGCAAAGGGAAAAAAGCTTGTAAAGAAGGTAAACAAAAATTAGAAACATTAAATGAAAGGTAATAATATAGGTATTATTTGAAGATGAAGAATTGCACAATATGATAAATGAGATTTTAATATAATATAGATCCAAAGAGTTT